>JARYHS010008074.1:246584586-246778657 GCA_031002005.1 Vandiemenella viatica
TTCCGCGATTAACGTCAATTATTTATGGATGAGTGTACAATGGCGAATAATATCACTAGAAGCATTAATCGAACAATGCAGATTTACGTTGGTAATCAACAGCTTTTTGGGGTGCTCTGATATTAATGTCAGGGATTTTCGTCAAAATGCCTGTCATTCCTCGATCAACTCCTGCTGGTGAAATAAATGCCTGTTGAAGTCATCAGTTCTTTGGAGATATGTACAAAAATTGACACTGAACATTAATATGCGTATTCACCTACAAATGATCCAGCTGCCCATGAGTTTTCAAAACAATTGTAGAAAATTGGTGATGGTAAATACAAATCGACAGTACCAAACGGATTGATCGCTGTACGAACAATTTTTGTACAGTTGCGCAATCGATAGATGAATTGATTGAATGTTGTTTTTCCGAATATTCTCCAGAATTACCGAAATCATGATTGGTTGAGAGAACGCGCCATTTTAGCACCGAAGAACATTCATATTAATGCCATTAATTTTCAAATTCAAGCGAAACTGCAAGTGTAGTCACGACATATAAATCAATTGACATTGTTATGAATCAAGATGAGGCAATGAATTATCCAATTGAATTTTTAAATTCATTGGAACCGACTGGTATGCCACTGCATTGCTTGAATCTGAAAGTTGGTCTTTGATTATATTATTGCGAATATTAATCCACCAAAACTGTGTAATGGCACCAGATTGGCAGTGAAAAAGTTATTGCCAAATTTGATTGAAGCTACGATCTTAACTGGTAAATCAAAAAAGAGAAGTTTGTTGATGCCGCTATCCCTATGATTCCAACTGGTATGCCATTGAGTTCAAACGATTACAATATCCTGTGCGTTTATCATTTGCGATGTCCATCAACAAGACCCAAGGGCAAACACTTCACGTTGTGTGTGTGGTGAATTTGGAGGAATCATGTTTTTCACATGGCCAACTTTATGTTGCCTGTTCCAGAGTCGGTACCCCCACCCGTTTGTTATTCATGCTCAAAATGGAAAAACAAAAAAAATTGTTTATCCTAATGTTTTGGATTAAGGTTTTAAAATAGCTAGCAATAATAAAATATTTTTGTTTGAATAAATTAATTTGATGTTCCAATACATTTTTTATTATTTCACTTATACGTAGCGAAGCACGTACCGGGACGCTAGTATGTATATATCTGATATTTTATTTTTTAGTATAGTTTTTTCAAAATTTGGTGTATATATGTGCCCACATTTGTTATGGTGGTATACCCCTTTTCAATGATACTATACCCTCAACAATATCGATTATCGATCCAATATTTGAGGTCCCCCCCCCCTCCTCCCATACTACGATCTGCGCCGGTAACGCCATTCACCAGACAGCGGTCACTGTGTACACATCTGACTCCACCTGGTGTCTCACTCCTTACTTCAGCACAAATAACGCTATTGCCGAAATATTGCACTTTTTATGGTTTTTTTTGTGTTTGTTTCTTTGTGTTCGTCATCCCAGCTGCCTTAATCTTTGGTACTTTCCCTTTCCATCCTTAGTTTATTGCCTTAAGCATTTCCTGCTCATTGTTATTATGTATAATTTCTTCTTATAAGGGACACCCAACTGTACACGTATTCCACTGTCAGAGGTATCAGAACGTTTTTCGCTTATAACTTTTGACTGTCGTTTCTAGACTAGGGTCCCTTACCTCAAATTGATTTATTTACCCTTCTCCATCATCCCTGAAAGTTTGTAACATTATCACGGTATCACCCTGTGCATTTGCAGGGAAAGAAATCCCAAGGAAGACTTACTAAAAATTGTAGTTTAAAAACTAAAATCACGCTTTCGTAGTTATGTGAACTAAAAGGTTAAACACAATATTTAAATATTAACATTTTGTTTAACAGTGATAGACGTCCCACAATTCAGGATAAATTAATTTTTTTGAATAAGCTTAAAGTATAAAGTCACTGATTACAAAAGTAACTTTAATGTAAAAAAGCATGGGGTGCTATTTCAGTTGTATATATTTTTGTCGTTGGCTGTTTGTAAAGACAGAGTCATTGTCAAAAGTTATGTAGAGCACACCCCACGCTTTTTTAACATTAAAGTTAATTTTGTAATCAGTGACTTTATACTTTAAGCTTATTCAAAAAAAATTAATTTATCCTGAATTGTGGGACGTCCTATCACTGTTAAACAAATGTTTATATTTAAATATTATTTTTACCTTTTAGTTCACATTACTACGAAAGCGTGATTTAGTTTTTTAAACTACAATTTTATTTTTAACTTTTTAGTTCAGATAGTTAAGAAGTATGTTTCTTACTGTTGGCTTTTCTTCGCCAATCTCTCTTTTTTGAGTTGTAGTTCATTATTAATTATTATTCCCACGAGTAAATACAATTAAATGGTCAACTCAATAAGAGATCCAATAGCACGGTAAACGAGGAAGGCTACTTTTCTATAATAGTACGAAGTAATATTTCGAATACTTGCTATT
Organism: Vandiemenella viatica; assembly: GCA_031002005.1. Classification (NCBI taxonomy): domain Eukaryota; kingdom Metazoa; phylum Arthropoda; class Insecta; order Orthoptera; family Morabidae; genus Vandiemenella; species Vandiemenella viatica. The sequence continues at coordinate 246,587,078 of JARYHS010008074.1, forward strand.
CAACATCATGTTAAGCGACTTCAGACAGAGAAACCTTTCTGATAGGAGACAGCAGAAGACGATCATCACAGCAACCAAGGCTCGTAAATCACACCCGGGAAACTGGAGAACGATGATGATGATGATGGCTATATTGGGTGGGAAATCTCCGAAGGTTGTGGCTGCCAAATGATGAAGATTTCTCGAATCGCACCTGTGCCAATGTCGCGGCTGCATTTGCCTACTCGTAATCCCATCAAGTATATATTACACTGAAACGTGGTGAGAGTGAAATTATTGAATTTTTATTGGTTCTTAATATGTATGCAAATTTAAAACGATTCGGACGTCAGGAAGCGGGTAACACTGAAATGAAAGATTCCATTCATGGCAACCATTTTTCTATTGTTACCGTCAGAGTAAGGAGAATAGCAGGACGTTGCTAAGAGACTACTGTATTGTCAACGGTTCTTAAAACGTGTGCAAAATTTTTATGTTTTTACTGTCAAAGTAATCAGATATCAAGACATAGCTATGGAATTATTGTATTGTAATCAGTTATCAATACATGAGCAAAATTTCAAACAACTCGACATCTGGAAATGGGTTAAATTATATTGCAAAATTCCACAACATTCAACCATTTTTCTGTTGTTACTGTCAAAGTATGAGCATAGCAGGATATAGCTATGAAATATTGTATTGTCACCGGTTCTATAAATGTGTGCCAAATTTCAAACAGCTCGGACATCGAGAAGTGGGTCAAAATGGAGTTGTAAATTCCGTTACATTCATACTACATACATACATACATACAAGTCAAGCTAATATAAAGCGTGTAAAAAGGGAAACATCAGTTATATTTGTAAATTGTAGCTAGAACAGGCCACAATTAACTAATTATGGTGGTGATAATGTGTAGCAGAAAGAGCCTGCTGGGTGATTGGTAACATTTTGACGTGGCATACACAGCTCACTAGTTTGAATCCTCATTGAGCCACTGAGGTTTCCAATTTCCATGGTTTACTAAAATCACTCCAAGTGACTGCCATACTAGTTCCTTCAAATGGCTTTGGCTCTATTCCTTCACATCTCTTGCCCACAATCATTTCTTGGGTGGTAATTTTCTAAACTTTCATAATTTTTCTTTTTTTTAGCATATGTGACACTTTTTGTTATTTCAGATAGACTGGAAGGTTTTAGTGGAAAGATTCATTGTAACACATAATTAACTGCACGTTCAATTCTTCTGTAAACTGTTTTATCAAAACCATGGATATCTCAACCAAACCAGATGGATTATTTGTTTTACAACTATTGATTTTACCCACCTTGTGTTATTTTTCATTTTTTTCTCCCTGGAAAATATGTTTGCAGTTTTAGACCATGATGGTGTAGTTTGGTATATCTGATGGTTGGTTTACTAGATAATTACAGTAGTTCATAGAGCATCCATTTGGAAGTAATTTAAATTGCTCGTTTCTCATATGTATGAAACTACTTTTTAATTTAATTTAATTGCAATGGAGTACAGGCTCCGGTGGCAATTTCCCTACAAACCCTCTTCCCCCTATCCTGCACCAACCTACATTTGCCCTCTAAATTTTAAACTTTAATTGTTTCAAAGTTTTCAGTAAATTATTCATAATTTCTCTTGTAACTCATTCCAATCCAGAACCCTTACCTAAAAAAGAGAATCTTCCCACACTTGTGCCTGAAATCGATTGCTAACTTGTGGTCATGGTCATCTTTTCCCTTCCATGCACTACTTTTCATACCTATTGCAATATCTTTCCATGCCTCATCGCCAGTATATGCCCTGTACACTCCCATTACCCTCCTCATCCTCCCCCTGGTCTTGCAATGACTCCCATTCCAGCTCCCTTTATCATATCCGTTCACTGATTGCATTCTGCGATAATTTCAGAAACAAATCTAGCAGCCCTTTTTTGCACCTCTCCAACTCCTGTATTTGATACGTATAATGGGGGGCCCTACTACACTACCTATTCGAGCAATGTCTGACCAAAGTTTCGTAACCCAATTCCTTGACTTCTCTTGTACATCCCCTCATCACTCTCTCCAACAAGTGCAGAAATTTGAAACCTTTTCCTACCACTTGTCCAATGTGTCCTGCCCAGTTAAGGCTTGTTATCAAATGTAATGCAAGATATTTACATTTCAAGTCTTCAGCAAGCAATTCTTTCCCCCACCTTATATTCATAATTAACCTTTTGTTTTTGTGTATCTAATAAGCTGACTCTTCTTGTATTTATCTTCATTCCATGTTTACCAACCCAACTAGATATCTGTCCAGATCACCCTGCAACTATTTACAACCTCTATCGTTTTGATTCTTTTATACAGCATTACGTCATCTGCAAACAATCTAATTTCAGATAGTAAGCATCAACACAATTATTCATTAGAATAATGAATAGCAATGGTCCCAATACGCTATCCTGTGGCACACCATTTTTACTTCCACTTCTTTTGATACTACATTTCCTACCCTTACTTTCTGTTTTCTACCTTTTAAAATTCTTCTACCCAGCAAATCACTTTCTCATCCACTCCAATAGTTTTTACCTATTTACTACCATTTTATGGCTTACTCTGTCAAACGCCTTAGACAGATCTAGGTCTACTATCAATTTGGGGCCTCCCTTGTCCATTTCATCTGAAATATCTTGCATATATTCCCACCAACTGAGATTCGCATGAAATCCTTGCCTGAAACCATGTTGCCTGCTTGAAAACCACTTATGTTCCTCACATATAGTGTTGCAAATTGAAAAAGAAAATATATATTTTTTTTTTCAGATTTGTGAAAAAAAAACATGTAAAAAAACCTAGCACCCTGGGTTTTTTTCTAATTTTTTTTTTTTTTCAGAAAACAATATATTTGATAGATTATAGTTTTTATTTACGGAAGTTACATTTCACATTGTGTTTTTAAAATGTTACTAAATCATATAACGTCTTACATAATGATTCATAAATGTATCTATATGTAACATAATTCTTTATCCATCCTCTTGTCAGTACAACATTCACTAGTATCAGTAATACCAACACTGTGGGTCGGAGTCAGAATTTTCTGTTTCTTCTTTTGTCTCCTCTAGACCATAACTTCAGAAATAGTTACATTTCTTTTACTGGTTGTATTGTACACAAAGATTTGAGATGGAAATTTTAAATTGTGAGCAAAGTACGCACTGTGCATAAAGACTGCGCCGATAGTTCTGTATTACGGTCTTTTTAAGTTTGAATTTAAATCTATTTATCATACAAATAGGAGCTTTATTTCTTTTCAATCGTTGGTTTATGCCAACAGTTGCAAGGAAATGATTCATAATAACTGACAATTTAATGATGAGTATCACTATATGATGCGAGTTAAACAAGTATGAATATAAGGAAAGCACAATAAGTAATAAAAAAGAGGCAAAAAACCGTGATAAATTTAATTCCCAAATTTTTTGAAAAGATTTCGTAGGTCTACAGATAAATTTGTAGGGCTGGCAGCACTTGTTCAAATAGTGAGTATCAATCCAAACAACGGGGATTCCTTCTCTTGCAACCTAGCCTATTCGGGAAATCCCTGTTCGTAAAAGAACACTTCAGTCACTGTTGCCAATATTTTTGTAATTTTTTTTTTCTCTTTAAACCAGAAAATATAGTAGATTTAAAATTAAGATAAGTTTTTAGTATAAACTCTAAAACGTCATATTAAAACGATAAATGCCTTAAAAATATGAAATTTAGTAGTTATGAAAAAACATTCCAGAAAAAAAAACATGCTTTTCATGTTTTTTTCCATGTTTTTTTTTTTTTTCAAATCAGAAAAAAAACCATTTTTTTTACAACATACTCACATTTATTTCGATGTGGTTGCATATCAATCTTTCCATTAATTTACTACAACTGATGTCAAACTGATTGGCCTGTAATTCTCAACTCTATTTCTCACCCCTCCTTTATGTACCAGTACTACTATTGCACTTTTCCAGTCCTGTGGTAAGCAGCAAGTGTCTAGACTCAATTTAAATTAATATTTCAAGATAAGGTACAATGTCACATCTGGCTATCTTTAAGATATCTGTAGTAATATTCCAGCCCCTTTATTTTTCCAGCTTTCTTATTTCCTTCACGATTTCCTAGGATGGATATCAAATTTTTTACTATCGTCATTTCTATTGTGTTGTTAAGCTCGTTTTCCGTATAGACCCTCCTGTTTCTGATTCATTGCCCTAATGCTTTCACGAACCAGTTACGTAAAATCTCTGCCTTTTTCAAATCATTACTTGCAGCTTGTATTAAATAGCCTCTTACATTTTTTGTTAGCTGCATATGACTTTCCCATAATTGCTTTTAAAAATGGGTATATGGTTGTGCAAATTTCTTTCTGTGTTTTTAAATGTGGTTTTTGGCACTATTAGTTAAGTTACAGGTAGAATCAATCCGCTGTATTTCTAAATTTGTACCCACCTGTCTGCAAGTTGGGATGAACAGGAGTCACACAAAAACTATTGGTCCCATTTTGATAATGTGCAGTCCCACTGCTCAATAGAATAAGCTTCATTTTATGTGGCATTGCAAAGATAGTAAATACAATATAACTTTTTAATTAAATCTAATGGGTTTTATTAGTGTATAGCCTGTGGTCCTGTGGTTGAAATAGGGTATGTTTATTTGATGTAGCAACAAAACTGAGATGTCTATAAATGTGAGGCTATTACTGAGGAAATGTATGAATATTTAAAGTTTTTTTTTTAATAAAAATGAGTTTGGGGTACTTTTGGCACAAATTAGAGTCCATTTTTCTTTCAATCAGTTTGATTTTGATTGAATTTCAAATATTATACAGGTCCACTCCTAGGAGTAAAATATGGTAGTTTTTATTGTATATGATGCCACACTGCAAAGAAATTAAGATAATGTCTTGAGAAATAAGTATCCATTTTTGTTGGCACTACATGTAGAATTTTGACTAGGTTTTGAGCAATGAACAGTCGTTGACCCCATGATTAGTATGAGGTATTTTTTACTCTTTTGTGTTATCAAAACTTGAAGTTAAGATACAACTGCCCATTAAGTAGTGTACATTTAAAGTTTCTTTCATAGTCAGAGTGTTTATTGTAATTTCATCTTGCAAGCTGCATTGCATTACGAGAGGAGATCAGAAACTAAGGTAACAAAACCTGAAGTGAAATGTGTAAATTTTATTTCATACAACCATACAGCCAACTGATAGTACATGTAAACAGGTTATTTTTTGACATAGTCACCATATCGGTTTGGGCACTGTCACTTCTTGGGATGAGTTTGAATATTCTCCCCTTCTAAAATCCTGTTCTTGCGTATTTGGTCACATTGTCGCAAAATGTTTCACCTCGTCGGAAGCAAATTGTCGTCCTCCTAGGTGCTCCTTCAATTGAAGCGAGGTCCATGCCATAGGAAGAATGTGGTCTATGATGTCACAGTGAAATGCTTCAGTTTGCAATCCTCATCGGTGACCTCAAACTTTTGACACCATTCTGCGACATGTTGGTGAGACGTAACAGTCTGTCCGTAAACCTCTACAGCTGCGGTGAATTTCAGCTGCGGTTACATGTTTTGCCACAGAAATTGAATAAGTGGGCAGATTTTACTGATACTAGTTTTCCAAATGAGTCATCATTTGTGTTTACCTACAACTAGCGCTGTAGATGACGGGTGGCTGAAACTCTGCACGCTTGCCAACCACTTGTCTTGGAATTACCACTCGACACTAATTTCTTCCAGGTAGCCTTAGTTTCTGATTACCCCCTCGTATATGGGGGGGCTATAATACTGTTTCGCTGTGGAGATCCTTCACAAAAAAGAATTGCATTTTGTGTGTCACTGGGGCCATGTATCGTGTCACTCTTGATGATGCTGATCAAGAGAGTAATCTTTTCTGTCAGTACATATTATAAAAGGCTTTGAAAGTAAAGAGACTAGCCCTCTCGTTGATGTTGCACAAGTCTCTGAGAAAGAGTATGGCATCCTAGTATTCTTTACAAACTAAAGCTGTTTGATACTCCCATGTATCTGCTTACTGTTATCAGCAGTTGCCTCAAAAACTGATCCTTCTCAGTAAGTAAAAAAATATGTCTGCTAAAAGTGATATACAAGTGTTTGTTCCAGAAACATACATTTAAGATCTCTTTCTTTAATTGTAAGGAAACAAAGGTGTATAAAGCGGGATAAATTAAACATTTGGATAGGAGAATAACTACTATTTACCAAAGTTTAAGGCTACAACAATGTCAAAACACAGATAGACACATTCATACATCGAGTGTAAAAAATTCGGGTTTATATCACTCTTCAACAATAGAGTGAGGTCGCTGCATGATGGTGGCTAGCAGTTAACAGGAGGTGCTCATGGCAAGAAGTGTAGGTGGATATTGAAAGCATAATCATGCATTGTGTTTGACATACAGTTTGTCTGTATTCTAATGTAATACATTTTAGAAAACTGAATAATTGAACAGAGTTGCATAGTCAAAACAGGGAAACTATTTAAAAATGAATAACACAGATATCAGTTTAATTCTTTTCCCATGTTATAGAGAGATATTGTGCGTTGGAACCGGGGCAGGTGTGAATTCGAAGGTTACTTGTCAATGAACACAGCACTTAAACTGAGAACAGGTTTATTGAGAACTCAAACATACACGCAGCACTGACTGCCTCTTGGGCAGAATGCTCTTCTATTTATACACAGATAGAACGTACTAGAGATTACAAGAGTAGTTAACAAATGAAATGTGTAGAAGTTACAAGTGACCTTAGGAAACATGTAGAATCTTCTGGAAATAATAAACAGAATTAAATAATTTTTGTCAGTGGGCGGGATTGAACCGGCGACCTTCGGTACCGCAATTCGTGACGCTACCCGCTGCGCCATGCTGGCAGACGGTACACTGGCGTTCATGCGGCATTGCTCCCTCTCCTGAGGAAAACAGCGTCCCGCTGTTAGATTTCTTTTGGGGCACGCTGAAGTGTCCTGGATCTTGATCTTGTCGTGGGTCCTCTGTATGGCAGTTCTGGAGGGCCCCTCCTGTTTGTACTATTATCTTCCTGTCCGACTTCCTCAGTATCCAAACCGTCCTCAGAGTCCTTGAACAAGAAGCTGGTTGTGCCTAGCTGCTCGTCAGGATTGTAGTAAGGCTTCATGCGGAGGACGTGAACAATGTCCCTTCGCTTTCGTCGTTTCGAAGACGGCTCATAATCCTCGACTTCGTATGTGACGTCTGACCGGCGGCGTATGACACGATACGGACCAAAGTACCGCTTCAGTAACTTTTCTGATAGCCCAACCTTCCGGACAGGGGTAAAAATCCATACGAGATCTCCTGGGTTGTACGCAACAGGTCGGTGCTTGCCGTCATACCGCTGACGGTCCTCTCCTGGGTGGCCAGTGTTCGTATGCGAGCCAGCTGTCTTGCTTCTTCGACCCTGGTAATGAGCTGTTTTATATAGTCATCCTGAGTGTCGTCCGGCTGGAATGGGAACAGCGTATCCATTGTGGTCTCAGCTTCACGGCCATGGAGCAGAAAAAACGGAGTGAAGCCTGTCGTATCTTGCCTTGCTGTATTATAAGCAAATGTGACCACTGGCAGTATTGTATCCCAATCCTTCTGCTCAACATCCACATACATCGACAGCATATCGGCTAATGTCTTGTTGAAGCGTCTGTGAGACCGTTTGTCTGAGGGTGGTATGCAGTTGTCATCCTGTGGACAACGTCGCATCTTGACATGACCTCTGATACTAGTCTTGACTGGAATACCTTTCCACGATCGGATATCATCACACGTGGTGCTCCATGCTTCAAAATAATGTCTTCTACAGAAATTTTGCAAACCATCTGAGCTTCTGCAGTCGCACAGGTTTGGTGACAGCGTAGCGCGTGAGGTAGTCGGTGCAGACCTATTATCCATCGGTTACCGGTTGTCGACTTCGGGAAACCTCCCTAAAAGGGTCGATCCCAATTCGGGTGGAATGGACTGCTGCAGGGGAATTGGTACTAGATGGACCTGGAGGTAATTGCGGCACATGTTTCCGGTCGCTGCACTCTTTACAGTGACTCACATAATGCTTGACAGATCGGTAGAGACCCTTCCAGTAATACCTGCGTCTGATTCGGTCCAGGGTCTTCACAATCCCAGATGACCGGGATATTGAGCGTCGTGAAATGCTTGAGAATAGCTGGCTGGAGATGAGCTGGACGACCAGAAGCCACTTGGGGCCTAGTGGATCGTAGTTGTTCTTATACAATGTCCCATCTATCAATTGAAACTCTCCTTTGCCGGTTCTCCCTATCTCCAAGGCGTCTATGGTTCTTAATAACTCTGAGATCTTCCCTCTGTTTCAGCTGCAAACGTCACCTAATTCAGCGAGGGCTGAAATTCCATTCATGCTGTTGTGTTCTATTAAAGGATTCCTTGAAAGGCTGTCGGCATCCTTGTGTTTGCGTCCGTTTTTGAATACCACCGTGACGGTCGTACTCTTGAAGTCTAAGTGCCCATCTTGCTAGTCGACCTGATGGATCCTTCAAGCTGGTTAGCCAACATAAAGAGATGGTGGTCTGTCACGACGGTGAAAGGAGTTTGCCGAATAAATACGGACGAAACTTGTTGATAGCCCAGACAACTGCGAGGCATTCTTTCTCGGTTGTAGAGTAGTTTTATCTCGGGGTTAGAGAATACTCTTGATGCATAGGCTATCACCTTCTCAGCACCTTCCTGAATTTGCACAAGCACTGCACCGATCCCATAACCGCTGGCGTCAGTGTGAAGTTCAGTTTCTGCATTCTCGTCGTATAAGGCTAGAACTGGTGCGGAAGTTAGAGCCTCCTTAAGTGCCTGGAAAGATCTTTCTTTAGTTTCATCCCAGTAAAACTTGGCGTCTCCCTGCAAAAGTTCTTGCAGTGGACGTGCCATGTTACAGAATCCTTTTATGAAACGCCGGAAGTATGAGCACAGCCCAAGAAAGCTTCTCACATCACGAATGTGCTGAGGAGTTGGAAATTCCATGACTGCCCTTACTTTATCTGGATCAGCGCGGACGCCATCTCCGTTGACCAGGTGCCCCAGGATTTTTATCTCTTTGGCGACGAAGAGGCACTTCTTCGGATTGAGGCGGAGTCCTGCAGTCTGAACACACTTCAGCACCGTTGACAGGCGACTCAGATGTTCTTCAAATGTTTTCGAGAAAACAACAATTTCATCTAAATAACAAAGACACGTCGTCCACTTAAGGTGTCGAAGTAAGTTGTCCATCATGCGTTCGAATGTGGCCGGAGCGTTGCATAATCCGAATGGCATTACTTTGAATTCATAGAGGCCATCAGGTGTAATAAAAGCCGTCTTTTCTCTGTCAGCTTCGTCAACCTCGATTTGCCAGTAGCCTGTCTGCATGTCCATGGTTGAGAAGTATGTAGCTCCTTTCAAGCAGTCTAAGGCGTCGTCGATGCGCGGCAGTGGGTAGACATCTTTCTTTGTGATTTTGTTCAGCCGCCGATAGTCGACACAGAATCGCCACGTACCATCCTTCTTCTTTACGAGGACCACCGGAGATGACCAAGGACTCTCCGAAGGTTGAATAATGTCATTATGCAACATCTTCTCCACTTCCTCTCGAATTATTCGCCTTTCGACTGGTGACAATCGGTACGAGCGCTGGCTAATGGGCGGATGATCCCCAGTATTGATACGATGCTTTATCGTGGGCCGTTTCGTCTGACCTTTTTTTTGCTGGGGTGTGAATACACCAGAGAATTGGCGTAGTATAGCTAACACCCGGCGGTGTTGTTCCTTGGTCAGGCCGGACCCTATTGGCAGTTCCATAGTTGTTTCCTCCAGCGTGTTGTCGGTACTAGTAACAGAGCATGGATCTTCGTTAATGACGTTGAGCTCGCCCTCCTGGACTGGTTCAGCTGTCCCTATGCACATTCCCTTGGGGATAATTTGTGACTGCTCGTGACAGTTGGTGATCCAAATGTCTCCTCGACCACCGATAATGCTTATGATAGCCGCTGGTATGTAGATTTCTTTCGTGAGCCTAATAAACTTTCTACTGTCGACAAGCACTTCAAGGTTGCGGTCGTCCGTGTTTTTGACTGGGACTCTTCTCATTGCGAACGGCGGGATTGTCACGTTGTCAACGGCGAATAACTTCCCAGAAGATTCTGTGTTACGTGTACCCGTCGCAACGACTTCTTCAATTTGCAGCTCAGACGTTCCACAGTCAATGACAGCTTGGGATGCCTTAAGGAAGTCCCATCCAAGGATGACATTATGACTACATTCTGTTAAAATGACAAATTCAACTGGCTGGGTCCTGTTGTTGATGGTTATTCTCGCGACACAAGCTCCAGCTGGCTGGACGTACTTTCCATTTGCGACCTTTAGCACAGTTGCCCCCGTATCACGGAACATTGTCTTCTTTAGTGTGCGACGATAATTGTCCGACAATACGGAGAAAGAAGCTCCTGAATCAACCAGCGCCCGGACAGGTTGGCCGTCGATTATAACGTTGATGAGATTTCCCGACATCTTAGTGACTGTCATCCATGGAGGATTTTCATCTGCGGCGGCCTCACCTCCGTAGATGGTCGCCTTGCTTAGTTTTCCTGCGTGCGGCGGCTAGGGGAGCGGCTGGTAGCTCTGTCCGGCGACGATGAACGGCAGCGGCGCGTCGGGGATCGACCTCGTTTAGGGTACGGCGATGGGCTTCTTCCCGTAGGTCGACCGAACTCGTCAGCGGGGGGCTGCCTGGGGTAGAACTGTTCGGATGGCGGACGTCTTGCGGCAAAATAATCGTCAAATACTCGTCTTCTCTCTCTGCAGTAGCGTATGACATGTCCAGGGCGCCCACAGTGGAAACATACTGGCGCGTTGTCTTCTGTCCTCCAGACGTCCGTTCGTCTGCGGGACATCATAGGTGCCGGAGGATTTGGTTGTGGCCGTGTCGGCCGGTTCCTAGGCTGCCGTTTGGCAGCTGCAGCATACGTCATATCAGGGCGAGGCCATTCTTCACGTCGAGTGCGATTGGCTCGGCAGACAGGAGCTATTGTCTGAAATACCTCTTTTTCCGCCGCGTCGGCTCCTTCATGACCCACTGGGCTTACATCCATGGCCATGATCTGATGCTCACTCGGTTCAAGAGTCCCAGCTGCCATGAACTGTTGTAATTCTTCTCTCACAATTTGTCGTATGAGAGACGCAAAGTCGTGCTGGTCTTCCACAACTGCCATAGGGACTACGTTGGGAAGTCTGTCATACTTCTTTCGCCCAACCCTCCTTTGTTGCATCTCCTCAATCCGCTGGCACCACTTGATGAACTCTTCCGTCGTAGCGACGTCTTTTATCAGAAGAGCTTGGTACATGTCTTCTGCAATACCTTTCATTAGGTGCGTGATTTTGTCGGCTTCAGTCATATTCGGGTTGACTACGTTGCATAGGGCCAAAACATCCTGTATGTAAGATTGCGTCGGCTCCCCATGTCGTTGGGCCCGGTTCTTCAGTTGTTCTTCCGCCGAGCGGATTTGTCGCTGGTGGTCCCCAAACGTTTTCTTAAGTTCCGTCTGGAACATTTCCCAGTTATTCAGTTTTTCTTCGTTGTTCTCGAACCACTGCTGGGCGGTTCCGTCCAGATAGAAATAAACATTTGCCAAGCACATGGTATGATCCCACCTGTTGTACTTGGCGACTCGGTCGAACCCTTTTAGCCATTTGTTAGGATCCTGTCCAGCGTCTCCAGAGAACACCGATGGGTGTCGAATGTGCAGCTGGCTTGCCGCCATGGGTTTCCTAATGACGCGGACTTTCGGAAGGACGTACTGAGTATATCCTTTGTAGTCCGGTTCCAGTCCGTGTAGGCGGCGACTTTTACGTTGCCTAATCGGAGCCACGACGATGCAGCTGTTGCACAGGGTACCCGGCGTCTCCACCAAACTATGTCGCGTTGGAACCGGGGCAGGTGTGAATTCGAAGGTTACTTGTCAATGAACACAGCACTTAAACTGAGAACAGGTTTATTGAGAACTCAAACATACACGCAGCACTGACTGCCTCTTGGGCAGAATGCTCTTCTATTTATACACAGATAGAACGTACTAGAGATTACAAGAGTAGTTAACAAGTGAAATGTGTAGAAGTTACAAGTGACCTTAGGAAACATGTAGAATCTTCTGGAAATAATAAACAGAATTAAATAATTTTTGTCAGTGGGCGGGATTGAACCGGCGACCTTCGGTACCGCAATTCGTGACGCTACCCGCTGCGCCATGCTGGCAGACGGTACACTGGCGTTCATGCGGCAATATGATATAAAAATGACAAAATATGACCAAATATTGAAATTTACTGTACATTAAAATATGCTCAATTATACATATTACATCTAGCAGTGTCGCTTTCATGTAAGCAGCATAATTTGCTTCCGTGCACACACTGCACCATGGGGAAATTATTTTTTTCTTTTTGCTGTAAAAGAATAGAATACCAGATGTTTACTTTAGAAATGGGTATTTATTATGAATTTGTTGTGGATTAGTGTACATACGATTGTTTATTCTTGTTTGATGCCAGCATTGCAGTATATAACCAAGTTCATCTTGAAGTTCTCCAAGAGGATTGTCCAAGAGGAATGTTCTCCTGTTGTTCATTTAAAACTGATTTTTATAGATTTCTTTCCATATACCGTTTCGCTGTTACTTTTCACATTGATGCAACTTATACAATTGTTCAAAACTGTTTCTTACGCCCATCCGCCTGCATGCTAAGACAACAACTAAAATGGAACTCCAGGAATTTAAAGATTTTCCGTAAATTACGTACGATAGGACACTTTGTTATCTCCCTAGCAAAGCGTTTGACTGGAGATATACGGCTGGTGTTTTTATAGCACCTTAACCTGACATACACTTCTGACAAAGGTAGCTCTGCGTATGTAAAGCACACCACAGACATTCAGTAAATCAAATTCCGTGTTAAACAGTAAGCGCCGGAGGAAATGTACTCGCATCCATGCTTCTGATGCACTGGCTTACTGGGCCTTCACAAACTGTAATTTTACTTGCCTAACAACAGAAAACCCTTGCTTCTATTGCATCTGATGATATTTTTATATTTAGCTTACTGTTTTACGCTGACTGATCTTGAGACGGAACCCAACCATCTGGTATCTTAGTATCTTCTAAGCATGAATTTGCTTAAGCCTTCATGCTCCGTCGATATCGTGGTCATTAAAGCCTTTCTGAAGCATCCATTCCGGCACCCTGTCACAAAGAACGATTTTGGGAAACCATGGAAAACCGAAATCTGGATGGCCGGACAGGGAAGCGAACCCACGTCTTCCAGAATGCCAGGGCGGTATGAGAGAAGATTCCTCACGTCCATACAACCTTCCCAAGTCGGGGAGAGCATTCTTCTTTAAGTTCCTCTTAGGACACACACGGGAGAAAGATCTTAGTGTAAACGTATCACCATAAAGCAAGCACAGGTAACTAGTAAATCTCATACCAACACTGACATCTCGACAAAGGGTTTGGTATGAAAGATCGCAGACCTGTTGACGCGCAGAAATGATATGTGATTTAATTTTTGTACAGGTTGAAACGCGTCGAAGCGACTGAGTTCTGGCGCTATGGACGAGAGGCTATGATCAAGCTAGGCACCGTGAAGAAAACAGAATAGAATACAGATTCGGTCGTGATCTGCCACGGCATCCAGAAGTATGCACAGCCCAACGGCGGAATTGTTACTTAAGCGCGCCATAGAAGAGTTCCTGACAACTTATTGGCAATAATCTATTCTCGGCTCAAATGACTTCGCTGACCAACAGCCGTAAAGTTCCAATAAAATAAAAAAGTTGGCCACCTACATGACCTTGTATTAATGAGCCAGTGTTAGCATCGCAGCGGAAGCATTGACTAATCCAGAAAAGCTGAAGCAGAGGTCGTAAAGGAGAACAACTTTTATCAAGGAGGAAATAAACCGAACAATAAAAAAGGAAAAGTTAAAAGAGACATGTAACTCCAATCACGAGGAATGACCTTCGTCGTTCATACTCGTGCACAAAACTAGTTTTCATCCTCCCTTCCCCAAGTGTTTCCCCTCTTGTAAGTCAGGTTGAATTTTCATCTTTACAGACTAGTGAGAGCCACGTAATTAGGAGTGTATAAATCCCGTGGCTTCTCAAGCTTTAAGCCAGTACATATGGCTACAGCAGCAACCTCAAGTACTCGTCACTTCTACGCATCGCTCATACGATTTTTGATGACTCCTTTCAGTAACATACTAGTAGATAGTTATTACCATAAAAAGAGCCATATTAGTTTATTCCTATATCAGAATATAATGCTAATAAATCTAAAGCGGTTGTAGGAAAGATTATATGCTGGGGTGCAGAGACGAATGAAGAAGACGAAGAGAAAAATTCTAGGGAAACAACTTTCACGACGAGGCAACAGGATTGCTAGAAGAAAGGCACAATTGTCCTTTAATGTAAAATCAATAACACAACAAAAAGTGGACGGTAATGGGGAAAAAATTAAGGTAATACCAATGGTTCAAAAATGTAAAACCAACGATTTCTTCTTCCATTAATTTTTTATTCGCTTGGAAGCTCACAACATATGATCGACTAGTTGATTTTTTAATTCCTATCTATTATTATCTATCTCGGTACATAATGGGGGATACAAGTTCGTTACATATCTAGGTTAATTTTCACTCTGCAGGTACAATGACAAATAATGACTTCCCTTTTCTCCAGAAAAAGAAAATACCTCATCAGCAGTAATCGCAAGTATTGTACGGAAATATAAACTGTGACAAATTGACAAGAAGTTACTTTCTTTTTCCGACAAAAGAAGCGTTAATATTGTACTAGTGTTTTCTCAGATTGAAAACTTTTTAAGCAAAGCGGCTGAGGGCTTCCGTAGCAACAAGTGACATGACGACATGGCATTGTAGGGCTTCCAGCGCTACGTCTGGCGGTCAAGGATGGGGTGACGTTAAGGCACCAAAACACTGTCATATAGCCTACCACCACCAATAATTAAACACAGATTTACAGCGATTCAGTATCAAGTGATGATGCGGAACGTTGGTTCAACCTGAAATTCAAATATCGTAACTCGTTAATTACGGAAATAAATAAAGTTTACAGTTCTTACGATGAACCTTTCGCAGAGTCACTGCTTCAAACGGCCTACTTTAAAACGCAATAATGCGTTATGCTTCAAATGAATTAACGGTATAATGATTTAATAAACCCTTAAGTATGTAGTACAGCCTAAATTATTGAATTTAATGCTAAAATCTCTTTCCCTCCATTACAAACAGCTAATGGAACATTTTCCAACAGCTTATATAAAGGGACATACACGTGTACTAGAAAATAATTCCAGATCAATTGTCAAAAAAAGTCCTCCATTCACATTGTTTTACTGACATGCAGATATGAATAATAGTCTAAAGTACAAACGCGGACAAATCAAACTGTACTAAAGTACTATGAAACTTGAATGGTTGTTTTTGCTTGATCAGTAAGAAAGCCTTTTCTCAGCTTTCAGGTTTTTAAGGTTTACGTTCCGTTTGGACCTAATAGTCGCATTTAATTTCGGCTGCGCGAGTTGATCCGTGGCAGGAATCCTTATCACATCTTATCGAGCGATTCAAAGTGCTCGAGCTAAGCCAACGTACCGTTACGTAACCGCATGTTCACACAGACATGGAGCGGCGCGAAGATATCTATAGAAGCCAAAAGCGGCTGGCAGGTAACACGGCATCCGTCCAGTGGAAATTTCCAGCGGTCGAGATGAAGTGCCACGAGCTACTACAGCTTTCCGTCATACCAGGCGCCTCATAAACCAGTGCTAGTGGTGTTACTGCGGTTTCGAGAACTGACGAAACCTCTTAAAACGTTCCGGATTTCACATCCTTCCCCAGCCCCTTAGAGAATGCTTACTGCTTATACTGTATATCATGCACTGCTGCAACAGAAATTTGTTATTAAGAAAGTAAATTACAACAGTACCAGAAGCTGATTACCAGCAGCGTAAAAAATATCTGTACTCGGAAATCATAAAACGCGTTTTAAAAAAACGAGCTGAAGCAACCAGGCAGTCCTCCTTCAAAATTTACCATCTGTATCAGACATTTTGATACAGATTCGCAGTAATGTATCTGTTTTATACCCGAGTTAACTGATTTGCGTGTTGCACTTTCACATTTCGTTTTGGTGAGTAGAGCAAGTAAATCGCTGAAGCTAGTTTTTACAGAACCGCAACGCTTCTTTTACTACTCGTAGATTAACTTTTTCTTGTTAGTTTCATGCATTAATTTGTTCTTAAGCAGTTTAAATCATTCAGCGACAGCAAAGTACGCAAGTTTCCGTTGAGCATCTTGGCTGCATTATTTGAATTTTAGATTAATGTAAAAAAAAAAAAAAAAAAAAAACTACATCACTAACTGACCTTAAGGTATTGTTCAGATATTAATTATCCGAAATTATGCTCAAAAAATTTATACATCAGGTATTGATATCATATTTAACACCAAGTTTCTTGATATTTAGCTCCATTTAGTTCTTTATTATTATTATTTACTCTTGTGGTTACAATTATAGTGGATTTTTTTCTGTACTCGATCTCAGAAAGAAACTTATTGCGTTTGCGGAACTGACTACTTCACATTGCAGACTGATTTATATCACTCGTTACAGATTACTCCGAGTAACCGTTCACTGTGAACGGAAATGTGTCTGATGCAGAACACCACAAGGAGACATCCCACCCAGAAGGAGAAGTCTTATTCGTCCAAAGCAATTCTCCACAAGTATCGCAGCAACCTTCATTTCGGAAACTTCAGGTGAAAGAAAATGCGTGGCCTTAAATTCAATAGTTTTCAAAATGATTAATTTCTTAAATACACCATAGCGTGTTAGCAAAAGAGTTTTCAGAAGTTCGTCAGCTTAGAGTCAATTCACTGTTGAGTCAGATACAGAACTGGTCTTACAGAAACTGGCAGACACTTTATTTCGGGTAATTTAGAAAAACGAAAACCACTTTGTTAAGCGATTCGTTCTTCCTCAAGCTGTTGATGTTATTTATATATATATATAAATAAAGATAGATTTTCCTCACTACAAAGGTTTTACTCCAACATAACAATAAAAACTCGGAACACAGAACACTTCATCTTCTCAAAATATTTCCCCAGATATTTCGATTTTGTATATCTTCCTCTCCTGCACCAAATCTCCTCATGGCTATTTGTCTACTTTGGAGCCAGGTAAACATGGGCCGTCCTCTTTTCCTCCTTCCTTTAACTTCCCATTCCTGTAAAAGTTTTGGTATCCTAGTGTCTTTCATCCTTCTTACATGGCCAAACCATTCCAGTTTTTTTCGTTCTATAACTTCATACATTTCTTCTTTCACTTCCATTAGCCTTATTAATTCGGTATTCCTTACTTTTTCTTTTCTTCTCCAGAAATCCATTTCTAACGCATTCAACTTTTTAATATGTTTTTGGTTGATTGTCTAGGTTTCTGATCGATATAAGAATATACTTCTTTTTGTTCTAGCCATAACATTCTTGCTCCATAGAAGTGAATTTAGCATCCCGATTACATTCCGGTCATTAGTAATTCTTTTATCAATTTCCATATTCGATTTCCTTCTATTTCTAAAATTGAACCCAAATATCAAAAATTAATTTTTAATTTTTATTCCATAAATGTACAGTTCGCCCAGATAATTAGTAAGATATTCTGTTTTTTGATAGTTAATCTTCAAGCCCCATTATATTGACAGGTGATTACCTATGTAATTTGCATCCTCACCATCTTGTGCTATGATGACTTGATCATCAGCAAATTGTAAATTATGTAGATATTTTCCATCTATTATTTCTAAACCCATTCTATTACTCTTTTGGGACCATGTTCTCAAACTAATATCTATATAAATTTTAAATAGGGCTGAAGACATAGGGCACCCTTGCCGCAAACCTTTATTTGTTTTAAATTTTTGTGATAAATCATAACCAGTTTTTATTTGGCATGTGTTATTTTAGCACATTTCTTGTATTATTTTAATTAAGGAGTTTAGGGTTTGGGAGATCACAATAAGCATGGTCTGTATTAAAAGTTCTCCGACAAGGAACAAAAAGCAAAAGTAATCTCCAGTTGATAAAACCAAATGAATGGGAAGAATATTTTCAAAAATTATTGAATGAGAACAGACAAGAAAACTTAGAAGGAGGAGGATTAGGAAATGAAAATGAGACATTAAGAACAGGAAAAAATGGTAAATCTCCTGGGCCAGGCGGAACCAATTTGTAAATTATGAAATATGGCGTAAAACTTATAACAAAATTGTTCAATAAAATAGTACATGGATACCCAATACCTAAGGAAATGACATTAGGTTATATTACTGCCATATTCAAGAAAGGAGATCGCAAAGTATGTTCAAATTATTGTGGGATTTTGTGTTATGAATTCATTGATGAAAATCTTTGCCAAACTAATAAAAAATAGATTAGAAACTGATTATAAGACTCAAGAATAACAATTTGGATTTATTGCAGGTACGTCATGTACAGACCACACGACAGATTCTCGAGAAATACAACGAAAATTAAAAAAATATAGGATTAATTTTCATAGATTTAGAAAAAGGGTATGATCCTGTCCCAAGAAATATGCTATGGAAAGCATTACATAGGTCAAATATAGAATATATATATATATATATAGCTTCATTTAATTTTTCCATTCATTATGTATATAAACACAGCAAGATGGAACTTGGAGGTTCACTCTTTTAACCACGGATTGGAAAAATACAAGAGCTTTCAAACTACTGATAAGAATCCTTTTGTGAACGCCAACGTATCAAGAAATTTCGTCATTTCCACCCAGGAATGGCGCTGGTATCTTAAAGATATACGCGCATTTGGATACAAATAATTTCTTTAAAAAACTATACTAACACTCAAATAATTGATTGGCTGCTGGTTTGTGACTTGTGAACTGCATGCAATAAGTTTCTTTTTGCTTAGGAATGGGAAAAAAAATCTGATACTTCCGGTTGGTCTGAGATAAACGTCACATTTATCTGAAGTGATTTTAGCCACCAAATTGCAGGGTAAGATCACTGTAATCGAGTATCACAATGCAAACTTTTTCAACCACAAATTTTATATTTAATTCTACTTTTCATATTTCTTTTACTGAAAACAAAGAAGAACTATATTTCTTGAACTTCTTCGATAACGACCAAACGAATATTTTTGTTGGAATATATAAACAAAAGTATAAGGTTTCATTTGTGGAATAAATTAAGAAAAAAACTACATTTTATGCCTGATTGAAGTGCCGTAAATGTAGGTCAAAACACTTCTGCAATCAAAAGTATTTACTGTGACGGTCAGATAGTGTAAACGTGTTGAAATAGAGAATTTTAAGACCTGTTTATAAAGAATTTGTGAATTACCTTCCCACAAAATAGCTTACCGTCTGGGAGTTCTCAATCTCTCTCATTAATGAGGCGAATATTAACGGGAGTTGGGACTAGAAGTTATTTAAAAAGCTGTATTTTTTTTTTCTTTTTACTTGTTGCTTTACGCCTTGTCGAGGGCTAATGTCATTAGAGGCGGGATGGGACTGGGTACAAGGAACGGGAAGTAATTCGGCCATGGTCTTTTTGAAGGAATCATCCCGGCATTCACCCGGAGTGATTTGGGGAAACCAAGGAAAACTCAAATCTGGATGCCCGGACGGGGATTCGAACCCGCGTCCTCCCGAATGCGAGGCCAGAACGTTAAACGTTCACCGACCACGCTCGGTCAAAAAATTAAAAAAATGCCGGTAGAAAGTCCCTATTTTTTTTCTTCTGGCATTATTCCTCATCGGTGTCGAGGTCATTAGGAGCGGCATAAAATTGCAGACAAGGAATGGAAAGGAATTCGGCCATGTTAAGAGTGTTTATTTGGATTCTAAATAAACTGTGCTTCAGCTATACTTCGACCACCTGTTACATCATTACCTTTCAACATCCTTTCCAGAAAATCAGTCTTAGTATTAGTTTCATATCCGACAAAAAAAAATAACAAAGAATTATAACATGCGGTCCACCTGTCGAAAATTATCTGAAGTTAAGAACCGTATCAATATTAGGTGGTAGCCAGATCAAGTGAAGTGGCGACAAGCAAGAGCGGAAAATTACCGGTTACGATTATCTAGCAGTTATTGATGTAAGACGTAGCGTTCGAGATGTTTCACGTCGATCCGTGATTCCTATCGCGGCGTCCCCGACACTGACTCAGGAGAAAGAATGACACGCAAACTATCAGAAGTTTAAAAGTTCACGCTTGAAACGAATTAAGGGCGCCTCTTAATACTATTTAATATTGACTAAGAACTCTCCCAGTCTTGCATTTTTTCTCTTAATATACTCAACTGAAGCATCCACAGAATGCACAATGTTTGATGTTATTCAGTATGAATTAACCGATGCTGGACTCGAACTGCAATAAAAGGCACGAGATTCTTAACATAGTGAATATATTACTAGTAGAGTTGAATCTTGCGTAAATGGATTTTTGTTTTTGAAGATGGCACCGGGGGGGGGGGGGGGGGGGGAGGGGGGGGGGAGGGGGGGGGGGGGGGGCGAGGTGATGGAGAAAAAAGTAAAAATACAGACGACTTAGAACTGCTGTGGTTTTCTGCACACATACTTCATTATTTCCATCAACTTCCTTTTCCCTACATTCGTTTCCTGTGAAACATGACAGCGAGAGAATAGATCGAATAATCTGACAATCTCATGACGAACAAAGAAATTTTTAAATCTGATAAGGTTTAACGCCTTGACGATACCTGGGCTAGTAAAGAAGGCGCCATTCATATGTAATTAAATGTGTGTTACCGTTTGTTGGCGAAAGGTTAAAGCTTAGTTTTCACGTACCTGTGTTCATTTCCATTCCTCGCAATTTTAATCATTTCACAATCGCATACAACAATAGTGCACCTGCTAAATTACTTCTTTGTTGGCATTCTGAACGAAAAATACTTTTATTTCTCTTTTTACTCAACCTGTGTTTTATTCCCGTCGCATCTGAAACTTATAACAGTAGTTGTAGTGTTATTCTATATGTACTGAACAAGTGTCTTTAAATCGGATACTAAAATCAAATTGCCATTAAAATCGCGGAAAACGCCTACAACAGGATCAGCTTTTCGGTTTATGGCTTTACGCATTGTCGAAACGCGGGAAAGGACTATTGGCAAAGAGTGGGAAAGAATTCGACCATGGACTTGAAGGAACCATCCCAGCATTCGCTTGAAATGATTGCGGGAAACCATGTAAAACCGAAATCTGGATGGCCGGACGGAGATTCCCGAAAGCGAGGCCAGAGAGTTGCCGCTCACCCACCACTCGGTCAGGATCAGTTAAGACAGCACAACAATTAAACGGATCCCAGCAGCTCAATGGGGTCAGAGGTCACCATACACACGCAAACACTGGTTTGAATCGGTATCCCGAAACAAGTAATTCCTTACACCAACAGCGAACTTCAATTTTGTAATAGACAGCAAACCTTAAAAACTTTCATTCTGTTACAGTTTGAGGCAAAGATAAGTAAATTCACTTATTGGAATTAAGGAAGTTAACAGGAAAGTGGCTGCGTAACGTGGCTCATGCTTTCCAGTTGATCAAAAATATTCTAGGACACAGCGCACCCTGAAACTTTGTCGCCAGGAATTCGTCCTACAGTTTCGATTAGATCTCAATATTGGCCTATAAGTAAAGGCCCATTCACACTAGCGGTCAGCTCAGCTCAGGTCAAAAATCGCTATACACGTAATCCAATGGGAGCATTCACACTACGCGGTCCGCTCAGGTCAGGGCAAGGCAGGTCAAACCGAAGATCGCGCCGCCGGCGATCAACAACGGTCAAGACCTGAGCTGAGCTGACCGCTAGTGTGAACGTGCAACGGTCAGGTCAGATCAAATGGGCGGCGAACGTCTGAAAACTATGCTCGTGAGCAATAAATAAAGAGTAATAAATAAAAAATAAATGTTTTAACGGTATGTTATTTCTGTTTATTATAAAGCCGGCAAACTTTAATACAAATTCAAATATTATTACACATTTTAGTACTGTCAAGATACAGATCCTGTTTCCGAATTTTTTTAAAAATATTGTGAATACATTTTTTGAATCAAATGCTTCTCTACCAGCGTTAGCACAAAAACAAATAATATTTGTAAAGTAGGGTTTCTCTCTCATCCTGAAATTCACTTTCTACATGGCATGAAATTTTATCCTTCCGTAAATAAGTGTGCAAAGTACATGTTGCTAAAATGATGTTATCAATTAATCCTGGAGCAGAATTAATTTTTCTAAAATAAATTCGTAATCTTTGAGCCCTAAAATATCAAAAGTATTTCGCACAACTCGTCTCTCACGGCATAACCGATCTCTTTATCTGTTTGCGCTTGAAACTCTGGATACACTCAGAACCATCCTCTTTTTGATCTTGACATATTTTTAGGTTCTTGATCCAAAATCATTGCGATTTAATTGACGTTGGGGTAGAAAACGGCATTGTTCACTATGAGCAACTGAAATGAAATGGCCTCGTCTACGACTTGATCTGGCCTGACCTGAGCTGAGCTGACCGCTAGTGTGAATGCTACCCTGGATTGTGAGCTGAGCTGACCTGACCTGACCTCTAGTGTGAATGGGCTTTAACTCAGTATTATAATATGCCTCGTTATGACACACAATACAAGTGAAGAACTGCTGTAGACTATACATTTCTCACTTTTTCTCAAATAATATCTCACTATTTTTTCTTTTGTTACATGAAGTTTTGAATCGAGACGTAACAATAACTGTCACAGAAAAATGTATCATGAAGTTACTGTACTTATGAAATCGCATCTTCATACAAACTTCCGCTTTACACTTCCAAGATAATATTTTTAGCTCCAGGCTTGTAGAGTTTGCTGATATATCTACTCCAATCACAAAAAGCGTTCACTATTAACATTCAAAGAGAGAGAGAAGTTAACATAGGGGCGACAGTCCTCGGTCCGACAATCCAGATATAAGTTTTCACGGTTTTCCCAAATTACTGCAGGCGAATGACGGGTTACTTCCATCATAAACGGGAGGGCCGACTTCATTACCTTTTCTTATTCACAATACTCTACTTGATCTGATTAACTAGTCGTCGCCGGCCTCGGTAGCGTAGCTGCTAAATTGCCAGCTCCGCGTGCCGAAGGTCGCCGGTTCGAGTCCGGCCGCAGGCATGGGTATTAAGTGTTGTGTCTGTGAATGTCATATCCGTCCTGTGGTGTGTCTAGTTACCTGGAAAAAATCCATCAGGCTGGCCGTATGGTCTAAGATGCCGAAAGCCATAAAAAAAAGTCTTCAACGAGCAGTAAAACCTAATAATAAAATAAAAATTTTGAACGCGTCGCCCTCCTAGACGGGTATTTTCTGTCTCCATTTGTACTTTGCTACTGTCACCTAAGCAGTAATTACTCATCTTCGCACCAATCACAGAGATTCCACATTATCCAACATTTTTATGTAGTTAGATGTGTTAGCTACTGGAGAGTAATTGTACTATTTCACCAAGAATCTCATCGAGCTCGGGAACACAGGAACTGAAGTGGCAGACTGTTGGCGGTGTAGGGGGCTGTGACAGATAATCAGTTTCGGCAGATTAAGCACAACTGGCCGCTTCAGGTGAGATAGGGCAGGCTGACATGAGCGACAGGTCGATAAAACCGATAGTGCGGCTGCGGACTACCACAGACGGGGCTGCTCCAGAAAACTGAACAGCGGGACCTATCAAGTTCATAGTTTAACGTGGAATTCGAACGACAGAGCGATCACTCCATATTTCACAGACACAAAGCACGATTTTTTAGAAATAAAAGTTACCGAGCGTGGTGGGTGAACGGTTAGCGTTCTGGCCTCGTATTCGGGAGGACGCGGGTTCGAATCCCCGTCCGGGCATCCAGATTTGGGTTTTCCATGGTTTCAGCAAATCACTCCAGACGAATGGCGGGATGCTTCCTTCAAAAAGACCGTGGCCGAATTCCTTCCCGTTCCTTGCTCCAATCCCATCCCACCTCTAGTGACCTCGCTGTCGACGAGGCGTAAAGCCCAAGCAAAAAAATAAAAAATAAAGAAGTTATTGTAAGGGTCTATAGAATTTCCGGTCGTAAGTAAAATTGAATCGGAAATTGATTTCGACGCAGGAATTTACTCAAGAGTTGCTAGATCTATTAAAACAGATACGAGAATTGCGGGATTTGCATATGAAGACGAAATTAGCTCAACCATTCCCAACATAAGTCAGCCTCGGTACATCAATGAGTATGTTCTAGCCTTACGTTCCAAGGCTGACAGGTTCGAGTCCAATCTTGGGCATGAACAGTTTTAGCTAGTGGATTCCTTCATCGCAGCGTGCTTTTAAAGGTTTCATGATACTGTACTGAATTTAATTAGAAAAACTACTGTTGGCCGAAGGTATGCAAAGTCTGAATACCAGTTTTATTTTATAAAACAAAAAAAAGTTAGTCTGGAAGAATGCCATAGGCACTAGTGGTAAGCAACTTTATGAAAGCAGGCAGCCTGACGGCGGATTTGGGTTTAAGAGCTTGCCTCAGGGGGGCGAACTGTACCGCTCCTCGAACGTGGACATTTTCTGCGGTTAATTGCTACACCGCAGTCGTTCTTCGAATGTGTGCCACGGCCGACGGCGCCTGGACGCACTAAGACCGCTACTCAACTAATTCTGCCTAGCAACTATCAGCTCATAGAACCTAACCGACGGTCAAAGAAGATGCAATTGGTTTTCGATGCAGTAATAGTGCGGTTTTCTTGTTTGTCTCCTTCAGTTAAGAAACTGATTCTCACTGTCAATGGCCTAACTACAGCAGTATTCAAGTTGCGCTTACTAGCAATAAGATCTATGTCAAAATCAACTGTTTCATGCAGAGGAAAAAAAATTCTACTTATGCTGCTCGCGTGATTTATGCGGACATTAAACAGTTTTACGAAAGGTTTCGAGAGCGAAAATTCCCCAATTTGCAGGCAGACAACTGGCTTTCACGACCTTAACCTCTACGACAGAGAAACATTTCTCTCAAGCCACGTTGAATCGGGACATTTGGTGGGAATCTTGTAATTTCCTCAATCTATGGTCTGTACGCTTGAATGGATTCTCCAACACGGACTCTGACGTCAAACAAAGAACAGCAGCAATATTTACTTCTAACGTAAGGAAAACATATCGCTGGGATAACTTTACCGAATAATATAAATTTTATTTTATTGACTCGCAATATCGATTGCATCATCTGGAAAGTATTCTTTAAATTTATTCTACCTTGTACTTAATTATATATCTATTTCATAAATATAGAAATTCTTAATATAGGATTAACGCCGTACTTCTGAAAATTAATCTTCGAATGTTATTACATACAACGGCGAAAAATGTTTCGAAAATCAAGTTTATCATACCTAAATAGATATTTACGATTCAACAAAGACAGTTTTTAATTTGCATCTTAAAGGGTTTTTACCTACCACGAAAAGTTGATTTTATCATAAAACAATGTAACTCTTACCTAGAAATCATACGATATGTAACGATTTAGTTGGTCGTAAAATGTTTCTAATCTAAAATCACATCTTTCTGGTCCAACAACCGTTCGTATGACACAGGGTTATTACGTAAATCTCCTAGGTCATTTCAAACCGAGCGGGGCGGTGTAACGGTTAGCATTCTCGCCTCGCATTCGGGAGGACGGCGGTTCGAATCCCCGTCCGGGCATCCAGATTTGGGTTTACCATGGTTTCCCCAAATCACTCCAGGCAAATGCCGGGATGCTTCCTTCAAAAGGCCATGGCCGAATTCCTTCCCATTCCTTGCCCCCATCCTTGCCCCCCATCCTTTCCCGTCTCTAAAGACCTCGATGTTAAAAAGAGACGTAAAGCAGTTACAAAAAAAAAAAAAAAAAAGGTCATTTCAACAGCTGACTGCAAGATTACATTGTCCGACTTCTTTTCATTTTAGCGCGCCTGACTTATAAGAAAATCACAATGGAATAGAGATGATAGGAATATCTCCCAATTTTCGTGCAGCTTTGGGGCTGCTTATATGATAAAGCGTCTGGGAAATTAATACAGAGGAATCATAAATTACAAGCATTGATGCAGACATAGTTAAATAATCCAATATCATTCGGTTTGAGATATATTTTCCTGTCAAGAAATGGATGAGATTGCGCATCATAATACGGTCTGTGAAGTATTCATCCGATATAACAAATGCAAAAAAGTAACGAATTTGATTTTTTTTAAATTTAGTTTTACACATTGGAGTTTCTGCATCAACAGTCAGTAAAGTAGCTGACTCAAAAACATTCATTGAACAGAAGCAATTAATTTCGGCAACACAAGGATACGAATAATACCTGTGTTAACCACATTAGTTGGTCATAGTAACATATACCCACGAATGTTAAGAGTTACACATCCAAGGAAAAGTCTGCTCAAATAAAGATAGGCCTACCCGTGTTACTAGCACCATCTTATGAATCTACACGAAAATGTTTGCGTACATCGCTATACTGTTATATGGTCTCGAAAATAAAACTCTGTTTCTCTAAGAAAATCAATTTGATTATATTTAAAACCGAAAAAATGTAATTTTTTTATTTATAAGTAGTCTGCATCTGCGGCTGTACTTTCCCATAACATCTACAAGAAGTATATATACACAAAGAATCAATATTAGTATACATGATTTTAACAGTCAGAACGCTACATGATCTTTAGCAAAGATTCGACTGAAGCACCGGCCCAAGTCTTGGCTCGCGGCACCAACCAAGGAGAACTTGCGGAACGTTCTAGAGGCAGCGTACAGCGCACGCAACAGGTTTCCAGGACTCCACATGATCAATAGAGGAGTTTCAGGACTTGAAATACACTACACGAAATCTTTCAAGATATGTGTTTTGTGGAGGGATTCTTATCTCAATATTAGAAAAATATGTCTGGCGGCAAGCTGTGAAGAAACATTCATTACAGACTCGCTATTCCAAAGTTTTCAACAATTAGATAAGGATTGAAAAATTTAAATTTTCTGCAGATAAATTCATTTTAACAGTAAAAAGATAGAAAAAAAAAACCGCGGAATTATTCTCTGTAACCAAAGTTTTGATTTAACAAACGGAGTACGAGTACCTACTACTCAAACCTGCATGTAAAACGACAAAAACTTCAACGGAATAAAGTTAACTTTAACAGGACGCCTGATTTCTTAATTTTTCTGTTTCTACATGTGAGCGTCGGTTGTCGAAACAACTTTCAAATAACGGCAGGGCAAGTTACTGTTTCCAGAAACCACAGAAGCAGAAAAAAGTCAGGAAAAGTAATTCACAGCAATTTCAAAGGAGAAATTTCTCATCCACACAATTCGAAATACTCACGTTTGACTAACCCTCACAGTCCCATCTAAAGTGGTCCGGAAAAATCACCTGCGACACGAATCAAGCGGACACTACCATAGAGAGCTCGATCACTGTTTGGGAAGTAGCGGGACAATGTGGAGGAGACTGCACAGTTTTAAAAAGATGCCCAAGTTGGCGAGCAAGGCTGAAGAGACTTGCGCTCAACGCCGAAGTTGACACCTTAATGACCATAGGTGCGCCAAGCGTCGTCGCGGCGGCGGAGGGGGAAGCGGCAAGCTGATTGGTCGAAGGCGCGTCTACGTCACGACACCGCCAGAACACCCCAGTTTTGCTTCAGCACGGTCAGTCACATAACCACCGTGGCAAGGGTCAATTGCAACGAAGCTGTCCCCTGGTAGAGGGCTCGGAGAATCTGATTCGTATCATAGGGAAAAAAAGAGCAGACGACGGTAAAAAGTGGCGTCTGCAACTTTTCGTCCAATCGCAGCTCATTCATATACGCCGGCGAAGGAAGGAGTAGCGCAAGAAGTGGGGAGAACAGGACAGCAACGAGAGAAAGAGAAGAGGGGAGCGAGGGAGGGGAAGAAGAAAAAAAAAGCAAGTAATAAGAATCGCACGGAAAGGAGTACTATATATAAACACAAGCTTACAACAGAACGCAAGTTCATACTTCGCAGAGTATCTTTGCGCAGAGAGTGTTGCTATTCTAACAGTGCAGTTATTAACTGTCAGTGTGTGGTACCTAGGTCGTCTCTTGTGTTAGGCAACAGAATACTACTGTTTATTCTGCTGCGAGACGTGTTTGTGTTTGTTTTTATAAACTCTTGAGTGACTTTTTTTTTAACTAGTTTCTTTAATTTGCGGACTTTAATTTTGCAACAATCATGGAGCGGATTTATCAGAGCATATTCAGTTCGCCGAGGAAGCCGAGGTTCATGGAAAGCTTGGTGAGTAGCTCGATTACAACATTTTGTAACTAACTAGCACAATTATTTGATTATGTAACGTTACGAGAGAGCTGAATGACAGCTTGTTTTGCCACCATGATATGACCTGTTTGATATTCCTGGATATTTATTTGCTACAGTGATGTTTTTATACTGTTTCTAACAGTGTTAATTATACGGAATCATTTTAACATCAATTTATGTAATTCTTAAAGTTAGTGCGGGATAATTAGTGTTTTCATACCGAGAAAATCGATATCATTCTTAACATTTCTATTGTTGTAATATAGCGTACAAAATTTAATACTGAAATAGTTTAAATTTAAATAATTGAAACTTCTGTTCAAAAATTATGAGATCTGATTTAAACAGAAAAAATATTAGGGTAACCGTTTATCGCAGCACGTTTGAACAAGCGCTCAAGGCTTTGCCTCGTACTTCAAGGCAGCCGACTTTGCAGTCGGTAACATACCTGCGATGGTCATACTTTGGCGAGCTAGAGCTCAAAACATGAAGCAAAAACATGTGTATCGCACGCACGTCGCGACAACATTTGCCTTTTTTGATCACGTTTCACGAAGAGAGGCCAAAAGTCTCTTAATGCTAATCAGAAGCTTTTAAAGACACCAACATGAGTCTGTTTGCTCTTACAAAACACGCGCCCACCTAGAATGAGCGCGCGCAAATGGATGTGCATACAGACACTACCAAGAGTGCCGTTCTCTCTGAATATGTATTAGGGTCTCGGAAACTGCGCTTTCAAATCCGTGACGGCTGTTCGCTTCGTACCAACAATATTAAAATTATTCCTTCTATTTTCATTTAAGATAATCAATTCCGAACTATCTGTAACCTAGCGAATAAGATCTTAAATAATATTTAACACCTAGTACAAAGATGTTGTGTCTTCCCATAGATTAGGGTATATTACTGTTGTTTCAATGTGAAAAATACATTAAAAATGCGATTAGATGTAACTGAAATATTAACGTTTCAGCCTGAAACTGCGAACGTGTTATATTCTGAAACAACTCAAATTAGGATCCAAACTATAATGCAAAACGCTTACCATCAGCATGCTTCTAGCAAACAACGGTATATAAAATGTTCCACGGCTGGTTCGTTCGTTAAATTGTTGTGTGTTCGCTAAAAAAATTCTTAAGGAAATATTAATATTCCACCAAGCACAAATTTCCAGTCCTTTATCTGTCGCCGGCAAATGTCACATGCCGTAGCTCATTCGAAAGAAGCGGCGAGCGCTGACAGCTAGACTGTGCTGCTCTCTGTCATCCAGTAAACGCACCATCAGGGTATAGAATTTGAGCGCCATCTTTTATCTGGTACCAGAACTACGAACACACACACACACACACACACACACACACACACACACACACACACACACACGCACACACACGCGCGCGCGCTGAGAGAGATCCGATTTATTGTTATTGGAAATTTAGAATAAACTCACAAAATATCATGAACTTTATTGAAAAATTTCAGAAATAAGGATGTGTTAATTTTTATAACATTCCTCTCTATCTAAAGGGGCGTTCATTAATTACGTTAGGTATTTTTCCGCAATTTGGGACCCCCCCCCCCCTACCTGCTAATCGACCTCTTACTTTTTTTTTATTAGCTCTCCGTCCTTCCGAGGGCTGTTATACCACACTGAGGTCAGTTTTCTGCGCGGATTCTAGACCTTATACCCCCCTAAAGTCGAAATCCGTGAGATTTCCGTCGACCTCCCTCCCCATTGGTGAGATTTCGCCCCCCTCCCCTTCCTATTTCACCTCACGTAATTAATGGACGCTCCCAAACACTAACTGGTTCTTTGGGGGAAATAAAGGGGGGAAAAAGGGGGGGGGAGTGGATAAAAAGTTTCACAGTTTCTTTCGTAAAAAGAAGGCACTGTCATGTCACGTGTATTTCGTGAAGGAGTAGTATAAGACTTTTTAAATTTATATCCTTTAATATCATAACTAATGTCACAGTTTAAAAGTGTGCACCAGAAGTGATAAAACGTAGTGTTGGCGGACAGCGCCTGCATCGTATGCATTCTGCAACCCAGATTTATCGCGTTGGTGGCCTATACAGCTACTTTGCAGGGTTCCTACCGGACCCAGGAAAAAGAGAGACAGCCACGCGAAATCAATACAGACCAAATTAACGGCTGTAGCTAATCACGGGTAACGGCGACAACAGAGGAAAAGTACCAGCCAGAGTGGGACGTCTGGCTAGACCGGCTTCCAGCATGGAGGCAACACGAGGGAGAGCTAGACGTCGACACAAAACCTAGAGTCTCTAATATTACAGGTAGAACCGAAACCAAAACAAACCGTACCATAATAGCTCAAAATGCATGGTTTCAAAATATTTAAATTCCCCTGAACAGAAGTGGAGCGGTTCTAGTCTGTAGTTACTAGGTCTAATCGTAAACTTTGATCACTAAACACAATGCGTTAAGCCGATTCATAGTAACATGAAGAGATACAATGTCCAAAACTATTGAGTGTGAATCACATCTTATTGATGTTTAAATTTCATCGAAGTAAATAGTATCGTTCAAAGAACTTAAAAACCACACCGTTCGCTCCTATAGTTTATACTGCGTCTATTATTCTTCTTTTTTGTTTTGGACAATTATGGAGCACGTGGTTCGTAATTCTGGCGAGCTTCCTTTTTAGCCTAGTATTCCTTCACCTATACACTGTGGTTATCTTGTCTTTCCTGGATCCATTTTACATCCGGGGAGCAGTCGTTTGGTGTTGGTGACTGCAAACTGCGTCTATTGTTTTTCACAGTCTTAAATCGAAAGCTTCCATGGTCAAAGTCAACCGTTTTTAATATATCCAGTAGGCGCTACATTATGGTATAAAGGTCGACGTTTCGGCCGACACAAGGCCTTCTTCCGACGTAGAACTTCAGGTATCACACTGTGAGGCATAAATTTTAAAAGCGAAACAAAATAAGATAAAATGTGTTATTTATTTATTCCACGGACTTACACACACACAAGAGAGAGAGAGAACTCTACTGATTAGTAGACTTTCATATAACACAACGTGAAGATGACGCACTGCATGTTTCCGACTACGTCAGCACAACAGGTTTAGTTACTACAGTTTCTGTAATACGCTGAAAGACATGCTGATGCAAAATTCATAAGACACATTCTACCCACATAGGTTTAAAGACCGTAGCTGGACAATGATATGTGCGTCGGTAGAGAGTGAAAGTTGTGATTTAAAGTAAATTTTGAGCGCAGATCTGCTGTCTGACGTCAGAGTGTTGATCCGCAGGCACGCGGACTGTCCGTGATGACCCCGACCCGCAGATACGTCAGCCATTTTCATAAACAAGCAACGTCATGTGTCCAGAACAACACTGTTTTCCCTAAAAGATTCAATCTCATTCCCACATATCTTTATGAAGGAACTTTGCAAAACTTATCTTCGCAATCTAAAATTTGAATTAGTAAACGGAAATGATAATGCAACAAATTGTTGCAAACAACATGATTCGTCAGATGCAGATAATCTATTCCAAACTTAAGTAGAAAATTTTAGCAGTCATTCACGTGCCTACTATAATAAAACAAATAACGCGGGTGCCAGCGGTCTGTTGCGCGCAAGAAGAGTGAGCATGAACACGAATCTTATTCTACAAAGCTAAGAAAATTAGGATCCATAGTGATCCCCCACTACATCCAAAACTCTTTTCCCTAGTAAAAAGGAAAGGAAAAAATGTAATTAAATTATAGGCAGGACTATCTGTACGCCTCACAAAGGAAATTACATTATACTTGTGACTGGCAAGAAATGGAATTACGTGGAATGGCCACTGTAGGTAATGAAACAAAGTATTTATAGAGCAATCAATACCCTCTGCAAATAGAGACCCCAAGGTCAAATTACGAGTGGGCACTCAGATGAATACTGTTCTTCCCACCCGTTACTAACTTACTGTCTAGTGCTCCCTGAAACTTTGTATCAGACACCAGAAAAAGTTCCAAATAGAGTCCTCTGCATACACTTTAAAACCAACCGAATATGTGGCCAGCCCAGTAACACTTATCGCCTTTCCACTGACCAACAATTTCCACGAATAAAGCGCTTTTCTATCAGAGCCACGTCACGCCTAGTCTGCATGCCGGTATTTATCAAACAAAATGTGGGAAAAGCCTTAGAAAAATAAAGCACTGTTAATACTAAAAAAATAATCTCATGTGGCCTAAACGACCTGATAAATATTTTAAGAGCACTGTTCACCTTCAAAACTATCGGACACCCGAGATCATTAATTAACGATAAGATGATCATTCTGGAAAGAGCATCAATTCGTTCCATTAATTACTGTTAGATGCCATATCGTAGTGCATCAAGTGATGCTTTGTCGGACTGGCGAATTACATCGGGAGAGAATTCAGTCACGGTTATAAATATGGAAGTTTTCATATAATTATAAATAGCCATCTATGTCAACTGTGAATTCGCCTCTCCTTCCACCCCATTTTACAATTCATAAATACTCATTTCACAACAATAAGACAATATAAATTATTAGAAAGCTTATAATATGCTGAAAGACGCGACAACATCCACTTCCCTCCCTTATGTTGGGTTGTTCTCACACCACCCCCATAGCTTAGGTCCTAGCACACTGGCCTCGCGCTTTAATAGCGGCCGAATCTAGACCAGCCCAGGGCATCTGTGGCTTTAGTCAAATGCTCTGTTCGTCTTCGGTCGTCCTTATTCTGAAGGGCATTAATTTGTTAAAGCATTTTTTATCCGTGCAATAAAAAGAAACACTTGAGTTGATTGGAATTGCCACGTAAAGCTAATGAAATATAATTTAAAAAAAAAAACATAAAAACTACTAACCTATTGACAGACACTAGTCCCCACAAAAAAAAAAAAAGTATCGGGTGATGAAGAAGCTCGACAAATAACCATAATCCTTTTCAAGCAATTAACAGGAACGGAAACAAATTAAAATCCGAATGCCAGTTCCTAAGACGAAATGCATCCTTAACCTGAACTTTCCAGACCTATAATGCAAGAAGCGTCATAATTCTGTCGGAGAGAAATAAATCGGCTCTACGTGAAAGCGGGTACTTTATCGCAGAATAAAAAAAAATGCGTACATTGTATGCCTGGTATGGGACAGCCTAGAAGCGTCACCGAAGGCTAGTAGGGTCGTGGGGTTAGACTGATAAGGTAACAGCGGTCGCGGGTACAAGAAGGCCCCCGCGCCCCGGGAGACACCACACTAGACTGAGAGCAATAGCAAGCGGAGCAGCAGTCCAGGACACGTCGCCACCGCCCTCTCACAGGTACTGCCAGCGCACCTACGACACTTCAATCGCGCACGCGAATTCAGCTAAGTAGCGTCATTAGTTACCACCTTAAAATGCGTCATTCAAAACCATTTCATTTAAAAATAAATTACAAAAAAAAAGTATTGAAAATTCGATTTTTTTTATATTTTTACTGTACGGTTTTCAGCATTGAGTTGTGACATATGGCAGATATTTATTAAAACGCTATTTAAATTTCGGGTACAAGACATTTCTATGAATGTAAGAAACGGAGACTTTCTCTGAGCATATTGCAATGAAGTTTTCACGAGTGTACCACCGGATTGTGTTGTGAAAACACGATATTTCGGCGATTAACTCTGCCGTCTTTGTCAGGTGCGAAACATCTATAGTGGTCTGCTGACTGACATAACTGCAAACTCTATTTTTAAGTAAATGTGTTCGAATATCCTATTAAATTCGTACAGGCGTATTTGTCATGTAATTCGCAACTAACAACTTTAAAGGCGGCGAAAATATTAAAATTTGTGATATATCATTTTAAATTCAAACATCCAGGTACCTCTGTGGCTTAAATTATTAGGGATGATGGAGCGCAAACGATTCTATATTTTTAAGGCAATGTTTCCTCGTAAAGAGTCATATATTCCTATCTTAGAGCAGTTACCTCATACAGAAGATGATATCTAAAAATTCAAAACAGATGTCGAGATCCATCAAGTGTGTGATTTATCATGACAAACTGGCGCATGTTTCTGCTTTGCTTTTATTTTCTAACACGCGCCATTTATTTAATAGCATTCATAGACGGCGCACAGTTTGTTGTCATGAGAGCAATCAACTTAACGGTTAGAATATCAAAATTTGTCAAACTATTGGCAATTCAAAAAATTAGTTATCTCTATCTCGAAAAATATTCCGAATGAGGCAAACTGTTTATACCTCATTTACTGGAAGGGATCTTTCCACTTAAACAAGCGTCCCTTCACACATCCACCATCTCCAAATTTTTGTGTCTTTTCTCTGATCAGCAGAGATTTTAAGATGCATGAAGTGCGATTTATCCAGACGTGCTTGAATTGCGTGTTTCATTTTTTTTTCTCTCTCTCTCTCTTTCGCTAACGTGCGTCAACTGTACCAGAGTAATGGCGCATGGTCTGATAGAACTTATTTTTGAACTGCCGCAACCAATCAGCGAGCTGAGGCCATATCCGCCTCAATCCCATCTGGTGACCTTTGGCTCGATTACGTCTGTCTGGCTGACAGCAACGAAACTTATAGTTGAATAAACAAGGACTTGCGAAGCGTTATCTATGCCACAAGCAGTTTATGCTGGCAAAAGACCAGTTCGAGCGCTATTTGCACCAATTGGAATGTTCGCTTACTATTAAATTACGATGGCAGCTTTAGAATCTGCGTCCGCGTGGTGTAGCTAATAAAGTATAATAACTTGAATGAATACTTTGGAGACAGAAAAACTGGCAAAGAAACACATCGAAAAAATAAATCCATCTTGACATTATTTACTGGGGGTTGATTATCTTGTTCAAGTAATTAAGATCTGATTTTCAGGGGACAAAAAGTATTATCCAAGCAAGCGCTTCGACAGTGATTAATGTAAAAGTGTTTAGCATCCTTTTAAATTGTCAAACGGAAATCAACGGATGTCTTTTCAAGCAGATGCATACTTACTTCTAATAATTTTCTGGAAATTACCCAAGCGAAAATATATCATTCTTCTCCTTCAGCGCCTTTTCCCAAGATTTTGAGATCGATTGCCTTTGAAAAGTTTTACTCATCATTGGCATAGTAACATTTGAAGCTTTGGTTTTAAGACAGCATACCCTTGGTGACACCAAGCATTTATGCCTTGTGCCAGATCTAACTACGTACAATCGTGGAAATAAAGTGTTGCCATCTGTCTGTGAAACGTATCACTATATCCTGTATGTGATAAGTGTATTTTATATTAGTGAAATGTGTAGTTTATGAGGCGAAAATTGGGGACCGTCGCGGCTGCGGACGGCCTGTACGCAGGTGCTTGGCTCGTGACCGGTCCTTAGTACCTCCCCGATCCAGTGTACGGCGCCTCAGGGCACTGAGCCATACTGGTGTGTCCCAGGCGAAATATATTGCTTTAACCTAAAACAGTAGTACATTATTACTCTGAATTTCGCGTCACGCCTTCCTCCGTCTCGGCCGCACTCCAAAAACTACAAGAGCCAGATTGAACATTCTGTTTTCCTGCTCGGTACCCCAGTTCTAAATCTCGTTCTTGTTGTCTGTGCAGAGCTCATCCGAGGCGCTTCTAAAGCGTGGCGGCAGTCCACCTTCGACGGCGGCGTCTTCACGGCTCACGGTGCTCACCAACCTCCGGCATCAGCATCGTGTCGTTAGACCATCGCAAGAAGCAGCAGCAACAACAGCAGCAGCAAGACTACCAGCAACTGCAGCAGCAAGACTACCAGCAACTGCAGCAGCAAGACTACCAGCAACTGCAGCAACAAGAGCTGCAACTACAGGAGCGTAGGCGGCAGCAGTACAGAGACGAAGGCATGGCGACGCAGAGGGAACTGAACCTGCTGCTGGCAGCCGAACTGGCGCCGGTGGCAAACCAGGAGGAGAAGAAACTCGCTGCCTCTCAAGACGTGCACGTGCTGGCGTGCAGCAGGTTGTCCGGGCTCTCTGGCCTGGTCGACACCAAGCAGCTGGACGACTTGGAGGCGCCCAGCAGGCGAACTCGCGGACGGATCTGGACACAGGTCAGTCTCTTACCCAGCAGCGAAAGCTTCACATACCCATACCAAGCTTGCCGTAGGTGGAGATAAGGCTAAGGGGTGCAGAAAATACGGTCGGAACCGAAGGGTCTCTTCTTTTCAAATTAGGTGCCCTAGAACTGACCTATTAAAATACTAGCTATAGCCTTCCCGTGAATGTTGCAGAAGACTGTAACTTCATTGTCAACATTCCGGTGGTGTGGGATAAACTTTTTTTTCTATCACACTTTACATAATCTTCCTCTTTATTAACGCTTGCTTATGTGAACGCTTCGTCGTTCGCATTCCACGTTAAAGTGAAGGTTCACTGCAATACAAAGAACCAAGACGAAGAAACTAGAAACTTCTAACTTTGTCGCTGGGCCGTGCAGATCTCGAGAATTTTTATAGTTTCAATTTTACCTTGTTTCTGTAATTGGAGTAGTTTAAAAAAGGGGGGAGGGGGGAAGACATTAGGAAAAATAAATAACGCGCTAATACGTTAAAGTCTAAATCTATAAAGTTTTTTTCCCATTTTGCCTAAAGTTATCTTTTAATAAATAACCAATAATTACCTCAAATCTCATTATTTACTGCTGTAATAAACCTCCCAATATTGTAATTTACGACAATCTCAAAAGAGAAAAGCAGATACTTGCTCAAGATAAATAAAACGATATCTTAGGAGCCAACGGTTTCTTATTCGAAAGTTCAAAGGATTTGTGCGGCAAAACTGTTTTCTTGGTGCTCAAGTTTCATTAGAGCGTAAAGAAGGTCTTTTTTATTCGTTTCTTTCAAGCCATGAACAAAATCAGCATAGCGCCCAGAAGGGTGGGTTGGAATTGACAAGCTGGCCGCGGATGAAATTTGAAGAGCTGCTCACAAAGCCATCATCATCTCGGCAATCATCAGTGACTTTTCATCTCTGCTACCATGCAGAAAAGTTAAAACAGCTCTTTACATTAGAACGCAACAACAGTAGTAACTATTTTCTAAGTCTCATTATTTACTTAGCAACAAATTGCTTAAAAGATCGAGCACTTGTTCCTACAGCCAAAGGTAAAGTCATCATATGATAAGCTCTGTATGAACAGTCTTTGTAAAATCAGTGTTACATATTCCTGAAATTTACATAGCACCTCACTGCAGCACGGTGCCTACCTACTGAATTTTCTTTTCCAAACTGCTAACTACTTCTGGTGAAATCAAATACAGTTACATCGTCCGACTAGAGCACATGTCGAAAGAGCTGAAGGTGCTCGAAAAACCAGGGACTAGTTGGTATACAACCCCTCCTCAAATGGCTGTCCATTATAGCCGGGTAGCGTAACGTTAATGCGGAACCAAAAAATTATAACTTGTAGATGCAAATTAAAAGCTGCGAATATAATTAAACACTCTAACGTTTGATACTACAGGTCCCTTTTCATCAGAATAGACTCAATGCTCACGCGCAGTACAGTTGTTTAAAAGAAAGGATTCCATATTGCCGCAGAAGTGTGATTATCCCGAAAACTGCCCTTTGCTTACCAACGACAGAATTCTAGATCTTAAGGAGCAAGTACATATGATTTACAGAGTACAAAACGAGGAAATGAACTTTTTTTAAATGCTGTTAAAATAATTATTATTTTCCTTGTTCTTGGAAAATACTATCTCAGCATCACAAAAGAAGGAAATCTTGTATTTTTCTTTTATTGTATGAGACAGTATTTGTATCGATTAACGTTAGTAGACTCAAAAAGGTTAACCGGGAATATGGAGAGTGAAAGATTGACACTTGTTACTATAAAAAATTAGTACTATAAACAACAATTCCGCATTTTCTAAGACGAAAGGCAAGACTTAAATGCTCAAAGAAAGCTCCTATTTCTGTGCAAGTTAGATCACCGAAAAAAAAAAAAAAACTGCAACTGCGTGTGACTTTTTCTCTAGTCTATTCGTTTGATTACATCTTTTGCCTATCCTGCGTCGATCTCTTAATTCAGCATATACATTACAATCTACGTCCTCAGTTTTATTCTCTTTATATACGTCCTAATCTTTGCATCTTGTAAGGTTCTTGCTTAGATTCTTCTAAAAAATTAAGAAATCGCGGAGTGTCTTAAAATATTACATATTACGTTGTTTCTACTGTGATGCTCTCCAATAAACTTCTTTTATCATTACTAAATACGTTCACTTTGTGCTTTACCTTTCCACTTAATTTTCTATATCCTTTCAGTTAAAAAGCACTTGTTACAAAAATGTACTCACGACATTGTACAGACAGTTCAATCTATATTTATTAGAGAGGATTACGAAATCGAAGCAGCTGCTGACGTACTCTAAGCACAATGACACCGGATACAACGGTACAAAAGGTGACAGGTAGCACGGGCAGAACACGCGGCTGCTTGCGGAAGGCCTCACGCGATCTTACGAGCGTTCGCATGTTCTAGTCGGCACTTTTGTCAACCTCTCACCCCACAGCTCAAACGCTATGAGCATGAACCGTGGCGCCTAAACAAATTTCAGATACGCCATATAGTTTTCGTGTAAAATGACAGTGTTTGTTCGTTGTAGTTCAGTAATCACCGACAAATCAAAGAGACAAATCTCAGTAGTACTATAAAGCCATTATGACCTATAGATTACTCATCAACCAAACGATATAAAAATCACAACAGATAAATTTTTAACTTATGTTCAGAGTGTAATATAATACAGCCAAACCAGTTGGACCAATAGGCTTTCACAAATTGCTCTGTTGCTTATTTTAGTCATATATATATAAACCCGCGCGATGAAGAATATGTAAGAATGCTCTTTTTTTGCCCTGCAAATGTAAACGGAGGGAACCGAACTGAACACAGGAAGGAAGCGGATAGGCTAATAATTCAGAGAACGTCCTTCTAGATGGAAGCGACCGATGCATGTGTGATGGGGACAGTGCCGTGATACTGAAATCAAGGTCTGCGGACGAACAGAGGTCGTAACGGATGCAGCGTCGCACACAACACATTCGGCATTGCTGTTTAAGGTGCAGGTTTAAATTAAGCTAAACTTATACAATACGTCGCCGATAGTCGAATGTCAGAATTCGGGTCAAGCGAAAGCTAAAAATTGGCACGAGAGCAATTTCAGTTAACTCCGAGTAAATAAAAGCGTCCTCTGATAGCTGCTCTTATTTTATGTACGACATTAGCGCCGGTCTAGGTGTCTTATACTGAAGAATACTAGATTGGACCATATTTATTTCAGTAAAGCATCATGTTTCGTACATAGAAGCGAATTTCTTCTACCAATTCTATCGGCCTGTTCCTTGCGGTAGCTAACACACGTGGCGATATTGGCTTGAAAACTAATAAAGCAGTTGGAAGACATCGAAAGAAATAATATGAGAGATGACAACAGAGGAGTGGGGATCAGAACGGAGGTAGGGGGGGGGGAGGGACATATCACTCGCTTCATCCTACAAATTGGTAGCGGGGCGGTGTTGCGAAAGGCAACGAAACAGGGCAACTGGTACAAATGCGAGCGCACAATAGCGCCTCTCAATAGGACAGTTGTGCGGTGCCAGCCTGTTGGTGCTGACGGCGATGACGATGACTTGAAGAGAGGAGAAGCAATTAGGGAGGGGGGGGGGGAGGAACCGATCGGTGCGTGCCACCTTAAGACAAAGGCTAGGCACGCAAGGTGAGCGCAGTCGCCCATAAAAGCTCGCCTCACCGGTAGTGACGACCTCAGTAGCGTTCAAGACATCAGTGAGCCAAGTGAAGCGAACCGAATCGAACCGAACCGGGCAACGAACGGCGAGTCAAGATGGTTAAGATGTTGATGCGAGCCGACACCCACGTGAACATCAATGTTCCGGGGAACGCACCAAAACCCAAGTGCACCTGGTCACAGGTATTAATCCGCATGCTACAATCTGTTTTGCGCTAAATTGAAAACAATGAACATAGGCTACAATTTTGTTTACTTCCGATTAATAATGTTGTCAACGTATATGTATACTAATTCGTTTGCTTTATATTCAACCTACCAATTTGTTTTAAAACTATCAGATACAAGAAAAAATTTCACTGCGGTGTTTGAGAATATTACAAAAGAGTACCTTAAAAGGTTATGAGATAGATGATATGAAATCAATTGATTAGACCATCAAATTACAGATTTTGATACAAGGTAATATTTATCTCGTTTCCCATTCGCCCTAGTAACGTTACTAACCGCACCGTCGTTTTTAAAATAATTAATACATGATACTTCCATTTAGAAAGGCAAACCTTTTTCCAATAGTTTTGAGATTTATCATCATCATGGACTGTTTCGACGTCACATATGCCACCTTTATTTGAGGTATCTTGGGTTCGTCTTGTCTCTGACGCCGATAGCTAAAAGCTATTTGTGATATCCTACAAGTGTTAGCTCCATATCTATTTACATCTTTCATATTTATAGCACCTAACTCTTCACTCACATCCCCCCTAATGGATCACTTATTTTGAGATTTACTGTTGTTAATTTAACTTAACAGTGCCTTGACCACATTCCGGAGATAAGGTTACAGAAAGTGAACTTTGAATCTTTATTTTCGCTTCACGACAGCAGCTCGAAGCGAACTAAAATTTTCTCGTCTCTGCTGCATACAAGGCAATTTTCGTTCTTTTGAGCTGAGGGCTTCAGTGTCAAACTTCTATCGGTGTATGTTGAACAAGGAAAGATCTGTTAGGTGTAAATTATTCTTCTGGCATTGTGGACCTGTGTGCAGGTGTGCCCATTGTCGCAAATGGTTTTCCGGAAGCGGCGCGCGCTTGGGCGACGTATAGGGAGTGCGCACGCCTGGAAGTTCTGTCTTCAGCGAGCAGCAATTACAACGCCGGATAGGCGCCTTATATGCAAACATCAAATTCGGTGCACGTACGGCTTCCGAAACCCGGCTGATGAACTCAGGCCTTTACGTCAATCCGACGGTCGGTTCTGAATGAACCATTAACGATACCTCGCTCGGCAAAAGCCCCACGTATCTTCGGGTTGATTTACTGCTCTACACGTACAGAATTAATCATTGCCATCAACCATACATGAACTGAAGGCTCCTTTTCGAGATTGAACAGTCCTTATAAATAAGGCACTCATAAGCATGCTTAAGTCAAGCTTTATGATTGAGGATAATGCACAGACAGCATACACCACAATGTCAATATATGCGTACTAAACTAAGCTTCTCGTTGTTGTCTACTTACAGGTCCTGGCATCTGTTTCCGTCTCATTAGGATCTCTGGTGGTCGGCTTTGCTTCCGCCTATACCTCACCAGCACTCGCCTCCATGAAAGCTGACAACGCAACCTTCTCCGTCAACAAGGACGAGGTGAGAATAAAACGTACTTAAACATACCTTACTACTGTCTTAGAACAAAAAATGCAGCAGCCATAGAAATTCCTAGTACCGCTTTTAATAACTACGAAACAAGTCTGTATATGTGTGTAACTAAGTTATTAAGCTTCCTTAATCTGGTATATTCATTTACTGTGCCACGATCTCAGTCACTTTTACATTCACTACAAAAATTTACATTTACTAAAAATTTTGTGTATTTTATTTTAAAATTGCCTCCAAAGAAACACTGTCAGAAGAACATTCCGCGTATCTGGATTTGATAACGAATCAACTGCACTGGTACTTCAAAAGCGGGAAATACTGTCAATAGGCCTACTTTATTCCCATCTTAAAGAATTGCATTGGCTAGTTTACAAATGTCATATGGTAGCTGTGTGTTTATACCGAATTTGCTGAACTATTCCTGGGACCTCAAATTTGTAAGGACAAACAAGGAACAATAACATAACTGATGGGTGTGCGCGACTAAGGCGTGGTGCATAAATTTCGAGCACCTCCCACTAGGCAAGGTTTTACTGCTGCTAAGATTGCATGTTATTATCTCAGGCGCGAAGCACCTATTCAAATCTGCCATGAGCGGAATTGAGGTTTCTTAACCCTGGAAAAACGACGTCGTCATCTCGAGGACCGAGAAAAATTGTTTACGTTCAAGACAGTTAAGCGGACCTTGGAACGGGTGCTGCGAGTTAAGTGTAAACGGAAGTGGGAAACATGGGTAGGAATATAAGTTCTCTGCAGTTATTTTTAAATACCACTCAGTCAGTCGCTAATAGGGCATATTCGTTCACAATTCGCTAACTGGGGATTTTATAGCGACTTTTAAAAGGAGCAGCATTTTTAATGATATCATTTCTCATTTAAACAGGAATCGTGGATCGGTGGCCTGATGCCTCTCTCTGCGCTTGTCGGCGGAATGGCTGGCGGCCCACTGATTGAAGCCATTGGCAGGAAAACCACCATACTCGCTACAGCGATACCGTTCATCATCTGTAAGTATCACTCAGATGTTAAGTTGACTATTTAGATAAAAAAATTAGTATATATGACCAAAAAAATACAAAACAGTTGTATGATTTGGAAACGCTTTCTATTGCAGCATGGTTGCTGATCGGATTGGCGGTGAACGTTCCGATGATTCTGGCCGGTCGATCCATCGCCGGCTTCTGCGTGGGCATCGCCTCTCTGTGTTTGCCGGTGTACATGGGCGAGACAGTGCAGGCAGAAGTGAGGGGCATGCTCGGCCTCATATCGACGACGTTCGGTAACCTGGGCATCCTGCTCTGTTACGCCATGGGCACCTGCTTCAACTGGTGGCAACTCGCGCTCTTCGGCGCCTGCATACCAGTGCCCTTCCTCATTTGCACCTGCTTCGTACCGGAGACGCCGAGATGGTACATCTCAAAGAGTAAGTACCTAAACCTGCACGTTCTCGATTTGAAATTAATGCTTATCACGCTGTTAAACAGCAAAGAAGATTTTTTTTGCCATAGCTGCAACGATTTAATATTAAGAAATCTTATAAATCAATTAGCAACATAAAGCACATTTTAAAATCCTTTTAGAAGCTACAGAAAAATGTTATGATTATCAAATACTTCATTCACTGATACTGATAGGTTCCGGTCGTACAAATCGAATATTCTAATTAAGAAAGTTACGAAACCGTATTTAATAATAAAAGCTAGATCTGTTAATAAAGTAATTTTCCTACGTACAATAAACCCAGCTTATGTTGCATTCGTTGCGATTTCAGACAAAACGAAGAAAGCGCACAAGGCATTGCAGTGGCTCCGGGGAAAAGACACAGACATCTCGGCGGAGTTGGAACAAATCGAGAAGAATCACTTAGACGCCGTTAGGGACTCGCCTTCATCCGCCAGGGATCTCTTCGCCAAAAGTAACGTCAAGCCCATCATGATCAGCATCGGCCTCATGTTCTTCCAACAACTCAGCGGTATCAACGCCGTTATCTTCTACACTGTTGACATCTTCAGGGTAAGTTGGCCACACTGTACCAATATAACACATATTACATATAGGCGTAATTTTTTCACACTGTTTGTCTAGAAGTGAAATATCTGACAAAGCTTCTTGTTTGCTTGTAGGATGCCGGAAGCACGATCAACGAGAACCTGAGCACCATCATTGTGGGTATTGTTAACCTAGGCTCCACATTCATCGCCACCGCTCTTATCGACCGACTGGGTCGCAAAGTGCTGCTGTACATATCTGCCATCTCGATGAACATCTCCCTAGTTACGCTGGGTGCGTTTTTCTACCTGAAGTACTTGAAGTATGACCTCACTGCCTATGGCTGGCTGCCCCTGCTCAGCTTTGTCATTTTTGTGATTGGTTTCTCGCTCGGCTATGGACCTATTCCCTGGCTGATGATGGGAGAAATCTTGCCAGGTAAGCATCACGCTATTTATCATTGTGATAGCTTAAGAAATAAAATCTATCTTACATAACAGCCCACCTCAGTCTAACACTTTTTTACTTAACTATAGTGGGATTTATATCTTCTAGCACGATTAAATAATACCACATTTTTGTACTTGCAAAATTAAAAACCATTTGCAACAAGGAAAATAAATACTACATACAGTTACAACTATTGAAAGCAAGGGAGCTAATTTATCCTTAGAAGCTGTACTGTGTTCTTAAATACTGCCAAGTTCTGATTTCAAATCGTAACAAATATAATGAAATAAAGGACAAGAAACAATCCTCCGTCAGCTATTTCTGCATGACTAACAGCAATCGTTATTCATTCCATATACTTTGTTTCCTTATGCTACTGTAGTTTTTACATCATCTTCTTCCATCAACAGCCAAGATCAGAGGGCCTGCAGCTTCAATAGCCACTGCATTCAACTGGTCGTGC
Organism: Vandiemenella viatica; assembly: GCA_031002005.1. Lineage (NCBI taxonomy): Eukaryota > Metazoa > Arthropoda > Insecta > Orthoptera > Morabidae > Vandiemenella > Vandiemenella viatica. The sequence continues at coordinate 246,631,909 of JARYHS010008074.1, forward strand.
ACCTTCGTCGTTACCAAGACATTCATGAACCTCATGGATGCAGTAGGACCTTATGGAACATTCTGGATCTTCGCTACAGTATGTTTTATATCGCTTTTCTTCGTGAGGCTGTGTGTACCTGAGACTCAGGGCAAGAGTCTGGAGGACATTGAGAGGAAGTTCAACGGACCTGTCAGGAGGATGAGCTCGATAGCCAACCTGAAGCCACTGCCCACTGCAGTCTGATGACATTCAAAGTTATGTACGCTCCTCGAGCCATCACACGAGACAATACCCACCGAGGGTGCAAATAAACGAACTCTAATCAACCTGTCTTTTGACTTAGGTGCATTATGTGCCCTAAATGATTTTGTGACAAAGTATTTATACGCATAAAGTCTAATCTCACATCCATTCCATTTCATTTCATTCAGTAGCTTTAAACATCAGCTGTAGATAGCCCATCATCATATAACTAGAATAAGATTGTAAATATATTTTATAGGGCTGCCAGAAGCTAGAGCCAAACAAAAGCTAAACCAAAAATGTTATTAACTACAACATTATAATATAATATTTTGATATTTTTGTACAAATATTACGTATTTGATTTAAGCAATCGTGGCACCTTTTCTTTTCACTCTCTCTCTTTTAATAATATAATTGATCCATATGGCACAACTGAAACTAGAAAGTCACAACAGACTTCATACTAAATGTTTCTTTTCACACTTTATAGTCGCACAAATTATGTACTTACTTATTTTAATTTGAAAACTAGATGACACATCAACAGGCAACTAAAAACACAGACAAACTGTGATGAAGCAGATTTATCGCAAAAAAACATTGCAACAAATTTGTTTACTAATTTTAGAACACCAAATACTTCTGTGATGTAATGAATGAATTTATAAATTTGAGAGTGAATGGTCTGAATGGAAACAGAGAGACTGCATGAATGTCACTGTATGATAAGTATTAATATTAAATGACATACAGTGTGCAATGAAATAGCAAAGATTCGTACCTGGATGACTAACAGAAATTAAAAGACATTATGCTGAAGAGTAAAACAATACTGACATGTCATTTCTTTCTGTACAAAATAAATAATATATATTTATTAGAAACATCACAAACAATTTGTATATATTGTATAGATAAAAATCATTTATCCTATTCGGGGTTGAAGATTTCCAAAACTGTTTTAAAATTACCAATGTTGAAAAAAATGAATGACATGTTCTAATTCAGACTAGCATTCCAATATTGCAATGATGCTATCAAATAGTGTCTTGCTCTTGTTACCTTTGCAAACAGCAATACAATATTGAAAGTTTTGACTTCCAGTTTAAGAGATACAAATTGTATCAATTTGTTTTGGAAAACTTATTACCATGTGATATTGTAGAAATAAGCATTCCATTACAACCAACAGAAAGTGATATTGTTAAATATATTTTTTTCATAAATTTTATTTCTTTTATTGATCATATTCCACTTCTGCCTCAAACTTTTTTTTTAAGAAAAATGAATCTAATACATAGCTATTATAGGATTATTGCAGCAGATGAAAGTCTGTGATTCATACTATTATCTTCATTTATTATATTTAAAAAATTGAAATCATAAAATAATATACCTCATTACAAACAATTTAATGTCCTGAATGGATTATTCAAGAAATTTTTCATTTGCATAAATTCTGGCACCAATCTGAATCTGCCACTTGCCAAAGTTTGTAGTAGGTTATTTCATCACAGTTTTATATTTTAGGTGAGGTTACCATTCACTTTAACTGTTTCTTTCTATCAAGATTTTTATGGAAATGATTACCACAATTGATGGAAGATAGTATTTTCAAAATTATATTAAGATACAGTGCATTTTTTATTCATCATTAGTTTTTGTGGAAGTTTTGAAATAATTAGGTTCAGAATGAAAAAATGTGTGGTAAACATTTTTTTAATATTTCATTAAGTTTTATTTTTAGGCTTTCAGGTACACTATATTTTTTTTATCTTATTATCTGGGGTCAAAATGTGATGCTTGGTGAACTAATTCTTGAGAAAACTACATATGATTGCCCATTAGGAAAGCACAATTTATTTAATATCATAACAGCAGTCTTTAACATTGACCATGAGCTTTACTCATGGTCAACTGAACAGGCAACAGCAGTCTTCTATATACAAACAGCAAATCCAAGGATATCGGAGGAATCTGAGGTATTTTCACTTTTTCTCCAGTGGCACAACCACTGTGTGAAAGATAAGAGTGGAATTTCACAACTTTAGGCAGGTCCCACTATGCAACTTTGATGAATTTCAGTTGCACCTACTAATAAAACCAACCTAATTTAAAAATAATGCCTACTGACTAAAATCCACCTGAGAATCAAAAAAACAGTAGCATTGCAAGTTAGTGAATGAACAAGGAGCAAATTGCACAAGTTAGTTATACGACACAATTATCTCTGCAGCTCCATAACCTTACTATGTAAATGAATGTTTTGAATACTAAAACCTTCCTCAATAAATGAACTTACCAAAATTCATTAAAGTACAGACAGGAGAAGTTAAGTGAACAAACAGATGAGTTTTATTATATAAAATGACACTGCTTAGAGGCAGAGTTCTGCAATACTAGATTGGGCAAGAGAACCAGACAAGCAAGACAATCAAAGTTTGGACCACCCACAAGGAAATTACTGGCCATCTTGTGTATGGGTATCTGCAAGAACAATTTCTAATTCCTAACTGAAATCTACTGTTCCTGTGTTCTCTACTTTCTAAAGCAAAATACTATATAGGTAATAGGCACAGGTACTACAAATAGGTAATATATTAATCACAAGACTCATTATCAAATCATCCTACTATTCCACATTTCCACTGTATACCAAGAAATTATTTTTTAGTAAAAAGTCACGTATTACATTTAAGGTCCACACCACCTTGATAAAATTCTAAATATTGTTTTAATCACAAGAGACTTGCAATATTTGCATTAACATATGAAAAAATTAGTCCGCATATTTAAGTTACAGGTTATTAAAAGGAAAAAAAGAACAGTGTTATCGAATAATAACTTTAAGAATAAATTCTGCTAAGAGCCTTAAAATCGTTACTAAGTAAATTAAAGGAAAATTACATTTTCCTTGAAAAAAAAAACAGCTTTTGTTGCCATAAGCCAATAAATTAACAATATAATTTTAATATCCGGTCATAAAGTCACAGCCGTCGTTGTGTACACATTTGACTGCGCCTGGTGTCTCACTTCTGCCAGAATAAGGCTGTACGCTAGAGCTGTAAAAGTAACGAGAAATTTTGTACCCGTAAGTATTTGTTACTAAACAAATCAATACCTGTTACTTTAGGTACATTCGAACAATAGCATGAAGCATTGTGTCGAGTCGCGCCACGTACACGATAACTTCGTTATTATCGTATCATTTCATTACTCGTTACTTTTGATACAACTGAACACTAGCATGAAAAATCTCATCGTATCGCATACTGGACGACTTTGTTCGTACTTGGTAAAGTTTAAGTAAATTGTTTATTTAGTAAAATAAGTTTAGGTAAGTTGTTTGTTTGGATAAAACTTAAAGTCAAGTAATTAGCACATGGATCTTAAGGAAAACTTCTGAATGTGCACTTGATTTACTGTAATGAATATTAAATATGAAAGAATAATCTAATTTCAAAACAAACGCCTGTTTGCATACAATAAAAAGACCTGACTGACATATCTAGTGACAATAACTAATGACGGTTATTTTTTAAAGTAGCCTGCTCAAAACTCTGCATAGAAACCTGATATGATAATGGGACAAGTATTTAACAAATATTATAATCTCATCAAAGTATTTCGTTTTTAAATAGGAGGTTTCACCACTGTCTTCGTTTATTGTTTTCATTTATTTTTGTAAATTCTTAATCTTTTTGTGATTTAAATAAATGTGGATATACGATCAAATTGGACCTGACTTCCGCTTTAATTATTTCATTTTAAAAATATCAATTTTCAAAAGTTTTAAATCAATAACAAACGTACACGACAAACATGCGATTAGATTAATTGTTGTTGCATTGCAGTTACAACAAACATTCAACATCAAACCCAGTACCTTATTGATCACATGTATCCTGCAGTAATAATACACCAGGCAAGTGATTGTACCTTGTTCTTTGTCTATGGAATACTGTAACTGCAAAAAAGGGGCTGCTAGATTTATTTCTGGAAACTATCGCAGAACACAATCAGTATCAAATATGATAGAGTAGGAATGGGATTCATCGGAAGGCAGGAGGAGGGTGAAGACTGAAGAGGGTCATGGGAGTGTACAGGGTGTATATTGATGATGATGCATGGAAATATATTGGTGTAAGAATTAAAAGTAATGTTTGGAAGGGAAAAGATGTTCATGACCACAATCTGGCACTCTATTTCAGGAACAAGGGTGTAGGAAGATTCTCTTTTTTTAGGAAAGGGTGTCAAGGATTGGAATAAGTTACCAAGAGAAAAATAATTTTAAAATTTTCAATATTTGTGCATTTATATATATATATATATACAAATAATAGATACGAAAATACTTTCTGCTGACATCTACCACATTTCTGCAATGGGTTTCTATGACCAGGTTAATTATTTTTTGGGGTTATGACTAAATTCCCATCCTCAATTACCACCGTGAGCTCCCGGCATACTCAGTTGGCTGCTAGCTTCCACCATGCCACCACCTCATTCTATTGAGGAAGAAGGGCTATAAGCCTGAAAATTTCATGTTCTTTGTGTGCATGTGTTTATTTTTCCCTTGTCTTGATGCCGCAGGAATCTTCCTCTATGTAAGCAGTGGTTTTTCTCCTATCCAAATATTTAATGAATACATTTTATAGTACCTTTGTTACCTTACAATCTCTCTCTCTCTCTCTCTTTTATATATATTAGAAACACATACCACCATTGCTTGGTTCTACTCCTAGCACACACCAAAATTTTTGCACTACCTTAATACAATCTTTATCTCTGAAAATGCTTGTTTATGCATCTGAAGTACGCTGTGATTTGGAGCTCATGTAACATGTAGGTTGTGCAAAAAAGAAATGGCTGCATTTTTATTAACTGTGATGATGGATCTACACTGGTGGCAACTTCCCTACAAACAAACTTTTGATTAGTACATATTTATACTTTAAAACCCTTTACAGCGTATATTTTTTTTTATCAGTTCCTGCTCTATCCTTCCTTGATGTGAAAACTTCCCCAATCCCTTATGCCTGAAATAACTTTGTAGTTTATTGTCATAGTTCCTCCGTTATCATCAGCATATGCCTTATACGTGCCAACTACTTTCTTAACATACCTTCTTCCCTCTAATGGCTCCCACCCTTGATCTTTTATCATTTCAGTTATGAAGTTCATACTATAGTAAAATCCACATACAAATTTGCTGTCTTCTTCCTGCACCAGTTCCTGATAGCCACATGATCCCATAACACTAGCAACAGCCTGACTAAAGTTTTGTAACCCACCTCTCTTACTTCCCTGATGCAAGCTCTCATTATTCTCTCCAAAAAAATTTAAAACAATGTTGTAAACTGGTTGGTCAAATTTGGAAGTCATTGTTAGCAGATTGGAGAAAGATGACATATGGGAAAGAAAAGCAGCTCCAACCAGTTAGTTTCCAATTAATTCAATTTACTTTAATAAAATTGTGATGCTCCCATGGAAATTTCTCACGCCTACTTTTTCCTTTCCAGAACCCACCTATTTCTACACTTAATAAGCTTTAAATTCTTTAAGAGTTTTTGGGAAATTATTCCTCATTTCCCTTAGTATATTTAAATTCCTGTCTCCCTTATCTACAAGAGGAACTATTCCCATTCCCTTATGCCCAAAATTTAGTGCCAGATTGTGGTCAGGTTCATCTTTTCACTTCCATTCTTCATTTTTCATTTTTACCAATATCTTTCCAAGCCTCATCACCAATATTTGCCTCTTACACTCCCAACAGCCTCTTCACCCTCCTCCTCCCTTCAAATGAATCCTAATGCAGTTCCTTTATCATATCAATTACTGATAATGTTCTGCAGTAATTTCCAGAGACAAATATAGAAGCCCTCCTTTAAACTCCCTACAACTCCTGTGCCTGATACGCAAAATGTGGGTCCCAAATTATGCAGAAAGTAACTTATGTTTGTGCCTGGTGTGGAAATGGGTGTGGATGGAGCTGCCATCTTGGCATCAAAATGTTTTACACACTGTACGCACTGAGCTGTGTAGCATGTAGACTGTGACTTTTCTGCTTTGTTCGTTATGAATTATTGAAATGTGTGCTTCAATAGAAAATCCTGCGAGTTATGAGGCATGTTCAGAGATTAGGTTTTTACTGCCAAGAAACCCTCCAACCAATAGAAATTCATTGGCAACTTCGTGAGGTGTACAGAGACAGAATAATGAGCAAAGGTGGAGTGAGGCAGTGGTGCATTCAGTTGAAAAAATTATGAGGACTGCAGTGGTCATTATAAAAGATTTTTCTGTTTTCGCAGCCATCATATTGGTGCAAATATCTTCACGAGATTAACACTGCATCACCAATGCTCCTCCTTCTTCCCAAAATTTCGACCACGACTAAGGTCTTTTTCAGGGGACACACTAGCAGACTCAGCAGGAGGCTTACCCTTTTAGTCCTCTGAAGACAACCTTAGACTTAGTCAAAACATTGGGAGGAAGAAGGAGAAGCATTGGTGATGTAGCATTAATATCATGAAGATATTTGTACTGAAGTGGTCAGCCTAGTCTTGGGACTGATGAACTAATGATAATAATCAATGATAAAATTCATGAAAATTGCCGCTTTACAATTACGAAACTCTCACTTCATTTCCTCCAAATTTCACAAAGTTTACTGAATGGAATTGTATCAGAGGAGCTCTGTTATCACAAGTTTTGTGAAAGATTAATGCCAAAAATCTCTACAGAATAACGCAAAAAAGCAGTGTCTTGCAGCATCACTCAATTCCTCAAAGCCTACAAGAATGTTATGCACTTCTCGACTGTGTCTTAACAGGCGATGAGACACAGGTAAAGCATGTCAACTGTGAGACAGTCCATCCAATGGGGGTACACACATTCTCCCAGAAACCAGTTAAATGTTTGCAAACTTTGTCAGCCATAAAGATTTTGGCAGCTGTGTTTTGGAATGTTGAGAGAGTGCTTCTGGTTGATTTCCTTGAATGAGCCACAACAACTAACTCATAAGTATTGTAAAACATTGACAAAACTAAGGTGAGTGATTCAAAACAAGTGTTATTTTTGCACCACAATGCAAATCCACACATAGCCTATCGTACCTGACAACTCTTGAATGATTTTGTTTGATCACCCACCTTACAGTTTGGATGTAGCACTGAGCGGTTACCACCTCTATCCACTGTTGAAGACCTCGCTCGCAGCAGTTTGACAGTGACGCAGAACTTGATGCTGGTTCAAAAAAGTGGTCGAAATCTAAGTCGGCAGATTTCTACTGAGATGATATTGAAAACTTTGTACACCATAATGATAAGTTCCTCAGTTTAAGTGGTAACTATATAGAAAAACAGTTTAAGATTGTCCCTTCCAAATGTATAAGATAAAATTTGTTTTTCTTACTTGGTTGTTTTTATTATTATTTCAAAACATAAACTTTACGGACAGCACTCGTACACCGTCATATTCAAACAATGGTCTGACCAAAGGATAGGCAAGCCTGATAAAAAATTTTTATCAGATAATACAGCACAGTTTACCAGTACAATTTCAATTAAAAGGTATAGCTGTTACTCACACCTCATGTTATTATCATGCAGGGAATCTATTAGAGGGGGAAATGAGAGAAATAGATTGGTGATTTTATTCTTATTGTTCTGACCAGCACAGTAAATTGGCATCAAAACTGAAAATGCAGTTAACTCTACACCTCAAAAAACTAAGGGGATATTTCATTTCAAACTAATGTTGGATAAACCAGCAGACAAGCTGATTCTAGAATGTGTTACTTCCCTCACATAAAATTCATTATTTATAATAAGAAGTTACCATAACACCAGGGAGTATAAGGAGGAAAGCAGTAATTAGGAAAAACGGTCAAGATGGTGATAAGCATACAAAAGATAAGATTGGAGATCTTGTTTCTGTTAAGATTCATTGCTATTCATTTACTACAAATTGTGAGATTCAATAAGTAATTTACTGTTTGACTGTCCTTTTAACATGCCATAAATACCTAGATAAAATTCCCACAAATTAATATATCTACTTTACAATGTAGAAGCCCACAAGTTTTTTTATGCCTAACTAGTGCATGCTTGACATTGGAGAAATAGTTTGTGGGTAGTATTGGAGTGAAGTAACAGTAATTTGAGAGTATTACCAGATTATTTTGACTACGTATAGCTGTACAAAAGATTGATGTTATGTATAGTTAATGTGAGTTAGTGATTTTATGGCAGATTTGATTGTTTCTCATCCACAGGGTTAGCCACATTATCCAAACTGCTCAACAAGGACACGGTCGTGGCTATCACGTACATATTTGGTAATTTTAATAATGGTCTGAGATGGTTACAGGTGTATAACTAACCCTTTTAGATCCCTGGTACTGCCTACTGTGGGCATTGAGAACCAACTGCCATTCCCTACATTCCAGTATTTTATCCAGCTTTAAGGCCGGCTTCAAAGAAATTTTTAATTGCATTGCCATAATCATATGTAGCCAAAAGAGGATTTAGCATAGTCAACAATTTATTAACTAAGAAAAGAAACAGACTGTCAATAGCGAAATGCAGCAATTTAAGATGACAAAAAAAGGCACAAAATATTGAAACAGTCTCATTACACCAAGCTTTAATAAAAAATTTCATAATATGTATTTGTTAAACTGTGTGAAAGAGTACAACAATATTTGTTATTCTATTTTAATAAAACAATTTTAGAAACTGTAATTTTTTTTTCTTTGCTTATACACAATGTGCACTTCACCGAAGAAGGGGCCACCGAATCACACTTTCAAAAAGTAGGAGCATCATGGGTTACATTATTTATTACAAGAAGGGGAGTATGTGTGTGTGGTCCCCCCCCTTTTTTACAAGGGGGCAGTGACTAATTTTTTCTCGAAAAAGGGCAATTAGTATTTCTTTTTAAAAAAAATGATAAATAAAATGGAGATGTAGAACAGAAAAGGTAGGGAACTTAGGTTTTAGACTGAGAACTTTATTATTTTGAAGAAACTGTATTGTAAGGTTGCAGTATTGCATAGAAATTTTGGTCATATGTAAAAAAAGTTAGTGGTAGTGACAACAATATGCCAGTTCTACTACAAGACTGGTCGGGAAGTTGATGACAGCCATGACAAGGCTACCGTATTTAACACCGAATTTAAAAATTCTTTCACTGACGAAAACATGGAAAACATTCCAACTTTTCCACGGCATGTAGAATTTGAGATGGATCAAGTACAAATTGATAGTGTGGGTATTATAAAGCAATCAAAGCTCCTGAAAGGGGGGAGGGGAGCACTGGGTCCCAATGGTATACCAGTAGAGTATTTTCGGTACACGCGGAAGAAATAGAACCATTTATGTCAGATATGTTTCGTAAAAATGTAGAAGAAAGAAAAGTACCTACTGACTGGAAAACAACACAGGTGATTTCTGTTTTCAAGAAAGGAGATTGGAGAGATCCTAAGAATTATCGACCCATACCTCTAACATCTGTTTGCAGTAGAATTCTGGAGCATGTCATATGTTATGAAGTTTCTAGATGGAAACGAGTTACTTACAGCAAACCAACATGGATTTTGGAAGAACAGATCATGTGAAAAGCAACTGGCCCTATTTTTGCATGACATAATGAAAGATTCCCGGTATAAGGAACGGCCTCTGAAAGGAGGGCGGTAAGAGCGGGGAACGGTTCAGGGCACCCTCTAGCCCTTGGGGTTGGAAACGGCCCCTAAAGGCGGATGAATCAGAAATGATCAACGGCATGGGGATGCAGAAGGCAACGGGAAACCACTGCATTAAAGATCCAAAGGGTATCCCGAGGACATGTAATCCTCTCAAATTACATATATCATGATGGCTTCTTCCTGGGTAAAATATTCCGGAGGTAAAATAGTCCCCCAATCGGATCTCCGGGTGGGGACTACTCAGGGAGGAGTCATCAGAATGGATAGAAACATTCTACGAGTCGGAGCGTGGAATGTTAGAAGTCTGAATAGGGCAGGTAGGTTAGAAAACTTAAAAAGGGAGATGGAACAACTTAAGTTACATGTTGTTGGGATTAGTGAGATTAAATGGAAGGACGCACAGGCATTTCTGGTCTGGGGAACACAGGATAATTAGCACACAAGCTGTCAATGGAGTCACTGGTGTAGGATTTGTAATGAACAAGAAAGTAGGGAAACGGGTGAGTAATTATGAGCAGTTTAGTGACAGGATTATTTTGATGATGTTAGAAACTAAGCCCATCCCAACCACATTAGTATAAGTGTATGTGCCAACATCACAGGAAGATGACGAAAAAATAGAAAAAATATACGTTGAAATTGAAGAATTAATCCAATATGTGAAGGGAGAGGAAAATCTAATAATCATGGGTGATTGGAATGCAATAGTGGGAGAAGGAAAAGAGGGGAATACTGTGAGAAGTTTTGGTCTAGGAGAAAGAAATGAGCGAGGAAGCAGGTTGCTAGAATTTTGTGAAAGATATTAGCTAGTAGTGGCAAACACACTGTTCAAGAACCATGCAAGAAGAATATACACCTGGAAACGTCCTGGGGATACAGGCAGATATCAGCTAGATTATATCATGGTCAAACAGAGATTCAGGAATCAAGTTCTAGATTGTAAAGCATACCCAGGAGCAGACATAGACTCTGACAATAATTTGTGAATAAGGAAGCAGCATAAGCAGAACAGACTGGAAGTGAATAAACTGAAACAATCTAGCACGAGAGAAAAATTTGCAGAAATGGTAGACTTGGGTCTAAGAAGTAACTCTGAAAGGAGCTCAACCGAGGACGAATGGAATGCATTGAAGACCGAAATAATGAAAGCTGGTAAAGAAACATTAGGCTTTAGAGAACAAGCTGCCCAAAAATCTTGGATCACAGAAGACATTTTGGAACTGATGGATCAGAGGAGAAGGTACAAAAAAGCTCAAGATGAAGCAGGAAGAGAGCAATACAGGCAATTTAGAAATCAAATAAATAGGAAATGCAAAATAGCAAAAGAAAAATGGCTACAAGCAAAGTGTGAAGAAGTAGAAAAGGAAATGGTCGTAGGTAAAGTAGATGTTGCCTAAAGAAAGATCAAACAGAATTTTGGAGAAATGAAGAAAAGAGGTATGAACATTAAAGCTGCCGATGGGAAACCTCTATTAAGCTCATGAGATAGAGCTAACCGATGGAAAGAATACATTGAGAAACTGTATGTTGGGGACGACTTGAACAATAGTGTAATGGAAAAGGAAGGTGATGTCGACATTGATAACTTAGGAGATCCTGTTCTGAAGACAGAATTTGATAAAACTCTGAATGACTTGAAAGCAAATAAGGCAGTTGAAATTGATGAGATCCCTGCAGAACTTCTTAAATCCCTAGGAGAGGAAGGAATCAAAAGATTATTCAAGCTAATATCAAAAAGTTATGAAACGGAAGAAATTCCAACTGATTTTAATAAAAATATCATCTTCACACTTCCAAAGAAAGCACAAGCCGACAAATGTGAGAATTACTGTACCACTAGTCTAACATCACATGTTTCAAAATTACTGACCAGAATAATATACAGAAGGATGGAAAGGGTAGCAGAAGAGATAGTAGGTGAAGATCAGTTTGGGTTTAGGAAAAATCGTGGTACAAGGCAAGCAATTCTGTCTTTAAGATTAATACTTGAAGGGCGGATCAAGAAAAACAAAGGTACTTTTATGGCATTTGTTGATTTAGAAAAAGCTTTTGTTAATGTTAGGTGGGACAAGATGTTCAAAATTTTAAAGAAGTCAGGTCTAAAGTATTGAGATAGAAGAATACTCTATAAACTATATAAGAATCAAGTGGCTATAATAAAAGTAGAGGATAACGAGACATGCATCAGTTAAAAAGGGTGTGAGACAAGGTTGTAGTCTATCCCCATTAATATTCAACTTGTATGTAGAAAAAGCAATGAAGAAAGTCAAAGAAAAATTTCCATGTGGCATAAGTTTTCAGGGAGAAAAAATCAGTATGCTACGATTTGCTGATGACATTGTCTTGTTAGCAGAGAGGGCTGAGGATATTGAGAAGTTACTTAATGGCATGAACAAAATACTGAAGGAAGATTTTGGACTGAATATAAATCAAAGCAAGACTAAAGTGATGAAATGTAGCAAAAATGATACCAATACTAGTAGATTAAATATAAAAATAGGATCGGATGCAATAGGAGAAGTAAGTGAATTCTGTTACTTGGGAAGTAAAATTACAACCAATGGCCGAAGCAGGAATGATGTTAAAAGCAGAATAGCACTAGCAAAAAGAGCCTTCCTGAAAAAGAGAAACCTTTTAGTTTCAAATACTGATCTAGGAATTAGAAAGAACTTTTTAAAACTCTATGTGTGGAGCACAGCACTTTACAGTAGCGAAACATGGACTTTAGGAATACCGGAAAGAAAGAAACTTGAAGCATTTGAAATGTGGTGCTACAGAAGAATGCTGAAAATTAAGTGGACAGACAAAGTAAGAAATGAACGAGTTTTGGAAATCATGGGTGAGAAAAGAAGTGTGTGGAAGAATCTTACGGAAAGAAGAGTCAGGCTGGTAGGTCATATTTTGAGACATGCTGGATTGGTTAATTTGTTACTGGAGGGAACAGTCAAAGGTAAGAACTGCAGAGGAAGACAGAGATTAGAATATATGAAACAGATAATTGAGGACGTGGGCTGTAAGGGGTATGTAGAAATGAAGAGGTTAGCACAGGAGAGGAAAGGATGAAGGATTGCATCAAACCAGTCGAAAGACTGATGACAGCAAAAAAAAAAAAAAAAAAAAAAAAAATAAATAAAAAAAAAAAAAAAAAAAAAATGAAAGTTATCAATGCAGATTCACAATTTGATGCAATTTTCTTGAATTTTGAGAAAGCTTTTGACTGTGTACCACACAACCAACTTTTAGTGAAGATTCAAGCATACAGTACAGGGTGATCATAATTAAAGTTTAAGCTCTAAAAAACGTACCACTGATTAGAATGACGTCAAAATTGAACGGCGCATTATTGAAGAAGGGGGAAAGAAAAACAACAAAAAAAATAGTTCCAAATTTTAGCTACAGATGGCGCTGTAAGCATCAGAATTTCGTCTACAAATGACAAATCATACAACATATCCCGTCAGATCGGAATGGGCTTCGTCTGTCTACAGAATTTTCCACGGCCAATCATTGTCCACTTCCATGCGAGCAAGAAATTCCAAAGCACAACCCTCTCTTGTTGGCAGGTCAGAAGGAAACAACTCCTGCAAATGGCAAATTTTGTACGGATAGCATTGCAGGATATTTCGTAGAATGTTATGCTCGCAGGCCTGTCCAATGTTCGGGAATTCTCCGTTCACTGCATGATTGCACACCACCGCTCGACGCCTCCTCAACTGCTGTGGCCACTTCTTCAACTACCGCCAAATCACATCTTTTCCTTCCTCTACCAGACTGCACATCAAACAAACCTGAATTTTTTTCATCATTTTCACTAGACCCACGACAGTCATAGGGCCAACGCCTTTTTTCATACCCTTGAGGGTCTTGCATTTCTGCAGAGCTACTAGTGCAGAATCACCGTACATGTTCTTTCCCCCTTCTTCAATAATACGACGTTCAATTTTGACATCATTCTAATTAATGGTTCATTTTTTAAAGCATTTTGAAACTTAAACTTTAATTATAATCACCCCGTATATCGGATGAGATTTCCAAATGGATATGCGATTTTCTAACTGGTCGGTCGCAGTATGTCTTTGTTGATGGGGAAGCCTCTTCTAAGCTAGATGTTACTTCGGGTGTTCCTCAAGGAAGTGTAATAGGACCACTTCTTTTCCAAATTTTTATAAAAACTCTCGGTGACAATGTTAATTGCAGGATGCGATTGTTTGCTGTTGATCCACTTATCTATAGGGAAGTAAGGTGCTCTGATGATTGCTTAGAAATTCAGCGTGATTTGGATGTTATTTCAGAATGGTGCCATAAATGGCAGCTGACACTTAATTGCAAAAAGTGCAAGGCAATGCAAATAAGTAATAAAAAAGACCCTGTTTGCTCACAAGTACAAAGTTAATAATTCAGTTGTTGACACGGTGGATTCTCTGAAGTATCTAAGTGTAACAATACAAAGCAACATGAAATGGGACTTGCACATAACTTCCATCGTCGGCAAAAGCTAATTCATAGGTCGTATCGTGAGAAGTTGTAATGCTAATACAAAGGAAATAGCATACAAACACCAGGTGGTCTGCATTTGGATTACTGTTGTGGAGTTTGGGATCCATATCGCAAAGGATTAATTTGACACGTTAGAGAAAGTACAGAAGGGAGTAGCTCGATACGTTACTGCTAGTTACAGTCCTTACGAAAGTGTAACAGAGTTGATACGTGGGTTGGGCTAGGATTGTTTGGCAGACAGACATTGTCATTTTTGTTTGAATTTGTTGGAGAATATGCGAAAATTTTAATTTATGAGTGCAATGAAATACTTCTTCCACTAACCTATTCAGGTCGCAATGACAGGACGGAAAAGATTAGAGAAATAAGATGCCATACTGATACTTTTATGTATTATTTCTTTCCTCGGTTTCCATGGGATTGGAACACACAGAATTAGGATTGGTGTTTAGCAACCTCTGCCAACCATAATATTTGTAAATTGCAGAGTATAGATGTAGATTGGCAGATTACCTTGTGAATTGCATTACACACCCTAAGCCATAGGTTACCAAACTTGTTTTGGCCTAACGGTGCTTTTATAAATAAAAGAAGTTACTCGACTCTCACTTTTCGGGAAAAATAAATAATAATATATATTGCTCATTGCCCCAATTTAAAAAAAAAAAAATTACCAATTGCCTCATTTTCAGAAAAAAAAAAAAAGTTTTATCTTCTTGCAATAAATAATGTAACCTACAGTGATCCAACTTTTTTGGCTAATATTCCTCTTTTTCAAATAGTGATTCGACGGTGCCCCTCTCAGTTGAAGTGTACAGTATCATACACAGAAAAACGAGTACAGATTTTTAAAATTGTTTCGTTAAAAGATATTAACTATATTGGCGTATTGTTCACAGTTTGATTAACAAATACGTACTATAAAACAAAAATTTATTGTTTAGAGGGCTTAGCTTGGTGTAATAACACTAATTTTTTTTATATTTGGTCATTAGCAATCTGTTTCTTTTCTTAACTAGTATGTTTAATACTCTTTTGGCTACAGATGATTATGAGAACGCAATTAAATACATAACTGATACAACCCTAAATTTGGATTTAATACTGGAAAGCAGGGAGGAGGTGGTTGGTCCTCAAAGCCTCCAAAATTTGCCAGACCAGAAATGTCCGCTATGACCTATTCAATGCCCACTGGTGCGCAGTACCACCCGTGTTGGGAACCACTGCTTTAAAGTACTTTGAGAGAATGAGTGCTATTACTAATTAAATACATGTTTATTTGTATATAAGTAATTGGTAACTGGAGCAGGTGTGTTTTCTGTTTTTTAACTGTAAAAAGACATACCTGAAAAATTAAGAAAGAGGGAGAAAGCTATTTTAGGGAGTTTGGATAGAGTATTGTTACTTTTTATGACAATTTTGCTCATTTTTCCTTTGAAAAAATGTATACAAATTTTGGAAGGGGATAAATGTAACTGTATTGTTGTTGTTGTTGTTGTTTGTGCTTAAGGGCGCGTCAACATCGGGGTTATTAGCGCCCTAACAAATACAAGACACAATTGCCGTCTAAGTGGCCGACTGTAAAAAGGTCGGCCACAGAGACAGCACAATAAAATACTAAAATACTGACTGGCATTCCGTCTGTATGGCTGACTGTAGAGGGGTCAGCCCCACAGACGGAAAAAGTAAAACATAATAATAATAATACGTTAGTACACAGTACACATATTGTAAAACTACATACATTGACTGATTGGCTGTAAACGAGCCAACCAGTTTGAAACGACGAACTACCTGGCTGGCTGTAAAGGGGCCAGCCAGGTAAACAAGGTCACAACTAAAAACAGTACTTGGATTGGTGGCTGTAAAAGGCCACCAATCCAATCTAAAACCTAGGCCGGTCTGCCCAAAATTTTTGGGACAAGACCGGCCATGCTACAAAACTTTAAAACCTTGGCCACATTGTCACAATCATTGTTTAAAATAAGGGACAAATCGTTGGCTAAGCCAACGTCTGCCCTTAAGTCTAAAAATAAAATACAATCACTTAAAATGTGGCGTACCGTCAAAGGTACGCCACAAGCATCACATTCCGGTGGGTCCTCCCGGCGGAGAAGAAAGCTGTGCGTCAGAGGACAGTGCCCTACACGGAGGCGAGTGAGGAGAACCTCGTCCCTCCTCGCTCGCTGGAAGGAGCTGCTCCACGGCTGAACGGTCGGTTTGACCAGCCGGAGCTTGTTATGCTCAACTTCCAGCCACTGCCTCTGCCAAACATCAAAAACAAATCTCTTCGCCGCCGAGGCAAGGTCTGACTTTGGGACCGGTTCAAAGTCGATTCTGACCTTGTCGCAGGCTAACTTGGCAGCTACATCAGCTGCCTCGTTCCCCCTGATTCCCACATGGCCCGGTACCCAGCAGAATAATACCTCCTTTCCACGAGATTGGAGGGAAAGGAGGGCGTCCTGGATGTCCTGGACTAGACGATCTGCTGGATACATATTTCCTATGGCCTGAATACAGCTGAGGGAATCACAGCATATGATGAAACACTTATCGCGATTTACTTTCATATGCTGGAGCGACTTTAGCACGGCGTAGCACTCGGCAGTAAAAACGCTGCACCTGCCGTCAAGTTTATATGTGTAAGTCGCTCGAGGGAACAGGACGGAGCAGCCAACTCCGTTAGCCTGCTTAGACCCATCCGTAAATACCGGGGTAAAATTATGATGCTGGTTTAAGACATCTCTAAAAATTCTGATAAAAACATTATCCGCGGTACACAGCTTGTTGTGCCGCGATAGATCTAAAATCATTCTGGGCCTCTTTAAAAGCCAGGGAGGAGATTTACTCCAACCCTGGTGATAAAAAGAAGGAAGCTCGAATCCATATTGTTCTAAAATGGCCTTTGTACGGTAGCTGAACGGTTTAGTGCCTCTATGCAGGTTGGTATAGAGCCGCTCGTAGTTGGGGTGTAGAACTACGTCGTACACGGGACTGCCAGGTGTAATGGCAACGTGAAGGTAGTGTCGCACCATGAGGAGTCGCCGGCGGATGGTAAGCGGCGGCTCGCCCGAGTCAGCACAAATGCTGACAATGGGGCTGGTGCGATATGCACCCGTGGCGAGCCGAATTCCAGCATGGTGGACACTATCCAGTATGCGGAGATAGCTGTCCCGTGCCGAACCATACACGATACAACCGTATTCCAGCCGCGACCGTACAAAGGCTCTGTAAAATTGTAGCAGGCAGGAGCGGTCAGCGCCCCATGACCTGCCACACAGACATTTTAAAAAATTTAGAGCTTTTGAGGCTCTGGCTTTCACATCTTTAAGATGTGGCAGCCAGGTTAGCCTATTGTCTAAAATGAGGCCCAGAAACCGAACAGTATCGGTAAAACGTAAAACAGTGTTCCTCAAGGTGAGGTGGGGTTCAGGTAAAAGAGTCCTACTACGACTAAAAAGTACACACCGGGTTTTCTCGGCAGAGAAACGAAATCCGGTGTGCACTGACCATTCATCCAGCCTGTTCAGCGTGAGTTGCAACTGCCGCTCGGCACTTCTCAGGCTGGATGAGGCAATAAAAATTAAAAAATCAGTCCACGTATAAGGAGTACCCTATTGGACTCCTTATAACACTTAAAATGCTATTTATCGCAATAGCGAAAAGAGTCACGCTTAAAACTGACCCCTGAGGAACACCGTTTTCCTGAATAAAAAGATCAGACACTTCACCACCGACTCGGTACCGGAAGCAACGACCAGATAAAAATGATTTTAAAAGACGGGGCAGGTTACCCTTAAAACCGCATTCGTGCAACTGCTTTAAAATAACATGCCGCCAGGTAGTATCGTAGGCCTTCTCGAGATCGAAAAAGACACCCACAAGATGTTGGCTGCGAATGAACGCATCCTGTATTGCCGCCTCCAGGAGGATCAGGTTGTCCAAGGTGGAACGGAACTTCCTGAATCCACACTGAAAGCGGCTCAGCAGATTACGGGATTCAAGACACCAGACGAGGCGGCGGTTAACCATCCTCTCCAGTGTCTTACCCACGCAGCTAGTCAAGGCAATACTACGATAACTACCTGGCAACAATTTGTCTATGCCAGGTTTTAAAATTGGAATTAGTGTTGCTTCTTTCCACGAGTCGGGGAAGTGTCCTCCGGTCCATATGTCATTAAAAGTATCCAGAAGGTACTCTTTAGCATCTTTACTAAGATGCCTCAGCATCTGGTACTGGATCAGATCAGGCCCTGGAGCAGTGTCAGCGCTATTCAACGCTGACTCCAGTTCCCAAAATGTAAATGGGCGATTGTATGCCTCTGTATTCGACGAATCAAAGCACAGCGCGCGCCTCTCGGCAGCAACTCTTTGTCGCTGGAACCGAGGTTCAAAGTTGGCCGATGAAGTGACGGCGGCGAAGTTCTCCGCCATCAGCTGCGCTATGCTTCGTTCGTCGGTAATAATACGTCCATGATCCAGTAATCCAGATACTGGTGGGCGAGAGTACCTTCCGGATATACGGCGGATGGACTCCCATACTTTTGACGAAGGAGTGGAACGATTAATAGTGCTCACAAAGTTCTGCCATGACCTCCTCCCGCTCTCCTTAATAACTCGACGAGCCTTAGCTCTAGCAATACGAAACGCTGCTAGGTTGTCAGTTGTAGGGCACAACTTAAAACGACGTAGCGCCCGTCTACGACCCTGGATGGCGGAACGACAATCGTCGTTCCACCAGGGGACGGGCGTCCTTCGCAGCGTTCCGGAGCTTTTCGGCATGGAGACATCAGCTGCACGGTGAATCAATTCTGTGAAGTGATTCACCTTCTCCTGTATACTGCCACAGAGTTGTAGCAGTACAGAACGGCAGAAGAGCTGCCAATCTGCACCACTGACGTTTTAATTACGCCGGTTATTACCTCCTCCCCGCTCACACTCAACGTGCATCCAAACAGGGAAGTGGTCACTTCCATGTAGGTCGCGATCCACCTCCCAATGCACGGAGTCTGCGATGGAGGGGGAGCATAAGGAAAGGTCAATGGCAGAAGACGTACCGGTAGCAGTGGTGAAATGAGTCATTTGCCCTGTATTCAGGATACAAATTTCCTCCTGCTCTATCAATCTACCAACCACTCGGCCCCTGGGGCAGTCGGTGGTGGAACCCCACAACGCACTGTGGGCGTTGAAATCTCCCAAAAGGAGAAAGGGCCGAGTGAGTTGTCGTATAATGCCAACCAGGTCGTCGTAGCCGACTGACACACTGGGTGGCAGATAGACAGAGCATACGGTCAGTTGGATTAGGACCGTGTATTTTCACCGCTACTGCTTGTAGATCAGAGGTGAGAGCAATGGGTTCGGAGTGGACTGTATTCCGAACAAACACGGCCACTCCGCCCTTCGCTCGATCACCCTCGGTATCGTCCTTCCGGAATATGTCATAACCTCTTAGCACTGGCTGATGTTGTGGTCTAAAATGTGTCTCCTGGAGACAGAGACACAATGGATTAGACCGTGCTAAGAGTTGGACTTCCTCTTTGTGAGCCTGAAAACCGTTGACGTTCCACTGGAGTATGGGAGCCATCTCACCTATTCAACCCCACCTGCCCCGGGTCGGGTGGGTCATCGTCCCGTGACTGCTGAGGAACGGAACCAGGTTCGTCCACCAGCATAACATCGTCTTCAGTGTCTGAAGATGATTTTCTTTGTGAGGCCTCGGAGTCTCGCGGACTTTTCTTCCGCCGAGGCCTGTTCCCCTTTTTCTCCTTTCCAGACGGGGATCTGGGAGGAGAAGTCGGAGGGGATTTCACAAACATAGTGGGGTCCGTAAGCTTATATTTAGGACCCCTAATCTTCTGCACTGTTTGCCATCCGCTACTGGCAGATGGCGTTGCCGTTACTGCTTCCCTTACAGTTGCTGTTTCTGCAACAGGGGCCGCATCTGCTATTGTAGAGTGACCAATTGCTGTAGCGGATGGCTGTGCCTTTACTGGTGGACCTGCTGTCAATGTGATCGAGTTTACAGAAGTGAAGCTGCCGACGCCCGCGGTCCTTGGTGTTAGGACCTTAATGGGTTTTGCACCACATTTGCACTCGCACGAACACATCGTGCTCGTGCCGGCGTCTACAACGGACGTCTGCGTTGCTACACTTTCTTTCCTGACGGGAGTTGACAGCGTTTTGGCAAAAATTGTGGCGAAGACCGGTAGCGCAAGCGCCTTATACCGTTTCTTCGCCTCGCCATTTGATAATCGTTCCTTCGCTTTCAACTCCTGTACCTTCTTTTCTTCAAGGTACACCCGACACTCCCTGCTCCAGGCTGGATGTGGCCCGGAGCAGTTGACGCACACCTGTGGGAGGGTGCAGCTTACACCCTGCTCGTGTGCCGATTTTCCGCATTTCCCACAGGTGGGGTTACCTTTGCAATTCAACGTCGTATGCCCGAACCTCTGGCACTTAAAGCAGCGCATCGGGTCCGGGACATATGGACGGATGTTTAGGTTAAGATATCCGGCTTTTATGGACTTCGGCAACGTTGGAGTGTCGAACGTCAGGACGAAGGTGGCAGTCTTCTCAAGACTGCCGTTAACCCTTCGCGAGATCTGACGAACCTCGACCACATTTTCTGATTTCCACTCCTTAAGGAGTTCCTCGGATGCTATATCAATCAGATCACGGCATGTGATCACTCCCTTGCTAGAATTGAGCGTTTTATGGAGTTCACATTTAACTGCGAACTCCCCGAGCTTCTCACACTTAAGAAGTAGGACAGCCTGCTTGTTATTAGATGTTTCTAACAGCAGTGTCCCGTTCCTCAGCTTTTTCACACTTTTGAGGGTTCCAGCTATTCCCTCTAAGCCTTTCTGTATATAGAACGGAGAGACCTTTTCAAAGGATCCCTCCGTTCTTGTCATTATTACAAAGGCGTTATCAATTAGATAACCCTTGCCGTTACTCTGTTCCACTTCAGAAGAAGGGGGGCTGTCAGCCCTTGCCCGCTTCTTTGAAGTGGGTGTATTTTTATTATACTGCGGCACACCCGAACCGCAGGGTTTTTTGGTTAATGTAGGCTTCATTTTGGTCCCACGAGTATAACCAATTTAAAAAAGAAGTGCTTATACAACAGGGGTGCGCAGGTGCCCCTGAGGTTGTACGTTAGCGAGTGATCTGCCTCTCACCCATGCACCTCCTCGGCACGTATCCGACCTTGAGGTTGAGGGGTTTTTTTATAGATGTTTTTACCGTCCTCGCGATCCGGGCGATGAAGCCAAGATCCCCGTTCTCCTAGGCACACAACGTTCCACTGCCACGCCCTACAGTGGTCGTTGAAGCATGGTAGGAGTTTACGGTGTGGGAAACTTGCGGCGCTCACAAGTTTCCAGCTCGGGCACAAATGTAACTGTAAATGGGTTTACTTCTAATTATTATCCTTTCTAATAAGAAAACTTTTGCAGCGAGTTCTTTGCGGGAGTTCAGCCGGATAGTGTGAAAAAATGACGTTGTTTCGACAACCTGCTCGGTTGTATCCATCAGGTCTATTTTAGATATTATTACAAGAAATCACAAAACAGATTTCTTTTAATAATATCTATAATAGACCTTATGAAGACAACTGAGCAGGGTGTCGAAATATCATTTTTGACACTATCCGGCTGAACTTCCGCAAAGAACTCACTGCATCAATACGCCGGAAAAGTCTCAATTCTCATATAAGAAAACTCTAGTGTAGTAAGGAAAAGGAAAATTTAGGTAAAAAACATAAGACAGCCTTACTAACATGTAATTTTTTGACTTGGGTACTAAAATAAATGTTTGTAAAAAAAAAAAAAAAAAAAATATCATGTATTATTAAATACGTTACAGCACTTGGCACTCTAATTTAAGGATGTTAAATGGAAAATATCATGACAGGCAGCACAAGTGAAGTGTGTTTTTGATGCTTTGAAGTTGTATGATTTTATAAAAGTATCTGCCAAAGTGGCTGCACATGTTTACAAGCCACCACATGGGGGGGTACAATGGGAACAGGTTTTGTCAAATAACCTAAATTTTATTAATAAATTGACAAACTTAGTTTAAAGAGTGTCGAGTTAATTTCAATGCAACAGTAAAGTAAGTTCAGAACTGTTTTATTGCAGGTTTTAAGTGATAAGTAGACAGTCAGATTCAGTCAAAACAATTTGTAAACATTGTTTACATTCATGTTCAGTGGTGCATTAAGTTATAGGGATTAAAATAAGGTATGACACCTTGTAGATGTAAAATAGTACAGACAAGATATTTGATTTTGTATCTCAATCACCTATGAGTGACAAATATCGAAAATTAAGAGTTAAATAAGTCCTCAGTTCTCAAGCTACCAAAAATATTTATAGCTTAAAAGATGTGTCAAATTTTAAAACACATAATATAAAAATTTCAAATCTGTAGGTAAAAGCTAAGCAACGTTTTTGTAGGATTTTGCACGAAAATTACAATTTGAAGAAGAAAAATTTTTTTCAAGTAGTATATATAGGCCAAATACAAAGGGGGGGAGAGTATATTTTAAACAAAGTATAATTTTTTCTGAGCACAACCCACAAGTTTCTGTAAAAACCCATGCAATACTTTGGCCTAAATAGAAAAAAGTAAATTAATGATAATTTCATGGAAATGGATGCCAGAAGTTTGAAGATTTGGCAAGATAGGTGTAGAAGGAATTTTGAAACCATATGAACGAGATTAGTTAGCAGCTACAGAACTTCTTATTATATAGGAAATTGCATTCTGAAGCATTTAAAACATATTTTATGCCCTGTAGCACCAATACTTTCAGGAACAGAGAATTTTTAAATTTTTAGTTTTGAATTACTCCAAGATAGAAAATAGTAAACAGCCAGTTTGTAAACCAAAAGATCGGGAAGAATTAGCAAATTGTTTTAAACTAAGGTTCAGCACCACAGCTCAAATACTCTGAAGGTGAGAGAGAATTTTAGGTTCATCACTTCAATAATTTTTTATATCTAAACTGCTAAAGCTAGAGAAATTTTCATAAGGATTGATTTTGACTTTTAGGTAAAATTTCAAGGTGAAAAAAGGAAAAAGAGATTCGGATATTTCACTATTTCCCAAATAATTGCACAACGTATGATCTGGATGTCTATAGGGGGAGCCCTGGAGGCTGGAGTGGGGACAGTCATTGGAAAACACTTGTGGTGATAGGTCACGCACAGCGTACAGCCAATCTGGCACAATATGCAGTGGATAGGCAGCCAGTTGGACTGGAAATGTGGCATGCTAGGCAGCCATATTTAAATTATTTTCAACTGATAGTGTAGGAGTGGATATGCTCTTGGCATAACTGACTTTTATACCGTTAGGGGTTCTTGGGAGTTGGTTGCGGCTTGCATCATGGTTCAAACCTGCAAATATTTCAGAGAAGTAGTTTCGATGCTATAGATTGATCACTGGAATTAGGAATACATTGTTTTGATATTTACTTGATGATCTACAGGATGGATTTGAGAACCATAAGGCCCTGGGTGTGGTCTTTGTGGATATGTCAGCATCATGCAATATTTTCAACTGCCAACTACTCTTTAATAAGGTCTACAACCTCACAAAAGCCTCTGCATTAACCAAGCTTATCGTTAATTTTCTCCATAACTGTAGGTTTTTCGTCAACTTTCAAGGGCAGTGCAGCCAATAGAGGGTACAGAAAAATGGTCTACCTCAAGGAAATACGCTGGCCCCACTCCTTGTCAGCATTACATTCAACTTCCGGGAGCTTCATGTACACTGACAACCTTGCCCTAGCCACACAGAACACAAATCTTGATGTAGTAGAAAGAAATTTGTTGTCTTTGAATGCCTATGAAGCTAATACAAGGAAAATCACTTAAGACCTAACCCTGAAGTGTGTGAATAGGAAAGCTCAGCATAAGTAGAAAGTAATGTGGTCAGGTGTCGAACTTCAGACATGTAACACCCCAAAATACCCAGGAGTGACAATCGACGGATCCTCACATATAAGAAGCACTGCAAAATGAAAATCTCCACAAAAGACAACTTACTATGTAAACTGGTTGGACCACCACAAAGTATTTTTACATCAGTAATGGCTCTTTGTTACTCTGTTGCAGAATATGCAAGTCTAGTTTAGTACTCATCATCTCACACCAGACAGATGGATGAGGCCCTCAATAAAACCTGTAGGCTGGTGACAGGTTGCCTAAAACCTACCCCAGTTAGGCTTTATCAGCTTTCGGGAATAGCACCACTCAATATCTAAAGAGAAGAGTCTGCGAACAGGGAGAGGGCAAAAGTAGAATGGGAAAGCACTCATCCACTGCACGGCCATGAACCACCAGCCCAGAGACTCAAGTACAGACAAAGCTTTCTGAGAACATCACAGGAACTAATTAGGTCATATGAAAAGGCAAAACTGCAGTTGTGGAAAACCAATATCCCCAACATTTCAGGAGCACTGACAGCTGCAGAGCGCTTGCCACCTGGTCATGCAGATTACACTGTCTGGAGGTCCTTGAATTGACTGAGGACTGGAGTGAGCGGGTACAAAGTTAATCTCATGAAATGGGATTATATAGATGCTACCAACATTAAGTGTGAATGTGGTGAGGACTAAACAATGAATAACATGTTCGAGTGCCCTATAGAGCTCTGTAACTTATTAGTTTATATTTTCATCACCTGCAGCACCACCACGCAAAGTGTGGTATTGTTAACTTCTGGTTGACCACTGTGTGTTTGTTTTCCTTTTTCAGTGCAGTCTGTGCACAAGAATTTAACAGTTAAAAAGCACATAACCTGTAGAATACCAAGCAAGAATTGATGAACAGGTAAGAATTCAAACCATCAAAGCCAATTAAGCCTTAAATTTACCGTTTAATTTGGGTCTCTTTACAGTGTTTCTCTCCTCGTTTTGAACTGCTTGAAATCATTTTAAAATTATAAATGTCTGATTTTAGGCCAAACTGTTTTATCACTGTTTTTAGAATAGTTTTTGCATTGTATTTACAGGTAATATAGGAGAGAAGAAAACCTGAAAATCAGTCAAACATTTTTTGAAGTTCAACTTATTCTTCTGTATGCTAATTTCAAAAAGATTGGTTTTAAGAGTTTCGTGCTGACCCCGAAAATAAATTTTTGACCTTTCACGAAGATACGTAAGCATTAGTTTTTTTATTATTTTTGTTGAGTTTAAAAGATCGGTCCATGTTGTTCGTTGTCCACAAAATGTGTGTCGATTGACAGCAAATTTAGTCTTGGAACCACTTGCGGTTTTAATTACCACTTTTTTTTTTACCTTCATGTAAAATGCTGTTCACATTATGGATTGCTCAACTTCTGAGAAAAATTTTAATTGCAACATGTTTTTTTTCATCTCCTACATATTAAAAAAAAAAATAATCGCGTGAAAACGATTATCTTGAAAAGTATTTTTAAAGTTAATATTCTCATAGAATGTAGCAGGAAAAGATAAACAATCCATAGCAAATCAAGGCTGTTGCCATAATTTAAGCACAACAATAATTGATTTCCAGCAGAGACGCATACGAGGTTTATACAATCACTTCATACTCCTATTTCAATGTGTGAAAATCAAGCAACCATTACCACAGCTGTCAAGCGATGAATTAAAATCTGACTCAGCAAAATGACAACTACGCACTCAGGTGCACACTGATGGAGTTTTTCCATGCCGCAGTTGAATAACCCACCGCTTTTGCCGGTATTTATATTTGGAAAAAAACATGATAACGGAGACCCTTACTTTCCACCAAAATCACCAAACTTCCGCAGATGCAACGATTTACTGGTGTAATTCCGTTTTCAATAAGCCTTATATCAACTATAGTACATGTAAACAAAGTGCTAGAGTGCATCGGAAGTTGAGTATACAACATTTTAAAGTACTGGATGAAATGTGTTTAAAGTGGTTAATTTGTAAAATTTTAACTGTGAATTTGATGTTTGTGAATTGAGAATAACAATAATTAAACAAAACTGACTATCAAGTATAACAAATTTAGCCAGCACACCAGCATCAGGATCTGAACACAAGAGGGCATTAAATTGTGCTGTGCAGATGATGCAGGAGAAACTAAACCACAGCAGTCACAAAAGCATGTATAACTAATACCTATATGTGGTGGCACAAAACCTACTTAAAGCATTCAGCAACAAAAATTAGTTTTTGTAGTTTTGATTAGAGGTGGGAAAGGGCTCATGGCAAAGAAAGGCCTTTTGAAAGAACCATCCCAGCATTAACCCAGAGTGATGTCAGAAAACTGAAATCTGGATTCAAACTCATGCCCAAACAAATGCGAGGTCAGAGCTTTACCGTTCACCCACCATGATTGCTATCTTCCATTTGCATGAATGTTTTATGTCTAAATTTTGTCACTCTGGCAAGCTTTGGTTCAATTTTTACACCATTTCAAATAAAAAAATGACAATATTTAAAGTTTCATTATTAAAAAAAAAAAAAAACAAACAAAAAAAAAACGAAATAAGCATTCACATTAATAAAAAAGAATAACATCCTTCATTAAACCTTGGAAGAGGTTCTGCAGGACAACCCGCAAAGGTTGAAACATCTAATGATGATTAAAAAGACTGCATACACATATCAAAGGCAACTTAGTGTAGAAATTGTCATTAATATTGCCATATTGTTCTCCAAAGTTTTTTTTACCTAGAATACACAACACCAAGTGTTAGTACAGGATACTGCTACATGGGTAGACAAAAACTAATACCATGAAAACATTACAAACTCTATATATGCAATGAGTTTCTGTTGATTAGAGAGTAATTTTAAATAAAAAAACGTAATAATTGAAAGGTTCAAAATGTATAATGGAGTTCTTATATGCTCATATATATTTTCATAGATAGGACTTTGGAGAAACCACCACTTAATACAATGGACAGGATGACAACACACACAAAACAATGTAATTACTGGGTGTATGTCATCTGTTAACAGAACATGCAGTGCACACACAACATGGTGAGCATAAGGTGAGAGTACAAGGAAAGTACATCTTTCTGCTGATAAAGGGTACACGACAAAAAATCATATTGCATTGTGTGTGTAAATGCCACTCTACAGTCAGTTTTGGTAAGTGGTGGTTTCTTATCTCCCTTCTTTCAGCTGGCTGTTAGCCTCCAACTGGCAGCCATCTCATTCTACTACTGCAGAAGGGCTATAAGCTCAAAAATTTTGCTCTATGTGCATGTGTTTTTTCCATGTCTCGACTCCACAGGAATCCTCTTCTATGGTAAGAGGTGGTTTTCTCCTGCGCAAATATATATATATGTATATATGTATGAATGGTTGACACACAACCAGCCATTCTACCAATAAAATCCAGATTTTATGGGTTACGAAATTATATTACCAGATTTGTTTTTAAATATTAAATTAATCAAATTTCAACATTTTTGTGCATATCCACAACGGGTGAAAAGACTGGGCAGCAGGGGTGAGGGGTATAATGGCCTGTATAACACCATGCCAATCTAATTTTATTTTATTTATTAATTTTATTTCCCTCTCCAGTGTCACTATTTTAGAGACCCCTTTCCCTTTACCACGAGAGTCATGTGGCTTGTTGACCATAGATGCCTATCAGCTCAGTCAGGACAGAGCTGGAATATTGAGTTTGTGGAGTGTTTTTAGTCACTTCTGCCCTCCACCCTTCAACTTTGGTGAATGATGGGTGTATTTTATCTTTCTGTTCCATATTAATACCACCTCACAGCACTTCTTCCTACTCCATTGTTAAAATACTTTTGTTTATGTCTTTTATTTTTTAGTTTAGCCTTCCCACCATCAGTTCCTACAAATATCCACACAGTAACTAGTATTTTGTGGACAGATTGAAGATTTGGACATACTCACAACTGAATTTTATGGTAAAAAATTTGCTGAGAAATTGAAAAACTGAAGAGTCAAAATCTTTACTACATGCAAGACACCAAACACCAGCAGAAAATGCTTCGCCTGCTGTTGCTAACAATAGTGGTTTAGTGATTCAGTAAATACTGAGAGTGACAAATATATTAATACCACTGAAAATTAAAATAACTTGTAGTAAAATATCACGTCTGATACCAAAATTTAATTTTTTTTATGGAACTGGGAGTACAACAGTTTTATAGCAAGTATGTTTACACTTTTTTGTAATGTGCAATTAATTTTTACTGAATGATGGGCAATAGCTAATATGTCATAAATAGGAGCCACTTATGATAAAGATAATGGCCAGGAAAATGTTTAAGGTACTGTGAAAACAAAGAAGATTACACTTACCAAGCTAAAGGCAGAAAGGGCCACAATGATAAAAAAAAAATTAAAAAAAAAATGTAGTTTACAATATTTAATGCAACCTCAAATCATCTACAAGAAGAAGGACAAGTGTACATATACCAAGTCCTACCACATGAATCAATACACTTCTGATGTTGAAGTATGAGCTTATCTTTTTTTTGCTTTACACCTCACTGACCTCTAGGTCATCAGAGGTGAGAAAGGACTGGGGGCAATGAACAGGGAAAGGAATTCAGTCATGGCCTTTTTAAGGCACTATCCTGGCATTCGCATGGAATGATTTGGAGAAACCATGGAAAACCCAAATCTATATGGCCAGACGGGAAATCAAACACGCATTCTCCTGAATGTGAGGCTGCTCATTGCTGCTCACCCACCATGCTCAGTTTTATCTTATTGAACTGACAATGTGTTTATATGAAGTGATGCAGAAATGTCATGTTGATATGTGGCCACCCTATAACATCCTGTTCAGTTTATTTTGAATTCTTATTGTGTGCTCTTCATTGTTTCCAAACATGAATATCATTAAAAATGGAACATTTTTTGTAGTATTACTGTAGCCATTTTGTCAATTTCTTAGGTAACTTCTCTCATTATATGTGTACCAGACATCAAACAAATTTACTGCAACAGAAATCTGAGTCATTTGACTTCATCCAGAATTTCACCGATACCCTGGCAAACTATACTTGGAAACATTCCCATTTATCACAATGCATGTATCATCATTTATTTGTAACAAACACTTTCAACTAAAGGAAAGGAGAGCGAAGTTAGTTAAAAAATTACACAGTCCGATAATTATACAATGAGAATGATCTTATAGCATCAATTTCAAACAGAAGAATTGAGTTAATATGTATGTTATCTGAAATGTCACATCTCTGCTTAAATGTTTGAGGCACGCTGAAGCAAAGATTGGAACTGTCCCTATACGTGTTCATATGATGCGGATTAAAAGGCACATCACAACTCTTTAATTATCAGCAATACCGTTGAACAGATTCTCTTTAATTGATAATTTCAGTTGTTACGACAGAAAATAATTTAATAACTGCTGACTGACCAAACTGGAAGAATGGCTGTATGTAAATGTTTGTTTTCAGACTAAAAATTGCTGTAAAGATAATGCCCTCTGAACCACTAATGTTCTCTCACTGCCCATACATTGCTGCAATTCTCACCACTCCTGGTATGTGGAGTGATACACTTGTTGACCGATTTCTTCATACCTGAAATTTCTATCTTCTATCTTGAGCAATATAAAATCAGTCTCAAAATATAATTGTCAGACAGTGTGTCTTCTCAACTTGCTTATTCCATTGAAGTGATGCAGACTTCAGTTGTTATCTAGGCCTAGGCAGGCATCTTCAATATGGTCATTGGTATCCTAACATAAAAATCAAATAATTAAAAGTCATTACAACATATTAATAAAAGACTAAATGATATAAATAAGTCTGACTATAAGGGGAGAGCAAGATTGCAAACAAGAATTGAAAGAAGAAGAGTAAATGTGTTTGTGGTGGTATACGATTATACAGGGCGTTCGCCGGGAAACGCAACCCACTGTTAGCGCTACAAGGA
Source organism: Vandiemenella viatica (assembly GCA_031002005.1). Taxonomy (NCBI): domain Eukaryota; kingdom Metazoa; phylum Arthropoda; class Insecta; order Orthoptera; family Morabidae; genus Vandiemenella; species Vandiemenella viatica. The sequence continues at coordinate 246,662,268 of JARYHS010008074.1, forward strand.
AGAAACTGCTCCCGGCGAGCGAGCGCTCAGTTTCCGGCATTGTTCGACCGTCGGCCGCGGACTATTTCATAATAATTACGCTTCATAAACTTCATAAACTTGTGTGCTAAGCATTTAAATGTGACGTAATTCATTAGCTTACCTTATAAAAGATGCTGAAAGTGTTGACCCTCTTGTGTAATGCACATTTCACATCTTCTGAACATATTTCGAGACACACGCTGCCCTAACTGACTTCATGATTTTTTGGGTGACTGTTCTAGTCGAAAAGCGATATCGTCAATTTTCTCCTCTGTGAGAATACGGTTGACCGACAGTCTCTTTTTGTTAAAAAATGAACCCGTTTCTCTTACTTTTTTAACCAGACGCAGAATTGTTGATTTAGCTGGCAGTAAAGCGCCAGGAAATTCGCGACGAAATTTACTGCGACACTTTTTAAACGACTTCTTCTTCACATATGTATCGTAGAGAAATATTCTTTGTTGCAAACTGTAACGTACCATAATTATACTCACACTCAAACACGGTACAGATTAATAAGAGTATGAAGCCCCAAACCAGCCAAACCGCAAAGAAACGTTTATTCACAACACTGATTAATAAGAGACTGAAGTCACAAACTATCTACAATGCAAAGAAACCGTTCTTAACAATGTAAGGGTCACTGCAATGCACTGTTGGGGCAGCGGAGGTGTTAAACAGTGCGGTGATTCACGGTGGCGGTTGGCGGAAACTGCTGGCCCCACTGACCGAGCAAGTTGCCGACGGCAACAGACTGGGAGGGTAGCGTTTTCCGGCGAACGCCCTGTATTATTGGACAGCCAGATAAGAAGCTGGCTGAAAAGCAGCTAGCCAAAGACACAAAAAAAGAAAAAATATTGAGTTGCCCCTTAAATTGATAAAAATGATACAGACTAGATCTTGTATCTTTAGTTGGTTATACTGGAGATCATGACCCACTACAGCAACATTCACTTATTACATCATAATACTGTGGGAATTAATTGCAAGATATATTATTTTATAGCAGTAATTTGATTGTAATATACCCTGGACCAGCACGACACCGCTAAATGTACTTCAGAAAATATTTCTAGCAGTGTCTTGCATTTCATTACTACCACATTATGACGTAAATGCCTCATGGGATCGTGATCTCCAGTAATCCTCTTTATTCTACCGAGAATACTAAAAATATGAAAATTTTTGAAAAGACTGCCAAGGTAATTGCTCAAAAAGGTCACACATTGTCACTAAGCCGAATTCTGGTGTTAACAAGGAAAAATATAATTAATTGAAGTAAACTATACCGTCAGAGGTACACCATATTAGACTTCTGCGAAAGACAAATATTTCCATCAAACATGGCTGATAAGTACTTGCAGGACTATGTTGGGAAATTTTGTGAGTAATAAGATGTGAATTACCATTTGGTATTTGTAAATTAGACCTACGTTAAATGTACAAAAGTTTTATACCTTGTGACACTTGTAATAACTGTCATTTACATCTTAAAATTAAACTGTCAGTCACAATTTTTACTGTTTATATAATTTCTTTCATTTTTTTGGCATTAACTTTTTGATTACCAGTGTCACTCCGCTGCCTCTCCAGAATCTCAAGGAATACTTAAAGCAGTCTGTATTTCTGTGACACTTTTAAAATCAATGAGGTCATACATCACCAAAGCTGAATAATTTTGCTGAATGATTTTGCAAAGATAATATGAAATGAAGCCCAGCAAACCAATTATAGCTTGAATAAACAAAGTCTTTGTGACTCATATCTGGTAGAGCTCAACTGCAACATTCTTGCATGTCAGGCATTTTTCTTTTTATCTAGTCACTACACTGTAATCACAAGATACAGCTATGTAGGTAGACATTATTACTATTTTCACTGCATAAAACTATAAACTTCCCAGAGATTTATTCAACTGGTTTCAGCACACCAAGCCAACACAGTTTAATAGCTGCAACTGCCATTTAAAGCAATACTATTTGCCCAGCACATTCACTTATCCAGTTCAGGAGGGAATTATGTTAATGAGTGAATAATTGAATTATATTTAATTGTTTACACAAGAACAAACTTGTAACTGGCAAAAAATGTTATGGTGAATACAGAAAGAAGCCAACATTTGCCAAATCAGTTAAATTATGTGATGGTGGTGAGGAAATTTGAAAAATTATAAACAAGTATTACAGATTTTTTTGTCCTCGTACTCCTACAATGAAAGAGAAATGCAAAAATATTATATTCTGGTGCTATTATTTGTTTGTTTGAATATCATTGTGCTAGCTATTATTGCAAACAATGCCTACTTACTCAACTTTCAACATTATATGACTTTGTGACCTCTAAGCAAGATGAAGGTTTACCTCATGCTAGTGTTTATTTGTCGTGGCCCTCATATGTGGAGAGAAATTGGGTTTCCTTACCCATATTTTTTTTATTTTCACTGTCAAAGGTTTCAAAAGCCTTCACTCGTTGGAGATAGTAATGAAGGGATGTACTAGAGGAGTAAACAGATTGGGTTACAAAACTTTGGTCAGACTACTGCTTGAATATGGTAGTATAGTATGGGGCCCATATTATGGATACCAAATACAGGAGTCGTGGGAAGGGGGGAGGGAAGGGGGTGCAATGTGTCTATAAATTACTACGGAAAACAATAAGTTATTGATATAAAGGAGCTGAAACGGAATTCTTAGGAAGAGGGTGAAGAGCGTCGTGGGAGTGTACAAGGCATTTATTGGTGATGAGGTGGGGAAAGATGCTGGTGGAAGAATTAGGAGAGATGCATGGAAGGGAAAAAGATGACTCAGACCACAAACTGGCAGTCGATTTCAAGCAGAAGGGTGTGAGAAGATTTTCTTTCATATGTGAAAGAGTCAGGAATTGGAAAAAATTGTCAAGAGAAATGAATAATTTACCAAAGACAATAAAAGAAATTAAAGTTGAAAACTGTAGAGGGAAAAAGTAGGCAGAGAAAGGAAAGGGGGAAATGGATGTGCAGGGAAATTTAATTTAATTGCAATGGAGCACACGCTCCGGTGGCAATTTCCCTACACCCTCACCGAAGAAAGCAGTCCGTCCCAAATAAATCATGTATTCACCATCACTATTTTACAACAAGTCAGGTGGCAAAACATCTAGTTTCACAGATGGATTTGCAAGCTCTCTGCTTCATATCTCTGCCTGCCAACCAAATATATCTTTCTTTTCTGAAGTCATTTTAGGAAAACAATGGGTACAATTCATATAATAGGTTAGGTTCAATTTTCCCCAAAAAAATTCATAATAATCCAAGGAAGTGAATTGCTGAAGCATAACTGTAACCATTCCACTTTTTACTGTTGGTGAGAAATATGGGTACAGAATTAAGTATGTTTAGTCTTGCAATAGAAAGTCTTCAAAATAATGAGCTCATCTATACTATTATAAATACGTATCTACAATAGGAAAAAAAAAATGGGTTTAATTATCTGGAGTTCCCTTATGCCATAAAAAATTTTCTTTTGGGTCTGTTCTATCATCACATGAAAACTACTGAACAGATTTGAACACAGACTCGGACTTAAAATCTTTGACATAATTATGTCATTTTACTACATCAATTTATAGCAATACAGAAAATTAAAGTCTGTACTGAACGTAAAAATTTATTTTTGTTGCACCTAACGCTATGAAAATTATTTAAAAAACTACAGTAAATTGTGTTTCTTTAAAGGCCAATTACACCTCTAACTTAGAGGATTTCTATTTTTCACTTGGTCTGTTTGTTTTAATAAGATTAGAGGTATTTCTTAATTATTTTAAGATTTCTCTTTAACAGATTTTTATATTGCATTTAAATTGGTTTTATAAATTGATTGTGATAATTTAAAAAAAAAAAAAAACAATGAGAAATCAATTGAAGACTTTTCTCTGGTCAACATGGAAAATTAACTGGTAAAGACTAGTAAAATATAAAATAAAACCTGTGTGATGAAGGAGTGCATACTACTGGATATTAGAAGCTCATAAATCCAACAGTATCTAATAAAATGGGAGCCAAGTCTCGATAATTGCATTAAAAATTATTTTGATAATTTTCTTCAAAATACTTCCAAACTGCTGTTAACGACAACTACTGAGGGAGGACAAAAAGCCCAATCACTTATTTAAAAAAGTCCATCTCACATGAAGGGCGCATGCATTTAAGAATCTTAAGAAATATCAAGTTTAAAACCAAAAATACAAGTAGTATCTAAATTTTTGCAGTAAAATCTTAGCTGAACTTGACTAGTGAAATTCATATTTCATATTAAAATTGTTAAAAAAAATTATGTTAAATGAACTATATTTATATGTTTTGCTGAAAATATAAAGGGAAAGGTAGTATTAGATCCAACAGAAAATTTTCCGGCGTATGAAAGCAATGAAGTCTTTCACGAGCATACCGCCAGGTTGTGTTATGAAAACGTGATATTTCGATGACTAGCTCAGTCGTCTTCCCAGGGCCGCATTTAAGCATAGGCTACATAGGCTGTAGCCTAGGGGCCCCCACCACAAAGAGGGGCCCCTCACCACCCACAACCCTCGCCTGGGCAGGTAGTAGAGCTAAAAAAAAAAAATGGTCGCCCATAAAATTTTTAGGTCGAATTTCGAATATTTCGAAATTTAAGAATCCAGCCACTGCCGACAGGGGGCCCGCACCACATGTATAGCCTAGGGGCCCACAGAGCCTAAATGCGGCCCTGCGTCTTCCTCAGGTGGAACATCATCTATCGTGGTATGATGATGTTATATGTACCCAATAATTCTGTCCACGGTCCACACCCGGAGGCCAGCTGGCAGTGGGCGTGCCGGTATATCTTCAGTGTGGCCCACAGACAATATTGTGGAGACATCTATGGTGGCAGCTGGAGAGAGGCATCGTGCTCTCTGCGGAATTTCGCTAAGGCTGGTTTACACACCTCATTAAGACATAACCCACTGTCTCTATTGAAAGTATCGGCCAGTCGAATTTCAATCGCCAGCCAGCCTACAGGTGGGTACTGTGAACAGAACCATTTGGTATATAAGAGGGTATGGCACCTGAGCTGTCTCAGTATCTGTCAATCAGCAGACCATGACAGATGCACCTGAGGAAGACGACAGAACTAATTGTCAAAATATAATGGTTTCATCACAGTAAAAGGGATGAGAGCAGCAGCAACAAAAAACACTCCACATACAAAAATTACTTCCAGCTATGCCCTTTATTTCAATAAAATAGAAATGTGATAGCTTATGAAGACAAGACACACCTGGGTCTCAATCTCAGATAATACACTAGTACAAACATTAATTTCTAGGGCAGCACTTGGTTTAAAGAAACTCATAACTTGGAAATCTGATCTTAATTAGTCTGCACCAATGTGCCACACGTCTTCCATAACTACTACCTAGCAGTAATACTTTTTTTTTTCCTTGCCCCCAGTCAGCTAGACACATCTAGACAATTTTACCTGCTGATTTTTTCCTGTACCTATAGCTGCAGCAACAGTGGCAGACCTAGGAATTTTTCGAGCCAGGGCAAAAATTATAACATTATTTTTGCACCTGCATTGTCGCCACCCCGATTGTCACCAACCTGCATGTCTCCACCCATTCAGACATGATTTTGCCACACCCCTGGATTTACCCCGGGAGCAAGTGACCCTGTCCGTCTCCCCCCCTCCCCCCACAGATCTGGATATGTACTTCCGGCTTGTCCTCGTCAAACTCTGGCAACAGGTTAAACCTCGTCGATGCTAGGAAGGAAATGGTTATGCTGTGAAGGGTGGGAAACAGAGATGGTTGGGAACTGGCAATGGAGAAGAGAGTAACCAGAATGAGGCAGGCTTCTGATTCTTTTGTTGCTGTAATGACAAAAGGTTTTAATTTAATTGTGATAGAGTGCAATTAGATCAAATAAAATTAAACCTATTTGTCACACCAGCAACAAAAGAATCAGAAACCCATCTCATTTTGGTATTCTTTCGCTGCTGCCAATTCCCAGCCCTCTCAGTTTCCCTCCCTTCACAGCATAACCATTTCCTTCCTAGCATCTATCAATTCTACCTCAAGGGCACCAATCTTTATCTTCTATTCTAATATTTTCCTATTTTTAACACAAGCACTGCAAAACCATGTGAGAGCCTCCTCAATTTCCCCTTTTCCATGGCATTACAGTTACCCTAGTGAAATTCCCATACTCAAGGCAATTACCAAACTTTCCACTCATTATTAGAAGCAATATCTAACAGCAATTAATAGAACAAAGTACAGAATGCGAGAATAAGATCTGTTCAACCAATCTGAGAAGAAAATGGCTAGATTAATTCACAACACAAGTTGATTTAAGCTAGTGACTATATAAAGTAGTAATTAAATACGCTGAACACGGACTGCTGAAAAGAGCACTAATAATATGAATATCAAGGAATAAAACAAATTTAAAAAAATATTTATATTTGCTTATCAAAAATCTGAGAGTAGGTCTTAAGTTTAAAAATGTAAACACTGCAGACAGTTAACAGATTTTTGAGAAAATAAAAACCTTCACTCTCAAGGTATTAAAATATTATAATTTATCATTTTAAATTAATAATACAAACAAAAACTAACTTTTAACGGTTATTATCTATAATTTGGGATGATGCTGTTAAATATACTTCAGAATGTGTTTCTAGTGGTGTCTTGCAATTGACTCCTGCAGTATTATGACACCAATTCCTTGAGGAATCGCTATCTCCAGCAACACTGAAAAATCTTCCTAAACCACCTCCCATGAACAAAACAAAGTGATCTCCATAACATGGCCAAAACAACATTAAAGATTAGTTAAATTTCTAAGAAATGAAAGGATAAAAAGAAAAAGTAACATCCAGAATTTTTTTCCATAAAATTTTTTTTTTTTTTTTTTTTTATAATGGCTACCACTCAACTTATCCCAAATGCACGTCTATCAATTATCTAGACCTCTATGCATATCCTGAATGCATTTTACTGTATTATGTTATAGGAATCGATTTTACAGTTTAATTATTTTTAATTTTATATTTTTATTATTGAAATTTTGAATCCACATCACACCCAAGAGGAACCATTCAGGCTGTACAGCAGTCTAAGAAAGAAGATACATAAAGGACAAAAAGAAATTGATATCGAGCAACATATCATCACGCATTAAGTTCTGTCCCCTTTCTATCCAAAATATTACTCGATGGTTGTCAGCACTGTGTTCTGACAATGTCACATTACAGATACTAAGAACAAAAGACTAGAATTAAATATTTGGGATTACTGGAGATCGCGATTCCGCCTGGAGTTGGCATCATAATACTGTGGTGGTCAAAAGCGAGACTCCGCTAGAAATTCTTTACGAAGTACATTTAACGGTTTCATGCTGGTGCAGGCTGTATTACAACCTAATTTCTGGTTGAAAATAATGGTCCAGGCTGTATTACAACAGAATTAATGCTGGAAAATAATATGTCTTACGACAGACTACAGCAGTATTACAACAATCTTATTTAATGTCATTAAAGCGGGATCGCGATCTCCAATAACCCCAAATATTTTTTGTGCACAGCCCATCACATACTTCACATAATGTTATACTAGTAGAGAACATTATACCACCACACCCTAAAAACGGATTTTATTTACAACTCAAATGCCATAAGTGAAAAAAAAAAAATACTACAATAGCATCAGTAATGCTACAACTTGCTTCACAGCGCTGTTGCAGCAAAAAACAAGCATTAAGGATTGAAATTTGTGTACCTTCCAAGGTTTGAGAGTTGCTGCACATAGGCGTTGCAAATATAATAATTTTATCAATTCTAACATTATCTCATGGTTAAGTACTACAGACTAATAAATTTATTTACAAAAATACATGAATCTGCATCATCTGAGATAAGCCATGGTTCCATTATATGTAGCTATATAGTTATAATTGTTCCAAAAATAACGAATTTTAAAATCAAAGCTATGCAGGAAATGCCATCACAGACACAAAAGTGTGACATTAGTTTCCTGCAATAAATTCAACATTTATGCCATTTCACTACCTTAATTTTAATTAGGCCTACTGTTGCCTTTTCTTATAATTATTACAAAAAATAATAATTCAGACAAAACTTGTCAAAGATAAAAATAAAGCAGTCAAACAATATTACAAGTAAATATCGCATTTTTCTAAATGTCTAATAAACCATTTGCCTATTTAACTAAGTTTTGTAGTACTGCAAAGCTTGAATAACGCATGATGCAATATTTACACCATGTATACCAACAGTACTGTACTATGATAACTGTTCTTTCTGCTAGACTACAGTTTGTTGTAAAAAGAACTGTTATGTATTTAAAATAGTATCACAGCTATTTTCTTTAGAAACAATGATTCCACGTGCTTGTGCCAATAATCCTTACACACATCCAAAAATGTACATAATCCAGAAGGTCTTAATACAGACCTTTCATTGATAAAATAGTAAATTATTTTCACTCCACATCAACCTACACAACATGAAGCAGCAATTATGACTCAGAGACTTATAAAAATGGCAAACCTGACATAACTGAAATATTGCCAATGGTGTAGAGTTGGCATTTATAGTTATTACAGATACTGTAGTCATACTGCTATCAATAAAAACAAAAAATACTAAACTTTTCAAATTTTGAAAAACTTAAATGTTGGGACTAGTTTGGTGGCTACACAACGACTAGAATTCAAGAAGAAAGTCCTTTTGACCGAAAAATTTTTCACACATTCTTTGTGCAATATTATTTAAGAATACGTTTCTACTATAGCCATCAAATATATTAATATCACACTAATTTCACATAGAAACCACCACAATACATAGCAAGCGAGTGCTATATGCCATATTTGCTGTTATGTGACCTTCAACAACATTAATACCAGGTACAATGAAATAAATCCATGACCACCAACACTGGTAAATATAACTTAGAATTAATACAGCATAATGTATAATAGTTTTAAGAATCGTAAGAAAGGACAGCGTCAATTGCCATTCTTATCTAAGTTGTATTTCAACCTATCTGCAAGTGGCAATATTATTGTTAGACATCACAATGTGGTTGCTTGCTTTCACTTACCATTGAATGTTATAGCAGTTTTGTATGAACTTTGGGTGGTACATTTACATTTGACAGCATTAATAGAAAGTTATTCTTAACAATATTGTCCAAGGAACACATGATCAGAAAAAAAGGACATCTCCATCTTGAGTCTGTAGGAGCCATGAATTCATCTGTTCTTGTACATCTTACTAAAAACTAAACATAAAAGAAGATGCAAAATTTCGAAGTTCACACTTTTCAATCTGGCATGGATCAATGCAGTAAGTTCAGACATAATATCTAGCTACCTCAACTGCTAGAAATAAAGTATTGGCATTAATATCTGTAATTTTTCTGAAAAGTTTACAAAGCAGGTTACAGTCTCGTGCTATTGAATACGGCATAGCAACTGTCACATTCCCACCAGTCAGCATGGACAAGAGAGCTGTTATACCATGTTCAACAGTATCAATTTCAAAAACCTGTAATTTTTTTCATGATGACTTTTGAGACAAACAAAGATGAAGAGTTTATCTCATGACACTAATTCATCTATACTCAAAGAGCTGCGGTTTATCTTTTTTATGGATAAAAAGTCCATTGTTACTTTATTATTGACATTCTGAATCCACACCAAACACTAGAGAAACCAATCAAGCAGTTAACCAGTCTAAGAGAGAGAGAGAGAGAGAGAGAGAGAGAAAAGGGGGGGGGGTGTAATGTGTGAAAACTATTTCACAAAAGTGGAATCCCTCAAATATCAAAGACACAACGTAAATTTTTCATTCCTCATAATATGTAAGTTTATTTACTTATTGCTACCATCTCTTGAAGCTTTATTTTTGTTGTTTCATCACTTGCAAGGAAACTTCAATGCAGGATATTGAAATACCTTAATCTAAACAGAAAAGTGTCAACTCCAAATGTACATTATCTAAATCTGCCTAACAACATTTATGATTCTGTCAAATAAATTAATTCAACCAATTTAATCTAATTAGACCAAGCTGCTAGCTCAGAGGTAAGGTGCTATAACTTGTATACTGATTTATCCAAAGAATCGTAATTTGTGTACGCCCTGAATATGGCCTATGCCAAAATACTTTGACTGGGTAAAGTTGGTCGTAAACACTGTCCTAGAAGCAGCTCTACCGGAAAGTAATTGCATCGGTATTGCGAACCCAGGTAAAGTTGGTCGTAAACACTGTCCTAGAAGCAGCTCTACCGGAAAGTAATTGCATCGGTATTGCGAACCCAGGTTAAGCCAATTGCTTCTAAAGTAACCAAAGATAAACATATTACAAAAAGTAAAAATATCTTCCTACACACAATATGTACCTAATACACTAGATAGACTGACTAAATGACAACTGACAAAAAGACACGTGACAGGTGTTAAAATGACAAAGAATAACTTACCCATAACCTGAACTCTGCATATCGCACAAGTGTCACACTCTACATCCCAGCTCCACATTGCGACAGCATTCCACTTCTTAAGGGTAAACATTTTTTCCGGTTTCTGAGCTTCACCATCTCCGCCAACACCACTTTCTCCCTCATCAGCCATTTGAAACTGAATAATTGTAAACATCAAACTTCCGCACAGGTTGGCCAACCTCCAAAGTACAAACGTTGTTTGAGTGGGAAGAGACAAACCATGGATCCTCCATGACTCAAACTCTATATCAGAAGGCCAACACAAATGATCTTGCGGGCCACTTTCGAAATGCATCAGAACTCCGAGGGCCGAATATAAAATTATATATCCCCATATTTAATTTAGACCCACTACAGACATTTTTTTTAATGAATATAATTTAATTATTCTGCGGACTCATAACTGTAGACTCATAAAACAGGCAATATCTGTAAAATGGGGTGTAAGGGTTTGGGAGAGACTATACTAGCCTTTTCAAACCAAATGTCAACCTCTCCTTCACGTGGTGCACCCTGTTTGCACGGACGAGGCTCTGGCGACTGAAAGATTCCCGGTATAAGGAATCACCCACTGCTTGCCAACGGCCTCCGAAAGGAGGGCGGAAGGGTGGGGAGTGGTTCAGGGCACCCTCTTGCCCTTGGGGTTGGAAACGGCCACTAAAGGCGGATGAATCAGAAATGATCAACGGCATGGGGATGCAGAAGGCAACAGGAAACCACTGCATTAAAGACCCAAAGGGTATCCCGAGGACATGTAATCCTCTCAAATTACATATATCATGATGGCTTCTTCCTGGGTAAAATATTCCGTAGGTAATATAGTCCCCCAATCGGATCTCCGGGTGGGGACTGCTCAGGGAGGAGTCATCAGAATGAATAGAAACATTCTACGAGTCGGAGCGTGGAATGTTAGAAGTCTGAATAGGGCAGGTAGGTTAGAAAACTTAAAAAGGGAGATGGAACAACTTAATTTAGATGTTGTTGGGATTAGTGAGATTAAATGGAAGGACGCACAGGATTTCTGGTCTGGGGAACACAGGATAATTAGCACAAAAGCTGTCAATGGAATCACTGGTGTAGGGTTTGTAATGAACAAGAAGGTAGGGAAACGGGTGAGTTATTATGAACAGTTTAGTGACAGGATTATTTTGGTGAGGTTAGAAACTAAGCCCGTCCCAACCACATTAGTACAAGTGTATATGCCAACGTCACAGGAAGATGATGAAGAAATAGAAAAAATATACGCCGAAATTGAAGAATTAATCCAATATGTGAAGGGGGAGGAAATCTAATAATCATGGGTGATTGGAATGCAATAGTGGGAGAAGGAAAAGAGGGGAATACTGTAGGACGTTTTGGTCTTGGAGAAAGAAATGACCGAGGAAGCAGATTTCTAGAATTTTGTGAAAGATATAAGCTAGTAGTTGCAAACACACTGTTTAAGAACCATGCAAGAAGAATATATACCTAGAAACGTCCTGGGGATAGAGGTAGATATCAGCTAGATTATATCATGGTCAAACAGAGATTCAGGAATCAAGTTCTACACTGTAAAGCTTACCCAGGAGCAGATATAGACTCTGACCATAATTTGATAATAATGGAGTGCAGGCTGAAATTTAAGCGAATAAGGAAGCAGTATAAACAGAACAGACTGGAAGTGAATAAACTGAAACAATCTAGCACAAGAGAAAAATTTGCAGAAATGGTTGACTTAGAGCTAAGAAGTAACTCTGAAAGGAGTTCAACCGAGGACGAATGGAATGCATTAAAGACTGAAATAATGAAAGCTGGTAAATAAACATTAGGCTTCAGGGAACAAGCTTCCTGAAAACCTTGGATCACAAAAGAAATTTTGGAGCTGATGGATCAGAGAAGAAGGTACAAAAATGCTCAGGTTGAAACAGGAAGAGAGCAGTACAGGCAATTTAGAAATCAAATAAATAGGAAATGCAAAATAGGAAAAGAAAAATGGCTACAAGAAAAATGTGAAGAAGTAGAAAAGGAAATGGTCGTAGGTAAAGTAGATGTTGTATATCGAAAGATCAAACAGAATTTTGGATAAATGAAGAAAAGAGGTATGAACATTAAAGCTGCTGATGGGAACCTCTTTTAAGCTCAGAAGATAGAGCTAACCGATGGAAAGAATACATTGAGAACCTATATGTTACGGACGACTTGAACAATAGTGTAATGGAAAAGGAAGGTGATGTCGACATTGATGACTTAGGAGATCCTGTTTTAAGGACAGAATTTAATAAAGCTCTGAATGACTTGAAAGCAAATAAGGCAGTTGGAATTGATGAGATCCCTGCAGAACTTCTTAAATCCCTAGGAGAGGAAGGAATCGAAAGATTATTCAAGCTAATATCAAAAAGTTATGAAACGGGAGAAATTCCAAATGATTTTAATAAAAAGATCATCTTCACACTTCCAAAGAAAGCACAAGCCGACAAATGTGAGAATTATCGCACAATTAGTCTCACAACACATGCTTCAAAATTATTGACCAGAATAATATACAGAAGGATGGAAAGGGTAGTAGAAGAGATAGTAGGTGGAGATCAGTTTGGGTTAAGGAAAAATCGCGGTACAAGGGAAGCAATTCTGTTTTTAAGATTAATACTTGAAGGGCGGATCAAGAAAAACAAAGATACATTTATGGCATTTGTTGATTTAGAAAAAGCTTTCGATAATGTTAGGTGGGATAAGATGTTCAAAATTTTAAAGAAGTCAGGCCTAAACTATCGAGATAGAAGAATACTTTATAAACTATATAAGAATCAAGTGGCTGTAATAAAAGTAGAGAATCACGAGAGACATGCATCAGTTAAAAAGGGTGTGAGACAGGACTGTAGTCTATCCCCGTTAATATTCAACTTGTATGTAGAAGAAGCAATGAAGAAAGTCAAAGAAAAATTTCCATGTGGCATAAGTTTTCAGGGAGAAAAAATCAGTATGCTACAATTTGCTGACGACATTGTCTTGTTAGCAGAGAAGGCTGAGGATATTCAGAAGTTACTGAATGGCATGAACAAAATACTGAAGGAAGACTTTGGATTGAATATAAATCAAAGCAAGACTATAGTGATGAAATGTAGCAGAAATGATACCAATCACAGTAGATTAAATATAAAAATAGGATCGGATGCAATAGGAGAAGTAAGAGAATGCTGTTACTTGGGAAGTAAAATTACAACCGATGGCCGAAGCAGGAATGATGTTAAAAGCAGAATAGCATTAGCAAAAAGAGCCTTTATGAAAAAGAGAAATCTTTTAGTTTCAAATATTGATCTAGGAATTAGAAAGAACTTTTTAAAACTCTTTGTGTGGAGCACAGCACTTTATGGTAGTGAAACATGGACTTTAAGAAAACCAGAAATAAAGAAAATTGAAGCATTTGAAATGTGGTGCTACAGAAGAATGCTGAAAATTAAGTGGACAGACAAAGTAAGAAATGAACGAGTTTTGGAAATGGTGGGTGAGAAAGAAGTTTGTGGAAGAAGCTTACAGAAAGAAGAGACAGGCTGGTAGGTCATATTCTGAGACATACAGGATTGGTTAATTTGTTAGTGGAGGGAACAGTCGAAGGTAAGAACTGTAGAGGAAGACAGAGATTAGAATATATGAAGCAGATAATTGAGGACGTGGGCTGTATGGGGTATGTAGAAATGAAGAGGTTAGCAGAGGATAGGAAAGGATGGAGGATTGCATCAAACGAGTCGAAAGACTGACGACAGCAAAAAAAAAAAAGTCTGTAATATCTGTCATGTATTCCCATGATAATTATTTTAATATCAAAATTAATTTTTGCTCACAATTTAGGCAGTTAATTTTTGAATATATGGATGCAACAATAATGTTTTCTTTTTTAATGCATTTATTTTCACTACTTTGGCTATTATTTAATAAATATATTTTCTAAAAGTGTGATGAATCTCGGGGGCCGCAAAAATGTTCAAGGCATGTGACCCGTGGGTTGGCCACCCCTGTTCTAATGTTACCTTTTGCAGATATAAATTAGTTAAAATTTACTTAATTAATAAAATTACTAGTGCCGATTTTTTTTTTTTTAATGGAACATTGAAATAAATACTTTCAATATTCAGCTATTGTTACTTCTGTTGGTTATTTAATAATGCAGGGACTAAAGCGCAAGTATATTAACATGTTTCCCCGACATATCATTCTCAAATATTGCATTCCACTTTTAAATGCATGACCCTAATGAATGAGTGACTGTTTTATTATTATTATTTTTTAGGCTAGGTCATCGGAATTTTCGTTCGTATTTCGAATGAGACGGTGTTCTAAAATACAACACAATAAAATACATTCATTTTCCATTAATCCCTATATAAGAGACTGGCTCTGTGGGATGTGAAAAGTTGTCAATTTACAGATAAACAATTGCATAACAAAGTAATACATACAGCAGAAGATGTGCAGTTATAGCATACATGGTATATTAAACAGTTTCATAACAAAATAATACATACACCAGATGATGTACAGTTATAGCATACAATGCATAACAAAATAATACAGACATAGCATACATGGTACATTAATTATGTCAACTACATCTATACAAATTACTGGCAGTTTATTTTGTAGATACGTTAGATATAAATTCTTCGACAGAGTATAAGAAGTTATCAATTAAAAATTCTTTCAATATTTTCCTGAATTTTTTCTTATCATCAGCTAGACATTTAATATGTGTTGGCAGCTTATTGAAGATATGTATCCCTGAATATCGGAACCCTTTTTAAACACTTGACAACGACTTGTAATCTTTGTAAAGATCATTTTTAATGATATGAAATCTTCGCGGGTTCTCCGCCGGATAGTATTATACAACTAGTTGTCACATACGTACAATGGACCTGACGATGGCGGCAGAGCAAGCCACCGAAAGCTTGTCTTTCGATAATACTATCCGGCCGAGAACCCGCGAAGATTTCATATCAAAAATTCGCCGGGAAACTCTTATTTCTCACGTCATTTTTACTTCTAGTGCCATAATTGTGTATTTTAGCATTTGTTTCAATCAAAGCATAATTTGTGATTATAATGGACAGTAATGTGTATATATACTCAGCCACCAATGGTAAAATCCCTAACTTCTTAAACAGCTCTCTACATGAAGTTTTATTGCTATCCCCCACCCATAATTCGTATTACTCGATTCTGGGCTCTGAACACTTTATCTCTATAGGTAGAACTGCACCAGAATATTATTCCATATGACATTAAGGACTGAACATTAGCAAAATAAACTAGCTGCCTCATACAGCGATCACCTATAGATGAAATTGTACGAATTGCAAATGTGGCTGCACCCAATCGCTTTAGTAAATCAGAAACATGTTCCTTCCAATTTAAATTATGATCAATATGTAAATCTAGAAATTTCACACACTCTACCTTTTGAATGGACTGGCCTGCAAATTTTGTCTATATCTGGTGTTAGGTGTGATTTACTGAATTTCATGTACTGAGTTTTGTCAAAGTTTAAAGACAAGCCATTAGCTGTAAACTATTTATTAATAAGATCAAAGACATGAATTGAAATATATTCTGTAGATAAATCTGGAGTATTTTTAATTCCTATGTTTGCGTCGTCTGCAAATTGGATAAATTTTGAGTATTTAGATGAAACACATGGTAGATCATTTATATATACTAGTGATTGCCCAGCGATCGAAATTCGACTGTAACTCATTAAGTTGTTTAGTTTCTTTCATAAAAGAGTAATAATCTCTGCATTACCTATAAAATTAAAATGATACACTCCACGCGTGACTGTATGCTAAATTTTAACGTCTAATCTAACCATAGCAAATGATGAAATGTATTTATCGATGGTTCATTTAGGCCGGAAAACTGCTTTAGCTTTATGAAACATGCGCATTTAAATGTATCTATCAAAATAATTTCGTCATTTTGTGTGTTCGCTATTTAAATTTGGTCTATTATCATTTTGAATTTCACGCAAATAAGTATTCCTTATTTCTTGTCTCTCTCTCTCTAATGAAATTACTGAAATTAAAAAATCAAGAGACACTTAACCAAAGTTTAAAATTTTAAATAATCAAATGACCATATAGTATCTGGCAGAATCGCTACATTCCTTTTCAAAGTATTCCTCTCATAACTTCAAACATTAATCTCTTCTTTATCCGAGTCTTTCGTTTTACCAAAGACCACAGAGTGTCTCAATGCGGGTAATTCACGTAAGAACGTTGGCTTCGATCCTATTTCACGCGCGCACACACATTCGCAAATTAATTTTTTATTTTAATAATGTATTTGTAACACGTATTAACTATGCTTATTATATTTTTGGGTGGGGTGGGACATTCTCCACCAGTGAAAAACTGTTACTGACCTGTTGAAATTTGGATTAACTGTTTCCTTATAGTGTCCTGTTCACGTTTAGAACTCTCCTTTTCCGGAAAATTCACCACGAATTAAATTAAAAATTCCAAAATATGGGATGCTCCGCAACCGCAAAATGTTAGCAGCACTGTAAAAATAACAGAAAAATAATCGGTACAGGGATCATATCAACATAAATAGGTTCGTTTTGTCATAGTGATCATGATTAGGTTGAAATTCGGCCTGGACAAAGAGTAAAAAGTTTATGGGAAATTCGTTCTGCGCAGCCCATATCGCAAACCAGAGACAAAATGAGTATTTGTTTACAACTGAAGCAATCGATTATCTCTGACTGCTTATATCGATTCCAAGGTTTGTAAAATATATTATATATAATTTTAGCTTTCTGTATTTCTTTAAGTTCCTCCGTTGGCCCAATATTCTGGCCGTTAGGTGCCCTATCTACCAGCCCTCGAAATGTTGCTTCTTGCTTCTATATAAGTTCAGAGATTAATTTCGACTGTTTTGTTTCACCAAAGAAGACAAAGTAAGCCCACTAGCTGCGCCATCTACCAGCCATCTGAGCGAAATACGTAGGCGAGCGAGCGTTTTATTTTACTACATTTAATGTATTTGTAACGCATATTATATATAGATTTTAGCTTCCTTCACTTCTTCTCCATATAATTTTTAACTATGCCAAATCTCACACTTCTCCGTGCGCGCAATATATTAAAAATTTGACATAAGTTTTCGCTTAGCGTATTAATATATAGATTAAAAACAATAGTGGCCCCAATATAGAACCCTGCGGTACTCCACATCTGATTAATTCCCACTCATATAACAACAGTGGACCACATAAGGAAACCTTAAAATTATCCATTGACACTTTCTGTTTTCTATTCAGCAGGTAAGATCAAAGCCATTTATTAACAATGCCATCTATACCATAATACTTTAATTTCTGTATCAGAATTTTATTATCTACACAGTCAAATTCCTTAGATAAGAGACAAAAAATTTCCACATGAATTAATTTATCAATTATTCCTTCTAAAATATTGTCAGTGAATGCAAATATAGCTTCTTCTGTTGAATGACCTAATTTTGAAACCAAAATTGCGATTTAGTTAGAATATTATTATATTAACTTTTCTAAAAGTAGGAGGATACTGTTACTTGGAAGCAGTCATGGGAGGGGAATCAGTGAGATGGTTCAGTCTGACTTGGGGCCAGATTATGAAGTCTGCAGTATTTTCAAACCAAATGCAGAACTTGGAAGTGTTGTAGCAAATGTGAAGACTTAGGGAAAGATTTCTCAAAGGAGTATTGTATTGTGTTGTAATTGTAGGGGGACCAAGAAATAGTCTGGGTAAGGACCTCAGGTATTCAATTGAGGAAGACATTGCTCATATTTCCAGGAACACACGTCAGACGAATGTGCGATTTGTGGGTTTGCTTGAACGTTATGATAAACCCTGGATGTGGCATAACATTAGGCGTACAAATGCATCGTTGGAAAGGGTTCGCTGGCAGCCAGCAAATTCACACATTGGTTTGATAGTTGTGGCCTGCATTGGTAGGGACAGTTATACTCGCCATGGACTCCATCTGAATTTCAGAGGTAAAAGGAAACTTTCGCTTCTTATTGCTGATGGGATCAGGAGATGCCAGGTGAGTGGAAGAGGTATTCCTGTTATAAGTGGTGTTAAGTCGCGACCTCTTTTAGGGTAAATAAAATAAATGTATTAAGATGTCTAAAAGAAATTAACGTCTCTCCTAATCAAAACTTCTTGAAATTAGATATTCCATCTGACATACCAGTCTGTACTAATAAAGTAAACAATTTAAATTCATTGAATCAAAGTGTTCAGACCACTATTCTCCATCATGATATAAGGGGAATATTTAGTAGAACTGATGACATTACCTTATGCCTAGAAGAGATACAAAATTCCAGAAATTTCAATGTAGATGTTTTCTGCATATGTGTACATCATTTGTCTGACACAGGAATATCTCAGCTGTCTATTCCAAATTATAAACTAAGTTCTCATTTCTGTAGACGTAAAATGGAGAAAGGAGGAGTTGCCATTTTTGTTAAAAATAATATTCAGTTCAACAGTGTAGGTGTAAGTAAGTATTGAATAGAACAACGATTTGGATGCTATGTTACTAAACTAGAATATGGTAAGGAAGAGCTCATATTAATAGCAATTTACAGGGGGCCCTCAGGAAATTTTAGACTGTTTTTGTCTCAGTTAGAGTCTTTGTTACTATGTTTCAAAAATAACAAACAAATAGTTTTATGTGGAGATTTTAATGTTGACTTTCTCAATCACAGCAATGAGAGGCTAGATATGGAAGCCTTGATGTTGCCTTTTAACTTAACGGGACTTGTAAAATGCCCTACTAGAATACAAAATAATAATAGGACTGCAATTGATAATCTTTTTATGGATATTTCTCAGTACAGTAATTACAACATACTTCCAGTAATAAATGGTATCTCAGATCATGATGCCCAGCTGTTATGTATCAAGTTCAGAAACTCTATTAAACAGATAAAGAAAAGCTGGGTAAGAAATATTAACGAAAAAAATATAAAACATTTCTTAGATTCCTTAAATAATGAACAATGGTCAGAAGTATACAATGGACAGGTTGTTAATGAAAAATTTGATTCCTTTCTCAATATCTTTCTAACACTTTTCGAAGGAAGTTTTTAAAAAAAAGGAAAGTTGTCAATACTCCAAACAATGAACTGGGTAAGGGATGGATAACAAAGGGTATTAGAGTATCTTGTAAAACAAAAAGCGACCTATACTTAAAGGTAAGAGAATCATATAACTTTACACTGAAAGCTCATTATAAACTTCTAAAATACTAATAAATGTAATAAGAAAGGCCAAGAACAGGTATACATCAGAGAAGATAGAGAATTCAGGCAATAAGATGAAAACTATACGGAATATAATAAGAACTGAAACAGGAAAATCTGTAAATCACTCTAAAGACATAAAAATAGAACAAAATGGATCTGATCTGTTCATAGTGAAGTAGGGGAAGTTTGTGAAATATTTAACAAACATTTTACTTCAGTTGTAGAGAAATTAGGCATAGAAAAGCAATCCCCACATAGTGCTTTAAGACTTCTTCAGACTGCATTCCCAAATATATTTGTGGAAATGCAATTGCCAACAGTAACAGTCTCAGAAATAAATAAACTTATGAAATAATTAAATCCCAAAAATTCTCCCAGCTATGACAATATTTCAAGCAAATTACTTAAAAGATGTTCAGATTGTATCGATCGTGTACTTGCCCACATTTGTAATGAATCCTTAATGCAAGATGTGTTTCCAAATAGACTAAAATATGCAGTTATAAAACCGTTGTTTAAAAAAGGAGAAGCAACATGTGTAGATAATTATCGTCCCATTTCATTACTTTCAGGCTTCTCAAAAGAAATTGAAAAAGTCATGTAGTGTAGAGTAATAAATCATATTACGCAAAATAATATCCTCACTAAATCACAATTTGGGTTCCAAAAAGGATCATCTATAGAAATGGATGTATATTCAATTTTAAATAACACATTTGAGGAACTGAATAACAAAACGAGGTCTGCAGGAATATTTTGTGATTTTGCAAAAAAAATTTAACTGTGTAAATCATGAATTACTTTTGAAGAAAATGGAATACTATGGTATTTATGGAACTGCAGGTAAATGATTTAAATCGTACATGGAAAGTCGAATGCAAAAAGTTTCAATTTTTTATTCTTAAATAAGTAAAGATGCTTCATCAGACGTAAAGAAAATAAAACATGGTAGGCTATTCCACAAGGTTCTGTGGTATGACCCCTCCTCTTATTGTTGTACATCAATAACCTTCCGGGAAACTTATCTGACAAAGTTAAGACTTTTTTATTTGCAGATGACACTAACATGACTGTGAGAAAAACACCAAACAGCAATCTAGAATTTAATGTAAATGAAGTACTTAGTGAAGTAGAAAATTGGTTTAAGGCAAATTCATTAAAATTAAATATTGAAAAAACACATTATATTAGGTTTAAAACAAAAAAATTATGCATAGTCAGATTTACAAGTAAGCTATAAAAAATAACACAATATTAGAAACAAAGAGTATAAAATTCCTTGGTATTAAAAAAGATGAAAAACTCTGGTGGGACGAACATATCACTTCACTACTGAATCAGTTAAGTAGTGGCACCTTTGCAATACGAACACTTTCTCTAACAGCATATCTAGAATTAACGAAACAGGTTTACTCCACATATTTTCATTCAGTGATATCATATGGCATAATTGTTTGGGGAAACTCTTCTCAAAGTAAAAAAGTTTTCATAGCACAGAAAAGAGTTGTTAGGATCTTGTATACTGTGTAGGGTAAAACCAAGAACTTCTTGCAGACAACTTTTTAAAAAACTCAATATTCATACAATGACTTCTTAGTATATATATTCTCTCGTGCGTTTTATCTTAGATCATTCTAACCTGTTTACTTCTAATTCACAGACACACAATCTCAATACAAGAAACAGAAATAACTTGCACAAAATACAAACATCTTTGTCATTAGTACAAAGAGGAGTTAATTATTCTGCTATACATCTGTTTAATAAACTTCCCAAGAGTATAAAACAGTTTGCAGATAATAAAGATATATTTAAAGAAAAACTGAGAGATCATCTTATTGGCAACTCCTTTTACTCCATTCAAGAATTTGAATAAATTAATTAATTGTATTCAATATGACTTTTGCAAAATTCAGTTGTAAAAATTAATGTTTATTGTTATTCTCTTTATTTGTCTTTCGAATGTAAAATCGTGTTTACTATGTTTATGACCCGTATGTATGTGTATTAACCTTGACATGTTTCACATCCCAGAGGTCCATCCTCAGCAGAACCATGAAACCAGATTGATAAATAAACAAATTTAAGGGGTTCATAAACTATTGTACATTGCTTTCTCGAAAACTTTGGAGAATACTGTTAGTAATGAAATAGGACTGTAATTAGATACGACTGACTTATCTCCCTTTTTATAGAGTGGTTAAACTACAACTTCTTAAGCCTTTCTGGAAATGTACCCTCACATAAAGATATATTAAACATTTAACTTTGTACATTACTTAATTCTCTGCAGCACAATTTAATTAATCTGCTGGAAATCCCATCATAACCACTTGAGTATTTGCTCTTAAGGGACCTGATAATTTTTCTTATTTCTTCTGGAGTAGCTAATTTTACAGACATAGTCTTAAATTATTTTTTTTAAGCCTGTTTTGACAAAATCCATACTGTGTGTCACTGATCTATTAGCAGTCACTTTATCAGCAGCAGATAAAAAAATCAGATTCTACTGAATTTTCTTTGAGAAAAATATCGTTACATGTTTCATTCCTTTTTCCTATTTCCTTTTTTACAATGTCTTAATTTTATTTTCAGAATCATGAATTTTATGTTTGTGGTACATACTTTTAGATTCTTTAACAACCTTTTTCAGTATTTTGCAGTACTGTTTCTAATGTGTTTTAACATTAGCATTCTCACTGTTCCTAAATGCAATATACAACTTCCTTTTATTAATGCGTGATGTTCTAATGCCAATAGTTATCCAAGGTTTCTGTTCTTTTCGAGGAAAACGAAACTTTTTAATTGGGAAGCAACTTTCTAAGTAATTTAATACAATGCTACTAAAAATGTTGTATTTTCCATCCATACCTTGCGCATTGTAAACGTGTTCCCAGTTTGTGGTATTGAGGCACTTTCTAAAACAATTAACTGACTCATCATTTATTACACGCTGAAGTCTAAAAACATTACTCTTAGAGCTCGTTCCTATTGAAGTGTGATGGTTAATAACTGGGAATTGTGATCCGAAGGTCCATTGATGGATGGCTTGATGGTATAACTGAATTTTGAGGTATCAAGGAAAACATTGCCTATAGCTGAGTGACTATTATGCGTTATTCTAGTTGGAAAATTAACTACCTGAGTTAAATTGAATGAACTGACTAATGATTCTAACATGACTTTACAGGGTAAGTTATTTACAAAATCTACATTAAAATCACCACAAACGACTATGTTGACTTCTTTTCTGCTTAAAAATGTTAATAAGAGTTCAAATTGGTTAATAAAAATAGAAAAGTTTCATGATTGTGCTCTGTATACTGTTACTACTATGAAAATTTCATTATTGAAATCTAGCCGTGTAGCACTAGTTTCAAAATGTTGATCAAGACAATATTTGCTAATACTTATATCCTCAAGATTATAACCGTTTCTAACGTAAGTGACACCTACTCCTTTCTCCAAGTCTGTTCTACAATAATGAGAAGCTAAATTAAAGCCAGTTACATTTGGCATACCTATTCCTTTAGTTATGTCGTGTTCAGACAAGCATAAACCATTAATTCTATTGATATCATTTATGTGGACTAGCAATTCATCCACTTTGTTTGTTAATCCTCTGATATTCTGATGTAATAAATTAATCCATACACAATATTTAATTATGGTGTCTGAAAAATCATTATTGTTTAAACTAATTCATTTTAAAACTCTCTGCCTAATACATGATCCTAATCTAAAAAAGTAGCTACCTTAACACCATTAACAACAGGAAACTTCTAGTGTGAATTAATTGTTTTGCTATCAGATCTGAAAGAACCACCTTCCCTCTACTATTAAGGTGTAGGTCATGTCTAGTATAGCCCCACCTATTAATAGCATCTACAGGTACCAAGCCCATGCTGGAGCCAATATCGGGCATAAGATACCGTTCCATTTCCAGATTCACTCGCCTCACAGCAGAGTTCATCTGTGGCCGATCTCAAAACTGACCCGAGTGTGCCACGTTACTTCTGTTGGTTTCTCCACGTCATCTCTGATAATATACCTATCATTCCTGCCCAAACTATTTCCCGCTCCTCCCACTATCACTACATGATTCTGATCTGTGAAATCCTTACACAAAGAACCAATATCATCTACTACCTGAGCAAGACTAGCTCTTAGACATCTTAATACATTTATTTTATTTGCCCTAAAAAAGGCCGGGACTTAACACCACTTATAACAGGAATACCTCTTTCACTCACCTGGCATCCCCTGATCCCATCAGCAATAACAAGCGAAAGTTTCCTTTTGCCTCTGAAATTCAGATGGAGTCCATGGCGAGTATAACTGTCCCTACCAATTCAGGCCACATCTAACAAACCAATGTGAGAAATTTTCTGGCTGACAATAACCCTTTCAAACGATGCATTTGTACGCCTAGTGTTATGCTTTATCCAAGGTTTATCATAAAGCTCAAGCAAACCCAGAATTCCCACATTCGTCTGACGTGTGTTCCTGGAAATGTGAGCAATGTCTTCCTCAATTGAATACCTGAGGTCCTTATCCAGACTATTTCCTGGTCCCCCTACAATTACAATACAATACAATACTCCTTTGAGAAATCTTTTCCTAAGTCTTCCACATTTGCTACAACACTTCCAAGATCTGCATTTGGTTTGAAAATACTGCAGACTTCATAATCTGGCCCCAAGTCAGACTGAACCATCTCACTGATTTCCCTCCCATGACTGCTTCCAAGTAACAGTATCCTCCTATGTATTGATACCCCCTGAAAAATTCTCCCTTTTACTTTACAAGATCCCAGATCGTTCAGTCCAACTTGATGCTCCTCAAAATCACCATCTAGATCCTCCAATGGCCGAAACACATTGGATGTCTCCAGCTGGAAACCATCAGACAGACAGCCTCTCCTACCTCTCCTGCCAGAGCTGATTTCCCTCCACTCACTGTTCTGCCTAAATCTAAGAACAGAGTTTTCTGCCTTCAGGGCCTTTACATTACTCTCTGCAGATGCCAGATCTGACTGGAGCTTCAGAATCCGCTGCTCCAGATAATTAATTCTGCAGGAGTGACAGTTCCAGGCAATACTGACACAAGAGTCACTGCTAGTAACATTGCTGCACTTCCAGTGAAACCAGCGCCCACAGTCCCGGCACGCCACTCCTTGTCTTACTGGTCTTGGGCAATTTTCACACTTAGTATCCACTATCAGAGGTGGCCTTAGGGGGTGGCGAACGGGGCAATCACCCGGGGCCTCGCTCTTGCAGGGGCCTCTCGCAACAACCCGATCAGAAAAAAGTTTATATTTAAAACTTTTTATTTTATTGTTAGCTATTAGTTACATTAATACAAAAGTTGGTTAATTCATGGTAAAGGATATAGTAATAAGTGCTAAATAAAATTTCTCATTTAGATTTATTCAATATCAAATTCGTATAGAAGTAAGAGTAGCGATATAAAAATAAATTAGTTTATCAGTAAACAATATTTTTTAAAAAAAATTATTCTCAAGCATGGTTACAATTCAATACTATTTGAATTTCGTGCCTCGTGCAACAGAAAACTCACTTGAACGTTTGGATTTGTTACTTTCATAGTGTTTACGATTGGGGAATTCCCGTATTTAATTTCTTTAGCCAACTCTTTTCACCTTACGCTTATTTTGCAAGCAGCTGTTAGTTCAAATCCCTCTTGACCGATACTGGTCCCCACCTTCACCGCACCGATAGTTGGCCGAGTGACCGCTCGTCCCTCTAGTGTTTACACTAGGCCGTAGCTCGTCCCTGTAACGGACATGTTGGTACTGTCTTCTGTCTCCCTTAACGTTTTTACGTGGTTGTTTCACGGAATCGGTGTTCAAAAACCTATGTAAAAGTGACTTGCGTAAAGTTCTTTATAAACTACAAAAGTAATAAGGTACGTTAAAATACTTTCTTTACCTGACTCAGTTATCACCTCGCTGGTATTCAAACGCAGTATTCACAAATCATCATTGAAAGTCTTTCGCACACTATACTGGATTGAAAGATTTTCGCGTTTCTGAACGCAATCACAATGAAATTTCAAACGTCAATCACTTCGCACTTGAGTTTCTTCTGTTTGTGGTTACTTTCGATTAATTCGATATTTTTTATTAATAAAGAATTATATCATTATACATTTTAATTAAAATACAGACTGTAAGGATGTCTTATATACTTTCATGTACTCTCAAAGATTTAATTGAGTTTCTTATTAGCTACATGGAGGAAGGAAATATATGTAGACGACGCAAGCAACCTTCACCACGCAATGAAGTGAAGCCGGGTGGAGGAGGAGTGGGGGGAGTGGGGAGGCATGGACTAACCCATACAGACACCGCGTATATGTACAAAAACCTCAAGGGGACTCTAGATTAACGTAACGTCGCAATCTGGAGATGGATTATTATGTAACTCGATGAGATAAATAAAAAATGAAGAATAAATTTTTTTTGATATCATGCTTAGTTTTCGAGATATTCTGTCTCAAATGTGAAATGGTTTTGGTTGAAATTCAAAAGAAAAAATTGGTCAAAATCAAATTTGATGACGGATTCTTATTTAAAAAGACGAGAGAAATAAAAAATAAAAATGTTCGATATTTCGCCTATTCTCGAGATATACTGTATCAAAAGTGAGGTGTCTTGAGTTGAAATGCAGAAGAAACATTTCGCAAAAGTCAAATTTAATGATCGATTCTTATATAACACGACGAGACAAATCGAAAATAAAGTCATTCGATATCTTGCTTAGTTTTCGGGATATACTGGGATTGGGTTGATATGCGACCTGGACTAAAAATTAATTCTGCCAAAGCCACAATGAATTACATGGTGGACATGCAGAATGGATATTTCAGTTGTTTTTGCTACCACTTGTGGTTAGGTTGAAATGAGGCCTAGACCAGAATAAAAATAGTTATTTTGTTACCATACATCGTAAACTAAATTGGGAATAGCTGGAAGTGGAAGTAGTTTCCATCGCTATACACGTTTTGTCACTAACTTGGTTCTCATGAAATTACTAACAGTAATAGATAAATTCTTTGTCCCTTATGGAACAACAAAACCATTCTGGTACAGACTGCATTTAGACCTAACCATAATCTCGATTAAATTGCCGTTACAGAATCAAACTATGTAGACATACCCACACACGCGTATTTGAATCGCAAACTGTATTTGCGTTAACATCGTTTGCTTCATCAAGATTCCTAGATTGCATAGCATAATTTAACACATTTAATTTCATCACACACTATAAACTACGACGTGACGAAGGAAAGCGCAATACTAAATTAACTGAACCACGATGTAAAACACACCCCCTTTAAATCTCATTTTCAATACTCGTTAAAAAGTAATGCTAGACTATTATGTGCAAAATAGCAAGGTATGCTGATTTTCTACACTACACCAACAAAAATTTGAGAACAAAGTCATCCCACTGAGCGCTATGACTAAATATTTATAGACAGGCATCGAAATTTGTAATTCCTACCGCCCACTTCAACAACGATATTAGAATTCAACTTACTCATGAAATGATATTCCAGGTTCTTTCCTCTCTTGCCTATTTGCGTCAAGAAACAAGCCCATCCATCAAATTAATTAATAACATATTGCTCTTTGTGAAAGTATTACTTTTTTTTAACAAAAAGGACTTATTTTAAAACCAATAAAAAGCAAGATTTTAATGGGTTCGCCATTGTTTGGAAAATTTCATAGGGGTACGTTGAGCTATGAGTTTGAGAAATCCTGCTTTAGAATGACGCAATCTAAATTTTACAACCATATGATTAACATGGAAGTGAGGTTGAAGAAAATACACTTTTTTTAAGGTAATCGATAACACGAAAACAATTTTTGGCCACAAAGTATCGCAAACTTCGGAACTGCTTCCTTATGCTTCTCCATATCCACCTGCCCGACACCGTATTACAACGTCAAAAAGTAAACCAAACCAATGACGGCGGGGTGTCGGCCAACTGTTGGAAGATACAAGGTGTCGTTTGAGCTAACTTCAGTCGAGTGAGTGCCAGTAATAGAGAAGTGTCGTTGCGGTGTCTGTGCGGATCAGTATTAGTGTAGTATGGCCCGATATAAATGCGTTACAAAATCATTTTTAGGGAATATATCTTTTAGTAAGTGAATAAAAATTAAATGATATTAAGTTTTAGTGAATCTCACGTTATTAACAGCACTTATAGTAAAAAGTGAATTGTTAAAAAAAAACTGTGTAAAACCACTTATAAATTATTTCTGATTGGTTTTATATGCAAAACAAGATTTATGAAATGAGTTCGTGTGATTGCGATGCTGGTAGAAAATTTGAGACGGGTAATTCGAAAATTGAAACAAGCCATCAAAAGAAGGCTGGTGCTTTAATTAAAGATTTTAATCTTAAGAAAAGCCACAAACATTATTTTTAAATCCCTGTGCATATCTTTCAAGGCATTTATATACCTTAGTTTATGATCATCACTAATTTGTCATTTTATTAACGTTTATAAATCTTCTAACATAATATTTTAAAATTAAATTAAATATTTATTTATTTATAACTTTTGTAATTCTTGTCAATCATAAGAAATATTTACTTTCGGTTCACATACTTTGCACAAAGGACAAGGGCCTCGCGAAAATCTGTCACCCTGGGCCTC
Source organism: Vandiemenella viatica (assembly GCA_031002005.1). Classification (NCBI taxonomy): domain Eukaryota; kingdom Metazoa; phylum Arthropoda; class Insecta; order Orthoptera; family Morabidae; genus Vandiemenella; species Vandiemenella viatica. Next base: position 246,690,781 of record JARYHS010008074.1, read on the forward strand.
ACAATGGTTAAGGCGACCACTGTCCACTATGATACTTTTAGAAAAACATAATAACTTAGGAGAATAAAATCTTTAAAACTTTTACTTTTTAAACTACTTTAAAAAAACTTAGGAGAAAAAAACTTTAAAACGTTTACTTGTGTTTCAGTTGCCAAAGAAAAGTAAAAGTAGGATTCTAAGAAAAATGCTAAACAAATACTATGTAAATCACTCGAAACTTTTCCGAAATGAGAATTAAAACACTTATCAACTACAAGACTTACAACAAAAACAAACAAATGATATCAAAAGAAGTTTTTAAACAATTACAATGAAATTCGACACTAGAACTCTGATTCTGAACTAACCTCAAATGTAAACAAGTAAAACTTGTTTACATTGTACTGATTTTCTATTTTATTTTTTTTTTAAAAAAAGGTTTACTATCACTTAGTAAGTTCATAATTTACTGCAAAACAAAACTAATTCAGTCAACACAAACTTACTATGAAATTCTGTTACGCTATAACAAGATTATTGATACTGGACGTTAAACACGGAACTCGGAAGTAAATAAAAGACACTGAACACTAAATCTACAATTTACGGATTTAACAAGGCCTATAGAAAAGATCACTGCTACCAAACAACTAATGTAAAAGATATTAACTTTCAATAACAAAACTCTGAACTTAAGCCTAGCGTTCAAAAATGTAAACAAACACATAAAATAAATACCGAACAGATCACAGCACTAAATCAGATATAAAATTTTTGTGCACTAATGAAAACACTCACAGTTGTAGAATGTATTAGAATTTATTGATTGATGAAGAAAAGTCCTTTATTTAAATTTCTATATCAGGTCATACTCACTTTAATTTTCTATTGCAATTTTAGAAAATCTGTACTGAAGCTGTAATCAGTCGGCGTACAATACAATACAATACATTCATTTTCCATTGATCCCAATATAAGAGACTGGCTCTGTGGGATGCAGAAAGTTGTCAATTTACAGATAAACAGTTGCATAACAAAATAATAAGTACACCACTAGATGTACAGTCATAGTATACATGGTACATTAAACACTTCCATTACAAAATAATACATACACCAGAAGATGTACAGTCATAGCATATACGGTACATTAGAAAAAAAAATCCATAACAAAATAATACATACACCATAAGATGTACAGTCATAACATATATGGTACAGTAAACAATTACGTAACAAACTAAATACATACACCATGAGATGTACAGTCATAGCATATATGGTACGGTAAACAATTACGTAACAAACTAAATATATACACCAGGAGATGTACAGTCATAGCATATATGGTAAATGAATTATGTGAACCATATTTACACAAGATACTGGCAGTTATTTTTTAGATACCTTAGAAATAAATTCTTCGACAGAGTAGAAGGAGTTCTCAATTAAAAATTCTTTCAATTTTTTCCTGAATTTATTCTTATCATCAACTAGACATTTAATATGTGTTGGGAGCATATTGAAGATATGTATCCCTGAATATCGGACCCCTTTTTTGAACAAATGACAATGACTTATAAGTCTTGTGAAGATCATTTTTACTTCTAGTGCCATAATTGTGTATTTTACTATTTGTTTCAAACTAAGTATAATTTGTAACTACAAAGGACATTAATGTGTATATATACTCTGATGCTAATGTTAAAATCCCTAACTTCTTGAACAGCTCTCTACATGAAGTTCTTTTGCTAACCCCACACATAATTCTTATTACAGGCTTTTGGGCTCTGAACACTTTGTCTCTATGGGTAGAATTGCCCCAGAATATTATTCCATATGACAATAAGGAGTGAAAATAAGCAAAAAAACTAGCTGCCTCATACCGAGAACACTTGTAATCGATCTCCAAAATTTTTTAGGACTAAGATAAACAGATACTTGCACTGAAATGCTGGGGTAAATTTTGTTTGCTTTGATTATGTTGAAAGAGCTTTAACTCACGACACTGTTTTGGTATAGTACTTCTCATTTCATGATGATAATAATGAAATCACGATTTAACATAATTCTGCCCTTCCTTCTCAACACATGTGATTTCTTAATTATGTCATGAATAAGTTCTGAATTTTGATAAAAATTATGAAATTCTGTGAGTTGTTCGTTTTATAGTAGGTTAGGGAACCAATTCTAGTTCGACTTCTAATAGTCAATAGTGAATTAAAATGGTTCAGCTGGCTCTATTGGCAGCACTGGTGGTGGTATACTACTACTTCTTCTTCTTTGTTCGGCTCACAGTCAGATAGCGGAAGTGATAAAAGTATTGGGTTTGTGCAACGGTGCATTGTTTGAGCAATGAATCCGTTTCTGCGTGAGATCTCTCCAGCTGAAAATCGAAATGCGCTTCACGTAGCTGCTGCGAATGGATATTTTAACATGTTAGTTGATTTGATTAAAAAAGGAGCAGATGTTGATTCCGAAGATTCCTTGCTGAAGGTAAGGCCGCTCCATGTTGCTGTCGGAGCAGGTCATATTCATATTGTTAGAGCACTAATTGCAGCAGGTTGTGACGTAAATGCAGCTTGTCTTGGATTGGAACTTCCTTCCTTGTATGGAGAATATGTAACACCTCTTCACATTGCTGCAGATACCAACTATTTAGTTGTTCTTTGTGCTTTAATCGATGCAGGTGCTAATGTTAATGCAAAAACATCTTTAAAATATACGCCTTTACATATTGCAGTTATGGGAGGTGCTGTAGGCGTTGTTGAGAGGCTGCTCAAGTCCAAAGTTGATATAAATGCTCGTATTTGGCTGAACACCACTGCGCTGCATCTAGCTTTAATGAACAACAATGAGCAACTTTCAAAACTTCTGCTCGAAAGTGGAGCCGCTATAGATCTTAAAGACCATTTAGGCATGCGACCCTTGCATATTGCTTGTAATCATGGAAATTTAGAAATAGTTAAAATGCTTTTGGACAAAAAAGCCCCAATTAATTCAAAAAACAATGATGATGCCACTCCACTGCACTTAGCTATTGCCAACAGAAAAGTTGATGTTTCCACATTTTTAATAGAAAATGGTGCGAATGTTAATACAAAGGATTTTCAAGGTTTAGCTCCAATACATGTTGCTGTATGTGCTAAGTGTCCTTTGCAGATCTGTACATTGCTGTTGCTGAAAGGTGCTAAGGTAAATCAAAGGACTCTTAGTGGGAAAACTGCTCTACATTTTGCAGCTGAATCAAATTTGTTAGATGCCATTGATCTTCTTCTCCGAAATGATGCTGATGTTAACAGTCTTGATAACAGGAAATGGACACCTCTGCACTGTGCAGTATATAGAGGTAAGGCAGATGCTGTAAGAATGCTCACAGATAATGGTGCTGTTGTTAACTGTCAAACTGCTAAGGGCACATCGCCATTACATTTTGCTGCCATTTTTGGGCATGTCAACATTGCTAGACATCTCGTAAATTATGGCGCTAATGTAAATATTGCTGATAATACAATGTGGACACCTCTTCATTTTGCTGTTGAAATAGAAGACTTTCCTGTACACAAGAGCAGTATTTCAAAGGAGCAATATGGTGCACTCAAGTTTGAAACTGCCAAATTTTTGATCATCAGAGGTGCCGATATTAACAGTAAGGCAGAGCGAGATGAAACCCCAATCCTCATTGCAGCCAAATCTGGCAATGCTGATATTCTTAAATTGTTGATGGAAAATGGAGCAGTTATAGATGCTCAAGCACGCTTTGAAAATGGGAAGGCTCTTTCAGTATTTGATTATGCAGCATGTGGTTTTGATGTTGATATAATGAACATTTTGGCTGCTACTGATCATTTGTTTTTAATGATTAGAGCAAGAGACATTGTAAGTATAAAAAAGTGCATAAATAATGGAGCAGTAGTCAATTCTACCAGTCTTAAGTTTCAAACCCCATTAATGTGTGCTACCTGGAAGGGTTTTGATGATGTTGTCAAAGTTCTCCTTGAAAATGGGTCTAAAGTCAATGTAGGCAATGCCAAGAATGTTACAGCATTGCATTATGCTGCCAAATTTGGTCACATAGATGTTTTGTGCACACTGTTAGCACAGGGAGCTATATACTGTGCAAAAACCAAACAACATAATAAAACACCTTTGGACTTTTCAAAAGAAGAAAATCATACTTCAGTAGTAACTTTACTGGAATTGGTAAGTCAGCTGTTTCAAGGTTTTAGGAAAGGCATGACAGAAATGATAATTAAACTAAAATGTCTGAAGAATGATAATCCAACTTGGTTCTCTGCTGCTACCAGCTGTTGTGATGAATGTGGAAACACATTGTCTGAAGTTGCAAAGGCAAATGGTCATTCAAATCTGTCAAATGCACTCGTCAAAATGTTATAAAAAACAGGTTTAGTGGTAATTTTACTGTTTACCTTTGAAGACTAGTGTAAACATTACCACTATTTGTTGAAGTAGTCTGTGCACACAATAACTTCATAAATTTTTTTTGGCTTATTTTTCTCTATCATTTTCCAGCCTTTGTAATATTTTGCAAATTCTCGAAGCATTTTTGTAAATCTTTTTTTATTGCTCTTTCAAATGATTTCTGTGTAATATACAATGACAATTGGAATGAAAGTGTAATGTTGTGAGTGACATTAATTCAAACCATTATGTATGATTTGTTGCTGTAGTAAATTCATGGACTTTGTGAGATTCTAATTTCTTCATTACTGTTGCTGTATAAATGAACTGTAATAGCAAACGAATGTAATATTTGTAAAATGATCGTCATAATTTCAGAATTTATCTTTTGCTTACTACGTATATGCAAGAAGTCTAAACAGTTACAAGGTCACATAGTTATAGACTACTAAATATACATACTCAATATCTTTGTAAATAATCAGTTCCCAAGTTAGTTGAAAGGTTTCAAAAGAATTATGTGACTGGTACAAATGCTGAAAAATTTACCTTGAGTACATCCATGAAAACACCTTCCACCTGTAGGCTATATTTACTCCATATTCTTCAGTTAATGAATATGTAACTCAAATGTTTGTTTCTGAATATGTAGTGATTCTTCACCATTCTAAAAGACAAAGAATTAACTTTGGAATTCATGTTACTGTAGATGTGTTTTGAAGAAAAATGTAATTTTGTATGATGTTTCTCTTCTTGCAATCTATTTCTTAAGTATTTAATTCAGTAATATTATTTCACATCTGTTCCAGCTGATCGTAGCTACAGTGGTATCACAGTTTAACATAATTTAAGATTATTTAATAGTAATTTCTAGTGTCAGATTGCTATCTTTTCCAGTTTACAACTCTTTTCTCATAGATTATTTTTAGAGCTTCTTAATTCATTTTTTATAGCTCTCATTTAGAATTGGTTCTATCCTTTCTTGCCAAGAACCAAACAGATCTGATAATTAACAAGGGATTACTGAAGGTCGAATACTATTAGAACTTCTTTCTGCCATGTGAGGTAATTACTTCATAATAATACAGGAGTCAGTCATGAGAGATTTTATTTACAAGCAGTAATTAGTTTGTAATATATCCTGGACCATAATGACAGTGCCAGAACTACTTCAGAAAGTACTTCATAAAGTAGTTCTAGCAATGTCATGTTGATCCAGGGTGTATTACAACTTAGATATTGCTACTGATTACCAGAGTATTATGATGTCATTATTTTGAGGGATTGAAAGTATTTCTAGTAGTTTTACAATCTCCACAAAACCTGGTTACTACCTATTTATAATCTTGCTTAATAGTCATAAAAAATAGACTGAAATTGTTGTTGAAATGTTTTTATGATTTGTCAATTTCCAGATGCCGCTAGTGTCTGGTTAAAAAAAATAAAAGGAGCAATATCAATTATGCTTCTCCTGCAATATATTTCATATTGTCATTTATAAAAATTTCATTGATTAATGCATATTGTATAAAGCTTGACTTCTTACTATGAATAGGCCTAATGGTCTTAGTGGTTTTATAATTTATCAGTTATACAAAAATTTTCTTTTGTCAGCTTGTTGTCACAATATTGTTACTTTTTGTATGGTATTTGTTTAGTTTGTTATATATAGACTGAATTGTGGCATGAATGTAAGAGAAAATGTATCGTATACTGTAGGTAGTTTTGGTAATGCCTATTTTCTAGGTTCTTATTGCACATTTTGTAGCTTTCTCATATTTGGTAGTGAATTTAACAATTATTTTACCTGTTAACTAAAAAATCTGATAATTAACGAATTTTTTCTTTTTTTTTTACATTAATTTGACATGTCACTTAACAAATTACAGTGGAAAGTTCTATGTTTCACAGTTTCTCATTTTCTTAATTGTGTTAATTGCTGAACAAGAAGATAACTTTGAATCTTTTGGATGTATTATTGACTGTAAAAAAACAATTTTTGTTTTTCATGTAGTTCAGATGAAATTTTTTTTAGCTGTCAACCATTGTTTCTTATGCTAACACTTACTGTATTACATTATTTCAATTAAATTATGAATATTTGTACTATCAAACTGTAATGAAAAATAACTGAATGAGCAAGACAATAAATTGCAGGAAGTGTTTTGACAATTTCTTTGTTTTGTTTTAACCTTATCACATTAATAAATATCTATATAAAAAAGTTTTTGAATATGGTACATTACTGCTATTTAAAAAGCAACTTGTGCTACTAGGAAACAGTTTACCTGAAAGTATTAATTTTCAGAGCCAAATAAGGAAACTAGAAATAAATTTTCTTTATATCTAAAATAGAATAAAAATTTCTACAGTAACCATTTTTTCCAAGCTTATTGTTTTCTCTGTTTCCTTTCAAATGTTTTTCAGCTTTTGGAAAAATTTAGAACTTTTATAACTGACAATCTACTATCCTTCTACATCCAAATAAAAATGTTTTGATATATAAGCTACATTTGGTTGTAACAGTCTCAAGATATTCTGTACTTATAGCATTTCTGAAATATTTAATGTATTTTACTGTGAACTTTCGCCTTGCATTTATCGCCAAAAAATTCTGGCAAGTTCAGATAAAACAAAAATAAAGTTCCCAAAGTGGTTAGTTGTCTAGGTGATGGTAAATTCTGTTTCTGTCCCATTAATGTTTCCTGACACACACAATGCTGAAATTGTATACTGAATTACAACTCATAACTAATTTAAAAATTACTTTGCATTTTTGTGGTTTAGTTCTATATCTTAGCATTAAGTGCAATAAAATGGAAAATATCCTCTATTTTTACAAGCATGGGATCAATAAAATCTGTGACACATTCCAAAACATTGTATGGTATAACAGTTAAGCAGGTTTAAATGAAAATTATGTTAGATGTTTTCCTAGGAAACATGATACAGAATGCAAAAATCAAAAGTAAAATATGTGGTGTCATACAATGGATTGGGGAGGTATGGCGGGGCAAGATCGAATTCTAGTACCCCTGCAGTTTTTAACGGGTTTCTGCAGTCATCAAGGTGAATACTTGGATAGTTCCCAATCTCTGCTTCATAAACTACACAAACTAAAATACACATAGTACACACAGAACATAGTTACACATCTCACAGACAAATGGTAACACATACACTTTCCCCATCAAAATACAATAGGCCTAACAAAACTGGTAGTTTGACGAAGTTACATGCTCTAAGAATTCTATAGCAGATCTGATCTCAGGTTAAAAATGGTCTAGAAGGTAAGCTGTACTATGTTCCTACATTGGATCGTAAAAGGTAGGCCTATATAGGCAAATAGGTCAGCATTATTTCTTTATGTTACATGAAGTTTCTCAGGTTTTCTGTATGTCTACGATACCACATAACCTTGTTTAGTTCTTCTTTCACATGGAAAAAATGAAATGTTTGGCTCATCATTGCTGGTAGAAACAGAAGAAAGTAGAAGAGGTGGGTTTGCATTCCTCTTGTGATGCATGGCCTCTATTTGTGGAAATGAATATTTAAAAGACTTAGTTTGTTTTTGTATTTTTAAAAGATAAGATATGATGATGTTCTTATGAACAAGCCTTGTATATGCATTTTTGCTATAACAGTTTACTCACAACGGAGTTGCTATAGACTGGAACTTGAAAACGAGCCATCAGTGGCATGGTGACAACGTCACAGGTTAAAAATGGATTACTGTTATCTCCTCTCTGACTCCCATATGTTGCCAAGGGTTTAAACTTTAAATTCTTATTATTTTCTAGTTTGGCTTTTTAAAAAAAGGGGGGGGAGAATAGGGAAAGAAACTTATCACAGATGAAGGCAGGAGGAGTGAACGAACATGAATCCAATTATTTTTATTTTTCATGAAACTGCATTGCTTTTTTTTTATGGTAACAGGCAATTCCTGTGTAAACTAAACAAACTGTTTGGCCTTATGCCTATGTTCAAGAACCTGTTAAAATACGTTTGGTAATTTTAGAATCATTTCGTTCACAGTGTTAGTGAATGTTGGTCATGCAGACCAGTACATTAAGGAACTTGGTATGTGATAAATATTCAATACAGAAATTGTGTTGCAACTTAACACCCAACAGGGCCGGCGTTAGGGAGGGTTAAGCGGGGCAAAAGTACCCGGGGCCCGGGCCACCAAAGGGGGGCCCGCCGGCCTGGGTGCCTAAATAAATAGAAATCAAAAACAAATTTTAAAATCTGCACCAATAATTTTGAAATTCTTTGTATTAAAATGTTCTGAATTAATATATATAAAAAAATAAAAAATCAAAGTGTAAAGTAAAAATATCTTCGGTGGGGGGGGGGCCTAATATCGCTTACCCTGGGCCCGAGAATCCTAACGCCAGCCCTGACACCCAATGAACCAATTATAGAGCTTATCACATTGGTGTGCTTTGTTTTTTAATGTTATTTGCAGCCATGTGTGATAAACTTTAAAAAATATAAAAACATGGTTATTTGGAGTTTGCAATGAAGTATGATATTTTACTTTTTTATATCAGAGATGAATATTATCTGTTTCTATTTAATCTGATAATATTTTTCATTCATTTCATTTTGAAGGAAGGCTCAAGTGGATAAGACAAAAACAATTTATTTGATTCTTACCAGGAGATGAAACCAAGGAAGCTGCAGTTCAGTACAAAAGTTATTTGTAATAATGTGAGCCTTAAGGCTTTGTATTTATGCTTGAGTTGTGGGACAAGAATTGTAAATTTTTGTGCTAAACACTGACATTATGGTGCAATAACGAATCTGTTACCATCTTGTGAAACAAATTAATAACTGGAACATTAACCATTGACGAGACTATCGTTACCTCATTGTCAGCTGCTTCAGTCACCTAACACACATGTAACATAGTACTGTCAGTCTCACATTCGTGAGGATGTGAGTTTGAATCCCAATCTGGCCATCCAGATTTTCGTTTTCCATGACTTCCCCAATTCACTCCAGGCAAATGCCAGAATGCTACCTTCAAAAGATCTTGGCCAAATTCCTTCTCGTTCTTTGCCCCAGTCCCGCCTCCAATGCCCTCGATGTAGATGAGGCGTAAAGCCAGAAGCAATAAATCTACAAGTGGATATATATATGAAAAGTATAGATACTACAAACCCATCACTTACTGAGGATAAAGGTATGAGTGATGTAATCACAAAATGACTTTTCTGGGGACCTGAATAAGCCTTTCCATGTGCCACATATATGTCACTGGAAATATTGTTTATTTGTGTTCGTTTTCTTTTGTAATCCCATTTGCACTGCTTTGGTATCTGGTGAGTTTTCATTTTTTTACACTGTCAAAATTTATATTCATTTCTTGCATTTTTCTTGTTCCACTGTTACTGTCAAACAAGTATGAATCATTGCAATATGTTAGAAGCGCTGCTGCTACAAGGGGCATCCATTAACTATGTGAGGTGTTTTTTCATAAATTTGATTGTCCCCTCCCCTTGATGAGGTCCCCCCAATTGAGATTTACCTTATAATTTTTAAATCATTATATTTATTTGAAATATTAATGTATTTTGCTTCATTGCACTAAATAGTTAAGCATTAATACTGACGTCTTCTATGTACTACATTTTTTTGATGAAATAAGGGTAGAAAAATGATGTAAAAAGTTGACATGAAATTTTTATTGACCCTACCATCTCCCTTTAAATGAGAGTTGATGAGATTTTGCTGGACTCCTCACCTCCCCCTATTTTGGGCTCAAGTAATTAATGAATGCTGCCTACAATACTAGCATGGGATTTTTTTTAAGGAATAACTTGATACTTGTGTACAATCAAACATACAAATCTTAGTGTGCACATATGCTTCTGAATTATCAGCTTGCATCATAAATGTTATCATCAGACGTGCTCATGTACAGTACGCGTGTATGCTTCTACCCAGCCAATATTTGTTACTACCATCATGCAGTGGGAAACCAATGAGACATCCAGTCTGCAACCACCATTGAGTTGATTGCACAGCTCTATCCTTCCCGAACAAGAACAATGTCCACTTGCCATCTCTATTATTTGTTTATTTATCAGGGTTCCATATAGAATGGGAGATTGGCCCTATTTGCCATTCTTCACTGTCTGTCCATCTTACAGGCATCTAGAAATTAAATGGAATTGATAGAAAGTAAGGTGTTTGAGGATTATCTAATGGATTGTCTATTTAAAGTGTAAAATATGAATATCTTGGCCTATTGATAATAATCCCAGTTAGGCAGTGAATAGGTGGAACAGGAAGGTTTCACACTCCCGTATCTTTTAAGCAGGGTGACAAAGGACTGTACTGTGATTGTAACGAAACTCAGCTACTTAATCTTCATCAGTTGGAGGTGATGTGAAGAAAATCAGATAGAACTATTTGCAGAAGTATCCATAGAACATAACTAGTAACATAGGATGGGAATTATTGGGAGACAGAAGGCAGATGAGGAGAGAGTTGGGTGTGTATATGGTATATATTGACAATAATGTCTGTACTGATTTGGTTGAAGAATTGGTAGTGGCACATGAGAGGGAAGATATGACCATGACCAAAAAATGACAGTTTTATTCATAATGGGGTGGGAAAGTTTTTATTTCTAATTGAAATGGGTAATGTACTACAGTTTAATATCAAGGAATGAGTTGTACATTTTATCACAAACAGCTAAAGGGATTAAACTTGCATAATGCAAAAATAGGTATTACAAGGAAAAAGCTTATGACACCTAAGCTCCATCACCATCAGCTGATTAATAATAATGATGATAGTATGGATATAACAGTCCCTGCCAATTAAATTCAATAAGCTGAATTGTTGAATTACCCACAATCAAAGATTCACACAAATATCCTTGCCTAAAGCCATTGTGTCGATTTGCAAACCAGTTTCTTTCATCACACACATTTTTGATGTAATTACATATCACTCCCTCAATCATTTTTCATTTCACTAATGTCAGGCTAATAATCATCTTGTATTTTACAACCCTATTTGTCTTTGTCGCCCCTTCTTTATGAACCAGTACTACCATCGCTCTTATCGATTCCACAGATAAGCAGCAAGACTCCAGACTCATCATAAATAATATCGAAAGGTAAGCTACAATATAGTAATCCATAATCTTTAATACATCTGTTGTAATATTATCTATACCAAAGAAAAAAATCAGGGTGTTGGCTGCTTACCAAGGTGGAAGAATGAATGATGTAGATGAGGTTCTTGGGGAGAAACTAAATTCATATTCACAGTTCAGAGGAGAGTGTAAAATGGTCATTTTTTGAAGGGATTTAAATTTACCAGGTATCAAGTGGATAGGAAATAAGATTAATAGCCCAGGGGAACATAGATTTGGAAATACCTTAGTAAGGGAAGATATAAATAAGAAAAGAAAGGGAAATTAACCCACCACATACCAAAGTGGACGGATGTGATGAGAGAACACTAATGCTAACAAACAACTACACAATATTTCGGCGTCTGCCTTGCTCACAAATAGAAAAACGGGCCATTAGGCTCGGAACGTGTGTGCACAACGAACGTTACCTAATGACTAACCGTGTAGTGGTGGAGGGGAGGGGGGGGGACGGCTAAGAAGTAGACTATCGATATCGGTATGCAATGTCTGAGATAATATATTTAATATATTGGCAGGCGATGGTAAAATGAGCAAATGTAGTAATGGTACGGTATAAACATGTCAGGGGGGAATGGCGGAAAAAAAAAAAAAGAGAGAAAGGTAGTGATGGGTTAATTGGATTTTAACAGTGGTTAAGTCCAGGTGGGTGTCTCGTATCCAGGATATTCTGGTACGCTAGTTCCTATCTCCGGAGTTCTGCTGCAGTGGTGCTGTCAGGGAAAACTCTGACTGCTCTCACAGTAAAACAGTCATTGAGGTTGTTGGAATCATGGCTATTGGCATGTTCTGGTACTGGAAGGTACAGGTTGCGTGTGTGAACTGTTTGTCTGTGGCCATTCATTCTAACAGAGAGTTGCTGTGTGGTGAGGCCTATGTAAGAACTGGTGTAATAGCGGCAAGTTAGTTGGTATATAAGATGAGTGGTTGAACAAGTGGCATGTCCAATAATGGGGAAAGTTTCTCCTGTGGTGGGATTGGAATATGTAGTGGTGGGTGGAAGCATGCTGCAGGTTTTACAACGGGGTCTATTACAAGGATAAGATCCATATGGTGCTTTTGGAGAGTCTGACGGAGGGTATTTGTGGACTAAGATGTTCTGAAGATTGGGTGGTCTGCTAAAACATGCACGAGGCACATTGGGTAGAATTTTGGGTAGGAGAGTACGCATTTCCGGAAATGAGCGGAGGAAGTCATACCCCTGTTGCAAGATATGGTTGATGGACTCGAGGCCAGGAGAGAACTGAGTGACAAAGGCAGGGCTATGGTTGGTTTTTGTAGGAGACAAGTGAGAGTGGTTACGTGGAGGGTGGTTGATCGCGCAGGAGATCTGTTTATGTACAAGATCCCTGGGGTAACAAGGGAAATAAGGGCTTGGGATAGGTTTTGTGAGTATTGATGGAGAGAATGAGCGTCAGAGCAAATGCGACTTCCACGGATGGCAAGGCTGTATGGGAGGGAACGTTTGGTATGGAATGGATGGCAGCTGTCAAAGTGTAGATACTGCTGTAAATTAGTGGGTTTGATGTGGACTGCGGTATGTAGGACACCGTGTCTGAGCATGATGTCAACATCGAGGAATGTGATGTGTGAGCGGGAGTAAGTCCAGGTAAAATTGATGGAATTGTTGCTATTGTTAAGGGAGTGGAGGAATTCAAGGAGGTGGTTTTCGCTGTGGGTCCAGATCATAAATATGTCATCTATGTATCTGAACCACACAGTGGGTTTAAAGTTAGTGTTGTTCAGGAAACGTTCCTCCTGACGACCAAGGAATAAGTTGGCATAGGATGGGGCCATGCGGGTGCCCATGGCGGTACCGCGGATTTGGTGATATACTACAGAATTAAAGGTAAAGAAATTTTTGTAGAGAACTATATGGGCCAAGGTTGAAATGAAGTATGCACTAGGCAGGCTATGTGGTGGTCGTAGGTCTAGGTAGTATTCTAGGGCACTGAGGCCCTGACTATGTGGAATGTTGGTATAAAGGGAAGTTACATCAATTGAGACCAGGAAGGAGTCTGGAGGTAGAGGCGTGTGGATTGTGGATAGGCGTTCAAGGAAATGTGGAGTGTCTTTCACGTAGGAGCGAAGATTTTGGACAAAGGGTTGGAGATGTTGATCCACAAAAGCTGAAATCCTTTCAGTGGGTGATCCATATGCCGCAACTATAGGTCGCCCAGGATTACCAGTCTTGTGGATTTTAGGAAGAAGATACAGTGTGGGAGTGCGGGGATTCTGGGGAGTCAGGAGGGAGATGGACTGAGGAGAGAGGCCTTGCAGGGGGCCTTGTAGGTCAAGAAGATTTTTTATTTCCTGGCATATAGAGGTAGTGGGAATTGTAGCTTGTGGAAGGTAGGTGTTAGTGTCCGACAGTTGCCATAGGGCCTCAGCCACATAGTCATTGCGGTCCATCACTACTGTGGTTGAGCCTTTGTCGGCAGGGAGGATGAAGATGTTCTGGTTTTTGGACAGCTCTCTCATAGCTCGAGTTTCCATATTGCTGAGGTTTTTAGAGTGTGGGATGGAGTTTAGGAAAGAAGGTGAGGAAAGAGAGGATGTGAGGAATTCCTGGAATAGAATAAGAGGATGGTTTTGTGGGAGCCGGGGAGGATCCAGAGAAGATGCAGGTTTAAACTGTTGTAGACTGGGCTCAATCTCGCTCTGTCGACTGGTGTGTTCTCCTGTGACGGTAAAATGGTACCGCCAGAGAAGAGAGCGGCAGAACGCCAATGAGTCCCGGACCAAAGCAGCATGGTCGAACTTGGGGGTCGGAGAAAAAGTGAGTCCTTTGGATAAGACCGATATTTGAGGTTCAGTCAGGTGGGTGGAGGAGAGATTAATCACTGACTGTTTAGGTTTAACTGGAGGAGAGGCGGGGGGGTTTTCGAGCAGGTGGTAAAGGGTTTGGATGGGGTAGATTGAGGAGGTGAGCCAAGCATCAACCACCGTTAAAATCCAACTAACCCATCTCTACCTTTCTTTTTTTTCCGCCATGTTTATACCGTACCATTACTACATTTGCTCATTTTACCATCGCCTGCCAATATATTAAATATATTGATCTCAGACATTGCATACCGATATCGATAGTCTACTCCTTAGCCATTCCCCCCCCCCTCCCCTCCACCACTACACGGTTAGTCATTAGGTAACGTTCGTTGTGCACACACGTTCCGAGCCTAATGGCCCGTTTTTCTATTTGTGAGCAAGGCAGTCGCCGAAATATTGTGTAGTTGTTTGTCAGCATTAGTGTTCTCTCATCACACCTGTCCACTTTGGTATGTGGTGGGTTAATTTCCCTTTCTTTTCTTAATTATATCGCCTAGAAGCCGCTTCCATTTTCCTTAGTTGCATCATTAGTAAAGGAAGAAGACTTTACTCAAGTAGTGCAGAACACGAGAGGACCAAATGTGTTGGATATCATTCTAATATAGCCTGATGAAAACCTTTTGAAGTATCCACAGGAAGAAGTGATCACAATGCAGTTTTGATTGATATTAGGAGATTTTGTAAACCAATGGCCAAAATTGTAGAGTGAAATCAAAGTACAGTGGAGGCAAATGGGAAGATTTCAAGGAAATAAGGAAAAAGGGTCTGAGAAAATAAAGAGAAATACAGAACCTACATAATACAATACGGAGGCAAGGAGTTTAAAGTGGTTAGTGAGAAGGAAACATTACAGAACTAAGAAAGAGGAATGCAGCAGGGAATACCTGAAGCAACTAAACAAGCAATTAATAAGAGCAAAGAAAGAATAAAAAGAAGAATATTTATTATTGGTGATGGGGAACCACTGAATGACGCATCTAGCAATGTTTGTAGCTATGTTAGAAAACTGAAAGAAGGGGAGGAATACAGACAATTGTAGATAAGTCACTGAGGATTTTAAAATGGTACAGATACTGAGCGACTGGTTTAATGAGAGCACCAGGGACTATCATCCTCAGATGGGAGGGAATAGCTTAGAGAAGAGTCTCCCTATAAGTAGAAATGAGCAAATTACAAAATTTGAAGTAGACACTCAAGAAATTATGAATGACTTATGAAAGCTAAAAAAGTGCAAGGGGACTGGTTTAAATAATGTTACTACAGATGCATTAAAGATAGAGGGATACGATATTGTATCTTACCTCGAAATATTATTTACAATGAGTCTGGAGTCATGCTGCTTAGCAGAGGGATCAATAAGAGCAATAGCAGAACCATTTCGAAAAGGAGGGGCAACAAAGACAAATAGCGTTGAAAAATACAAGATGATTAGTCTGACATTAGTGATATGAAAAATGATGGAGAGAATAATACGTAATTACATCACAAATATCTATGTGGAAAGAAATTTTGCAAATCGACAAGATAGCTATAGGCAACGATACTCATGTGAATCTATGGTGGGCTATATGCAAGATACTTTGAATGAAATCGTCAATTGAGGTCAAATTGAAAGTGTAGCTGTAGATCTTTCCAAAGCTTTTGACAGAGTGAGTCATAGAATGGTGGTAAATCAGGTAAAAACCATTGGAGTGGATGAAAAAATGATCTCCTGGATAGAAGAATTCTTAAAAGGTGGAAAGCAAATGTTTGGGTAGGAAATGCAGGATCGAAAGAAGTGAATGTGAAAATGGGAGCACCACATGGTAGCATATTGGGACCACTGCTATTCGTTATTTTAATGAATAATTGTATTGATAGTTAACTGTAAAAATTTAGGTTGTATTTTCTTGGTTCTCTGAAT
Organism: Vandiemenella viatica; assembly: GCA_031002005.1. Lineage (NCBI taxonomy): Eukaryota > Metazoa > Arthropoda > Insecta > Orthoptera > Morabidae > Vandiemenella > Vandiemenella viatica. Next base: position 246,707,091 of record JARYHS010008074.1, read on the forward strand.
GGAGCTGCGTCGATATATTTAAACCTAATGTTTCTGCCATCAAGACTGAAGGTGGTCACACCACGATGGCAGAAACATTAGGTTTAAATATATCGATACATCTCCACCCGGAGAACCAAGATAATACATACAGTGACCGCGGAAGCCTTCGTAACCAAAATTTAGGTTGTTTGCAGATGATATAATGCTATATAATAGGATCAAAACAGCAGACTGTAAACAGCTTCATGTTGATCTGAACAGGATATCTAGCTGGTGTTGGTCAACATGGAATGAAGATAAATGCAAAGAAGAGTCAGCTTGTACTTAGATAAAAAAAAACAACCTAAAAGCTGATTATGATTATAAGATAGGGAAAGAATTTTTTGTCAAAGACTTGTAAATAATAATAAAAAAAAATAACAAACTCAACTGGGCAGGACATTTCTTACAGGTAGTAGGAAAAGGTTGCAAAAGCTATCATTTACTGGAGAGAGTGGTGAGGGGATATACCAGTAAAGTTAGGGAATTGGGTCGCAAACCTTGTTCAGACTTCTGCTTGAATATGGTGGTTTGGTTTGGAACCCATATTTTGAGTATCAAATAGAGGAGTCAGAGGGCATACAGAGGAGAGTAGCTAGATTTGTTTGTGGAAATTATTGCAGCCCCAGTTTGTAAGTGATAAGATAAAGGAGCTAGATTGGATGACAGGAGGAGGGTGAAGTGAGTGTACAAAATGTATGTTGGTAATGGGGCTTGGAGAGATATTGGCCAAAGAATTAGCAGTGCATGGAAAGGTACAGATGACCATGGGCAGTAGCTGATACTTGATTTCATGCATAACAGAGTGGGAAAATTTCTTTTGTGCGTACGTATGTCTGGATTGGAATAAATTACCAGGCAAAGTGATGAATAATTTATAAAAACAGTGAAGTAATTTAAAATTGAAATCCGTAAATGGCAAAAGCAGATGGATGGATGAATTTAACACCCAACGCACATAAAATAATGACAAGAAAAAGGAAATTATATGACCAGGGTGATTGCGACCATTGCGTGCACTTCATCACAGTCAAATTTAATTCGATTCCAAGTCAGTTTGAAAACAGGCTACTTTCTTTGCATTTATTTTGGAGAAAAATCTTGTTTTTGGTGTGGGGCAGAAGACTACTGCCTGGTAGCCTAGCCCGTCCCCCCAAAACCAAAATCCACTCTAGCTAAGCCCCTCCCCCCCAAACCGAAATCCTGGATCCGCCCCTGCCTTTAACCATTTAATAGCTAGTAACTATAATAGGCGGATTAATAAATAAATAAAACGCACAGTCAATAAGTGACAGGCAGTGATATGGGGTGTAGTTTACGTTGCAATACTTGACGTCACTACTTGATATAGTGCTTATGAAAGTGGTTTAAATATCTGATAACTAAATTCCTAGTGCCTTTTGCTGTGACGAGAAATAGCAGTTTTCATTCTGGTCCAAGTTGAATTTCAACCTAACCACAATCTCCGCTAATACTGCCCCTACAAGTTCAAAGCCTCAATCACACGCACATTGATACAATCATTTTATCTTAAGTTAGCAACATCATGTATCACGATGTAAACTTGAACCGCGATTAGTCGCGCTTATTACCTGGGAACAGGACAGCTCTCCGTAAAAATTGTGGCAACAATAATCATTTCTCCTGCTTCCATTTATGGAAGGTTTACCCAAAATAAAAAAGTATGTTTCTTGGCGTGATATTTGTTTCCATTGCTACCAAAGAAAACTGGCAGGTAGATGTGTACTTCAGATTGTTTCTGCCTGAATAATCATTAACGCGTAGCACTTTGTAAGGATTGTTAATACTTTTTTGTGTTAGTAATTAATGAAACACAATTGTATTATACTGTTTCTAGCGAGTATATCTTCCCTTTCCAGCACGAGTTAGATAAATCGTTTGAAGTTATTAAGGTACGTTTTACAGATGTTAATACGTTCCCACGTCACTGTCCTTGTTTGTCAACGACTTTATCAATAAAGCTTGTTCCTTCAAGCCTAAATTTTAAAAATATATTTTCTTTTCGATGTGTTCAACTGATGTTCGAAGCAGACGTCGAAATTCATTATGAAAGAGGTTATTTCACAAGAAAAGGAACACTGTTTAACCCAATGTAGCTGTATTATCGAGAGAAAAACAGCTGTACTGCTTCTTAATTGATAACTGAAATAGAGGAAAAGATGGCACTTTTTGAGTGTGTTTACTTGCATACATATTAATTCAACATTCACTAAAATCGTTTTCCATTTTAGCAAATAGGACAATCATATCGTTATTTCTCAGATGGCTTGTCACATGCAGAGATATAATAGAATAGCACATGCCAGCCAACCTCGATTATGTAAATGTAAAGTTAGAAAAATGTTTCACGTCCTGTGCACTCTTTCAGTTACTGCATATAATGAAAAGTACCATATAGCACGCTACTTATACGTTATATCTTCAATAAATGTTAATTCGTTTAGAATCAAATTTGAAAGAAACAAAAAAGATTTTTTTTTAAAAATTCACCATAGCTTATAATGTCAATCCTGTGAAAACAGTTAAAAATACTGTTACTTCAAAATCACTTTGTTAAGCCGTGACTTTTTTTGTTAAAGGAATTTCATATCTCGTCAGCAAACAAAATTTACAAGCACTGTTTTAAAATATATCAGATGTCTTTGCTGACACGAGGAACAGTACAGCAGATCACCGCTTTGCAAAGGTAATTACGCAGTCGATTTTGGGGAACTACCGACTTTGGTAGAGAGCTTTGGTGTGTATCTAGCATTAAATGCATAGTGAGATTAGTGATTTTTTTGTGTAATAGTGATTTGTAACTATTGTGGTGTGTTGAAGTTCGCAATGTCTAGAAACTTTTCTACAACTTCTGAACTACTGGCAAGACTGGTAGATCGCTATCATGCTGAATTCGCTAATATTACATCTTCGACAAGAAGTAGGTTAGTTGGTGCTGTAATTCGCAACGAAATCGATGAAGTCAAATCTCTTATTGCCGAAGGTTGTAATGTAAATGAAGGTCCCGTTACCCCATTGCACTTAGCAGTCCATTTTTGTCCAGAAGCAGTAAGTCTTTTGATCAAAGCTGGTGCCAACGTGAACGCAAAGACTAGTTATAAAATTACACCATTGCATTTAGCAGCACAGGAATGTAAAATCGATTTGGTGAACAAACTTCTGAACGCTAAAGCTAACGTTAATGCAGCAGATTTTGAATATGCAACACCGTTGCATCTTGCAGTCGGTGGAGGTTGGACGGAAGTCGCTGAAGTGCTTATTAATGCTGGTGCTAATATAAATGCCAAGACCAAAGAAAATGCGACACCCTTACACTATGCAGCTCAAAAAGGTTACATCGATATAATTAAGATGTTAGTAGATAAGAAGACAAAAATTAATATTAAAAAACTTGAGGGTTTTACGCCGTTGCACCTAGCAATCCAACACAGACAAGCAAAAGTAACTGAGTACTTAATTAATAATGGAGCTGACATTAATGCTAAAGATGATGAAGGTTGGGCACCAATACACAATGTTGTGTACAGTGGTTATCCTGCAGAAATAGCAAGACTTTTACTATCCAAAGGTGCAAATGTTAATGAAAGAGAAAATATGGGCAGAACACCACTACATTTAGCAGCAGAACATGATTTTGTTGACATGGTTAAAATCCTCATAGAACATAAGGCTGATGTTAATGCTACAGATAACAGAAAATGGACACCATTACACTCTGCTGCATATGATGGCTGTTTGGAAACTGTAAAAATTCTGATAGAGAGTGGGGCCAAAGTAGATCCAAAGACACGTAATAAAACAACACCACTGCACTTTGCAGCTGACTACTGGCATGAGGAAGTAGTCAAATATCTTCTTGAGAGAGGTGCAGATGTTAATGCAGCTGATCATACCGGTTGGACACCACTTCACTTCACTGTGGAACAACAGTTCTATAATTGTCCATCTCTCTCGATGGGATGTTCAGATGAAAAGAAGAAAGACCATGGAACTAAACTGAGAGTAGTGAAGGCTTTAATTGCTGGAGGAGCTGATGTAAATTTCAAAGCAGAACAAGATGAAGCACCAATACATATAGCAGCAAAGTCTGGAAACCTTGATATTGTGAAATGCTTGTTGGATAGTGGAGCATATTTTGACATACAGGCAATTTCATTATACGGAAAACGACTTTCAGCACTGAATTATGCAATGGTTAAAAAAAACACAGATGTAGTGAACTTCTTAAAATTAATTGATTGTATTTTTGATGCTGTGAAAAAGGAAAAGATTGTTGATACAGAAAGGTTCCTCAAAAATGGCTCAGTGGTAAATTTTAGAAGTGTCAAAAATGAAACTCCTTTAATTTATGCCTCATGGAAGGGATATGCAAATATTGTGAATGTTCTTATCAAATATCATGCCGATGTGAATTTGGTTAGTGCTAATGGTTTTACCCCACTACATTATGCTGCAAAATTTGGACATTATGCTATAGTATGTACTTTGCTAGCAAGCGGAGCAATCTTCAATGCTGAAAGTAAAAAATGCAAAAAGACACCACTGCAATTTGCTGTTGCAAATAATAACTCCAGTATCATCCAATTGTTGGAGCAGATAGGGCAGGTATTTGAACTTGTGAAAAGTGGTAACTGTGAAGTGGACAGCATGCTGAAGGAAATAAGACGTAAAACTCCTACTGAATTTCACGCTATTGTTGGCTGTAAGAATGAGAGTGGAAAAAACTTGGAAGAGTTAGCAGAAAGTAATGAAGTTCATGAAATATCAACTGCAATAAAGGATCTTAAAGTAAATATAAAGAAGTTGACAGGAAAACCGAGTGTATAAGGTACAGTTCTACCATTTTATGCCATATGATAATAGGTGTAAAGTTTTTTTTTTATTAGGTAGGTTAGGAAATACCGTATTTAAGAATTAATTATTGGATGCTAATGATTTTATTTGGTTTTTGGGAAGGTTTACATATCGTTCGAGTGTAACAATTAATACAATTAAAAAATGCATTCCTTGAGAACAATTCTTTTTGTGAGGGATTGCATATTTGCATCTCAATCATCATCATCAAGGGCCCATGCACAGTGACAGCCTTCCATGCCTCCCTTTGTTCTGCCATTCTCTTAGTCTCTATATATTTTCCATTTATCGTCATGTCATCAATAATTTTCTTCCTTCACTGACCTATTCTTTTCCCTCCGTTTACAATACCCTCCAGAGCCGTTTTAAGGAGGCACTCATTCCTCAACACATGCCCGGTCCAGTTCCTTTTTCTGTTCCTTATTGTTTTTATGAGTGCAAGGGCTTATCCAGGATCAGCAGTGGTGGGGGGGGGCAAAAAATATTGGTTTCGAGGAAGTGGGGTGCGGCACTGAAACATGATGATTTCGTACAAAATGAAACTCAAACCTATTGAGATAACTATTCCTAATACTGATTAATATAGTGATCCAACCACTTGATCTAAGGACCTACTATGTAGTAAATTAAGATCGTAACTCAGTTATAGTTTATGTAAACATTAATCGTTTTGGATTTTAGAAAATTTTTCAATATCTTTGTTTCTTAATTTCTCACAGTGTTCTTTCACGAAATTTTGATGCACATTCATCAGGCACGATCCAGTCAATCTTTCCTCTCACAAAGTGCTGCTGAGCGAGTTCTTCACTCGTCGAAGCGTACTGAAGGCAACTTAATTTTTCTTCTAGGGGCGGGGGCGGCTGCTGTCCCCCCCCCCCCCCCGCCCCTTGCTGGATACGCCCATGTATGAGTGACCTTTACTCTCCTACTCGTTCCAGCTCTTCATCATTTCTACCGAGCGTGGTAGTTGTAACGGCTAGCATTCTGGCCTCACATTCGGGAGGACGGTGGTTCGAATCCCCGTCCGGGCATCCAGATTTGGGTTTTCCATGGTTTCCCAAATCACTCCAGGCAAATGCCGGGATGCTTCCTTCAATAGGCCATGGCCGAATTCCTTCCCATTCCTTGCCCCCCAGCCTTTCCCGTCTCTAAAGACCTCTTTGTTAAGAGATGTTAAGCAGTTAAAAAAAAATCATCATTCCTTACATTGTCTTTCCAACTTATTTTCTCCATCCTACTCCATATTGACATTTCAAAAGCTTCCAACATCTTTAGACCTTTCTTTTGAAGGAAAGAGATATCAGATTGACTATTTACTAATCCAGAACAGGTGTAAGAATTGGTTAAAAAATGCAAAAACTTATCCAGGAGCTGATGTTAATTCTGATCGTAATCTTGTAGCAGAAATAGAAATGAGATTGAAAAGAATTAAGAAAGCGAAGATAATAAAAAGTTTCAATACTGAAGAGCTTAAAGAGGAAGGACAAGATAGAGAAATAGAAACAATCTTTATAAATGAATGGGATAGAGTAAATATAAATGAGGCTGTGGATGGAAAATGGGTAAGGATGAAGGAGAGTCTGAAATGGGCTGCTGCAGAAGTAATAGATTTTAAGAAAAGCAGTAGAATAAAGGAAGAATGGGTGACTGAAGCATTGCTACAGAAAATGAAAGAGAAAAGGAAGTGGAAAAACATGGGCACTTAGGAGTGGAGAATGAAATGCAACTCAATAAACAAAGATTTATGCAATTACTTACTTCAGAATAAACCTTTACAGAGGTTAACACAGATTAGTTACCATAAACTGGGGTTACTTTGGGACAGAAGTGGTAACTTTGAGACACATCCGTTTTTTGAGTGTTCTAAATCTCTTATACCCACTAGTTGTGAAGTATTATATCTCTGTTATCATCATTTGAAGGTTTATTGTTTGTTGTTATCTATTATAATATGAAAGGCAGCCATTTGTAATTAGGTGACAATTTTCAAAATGTTGTTTAGTGCTGCAAAACTTCATATCACAAAGAAAAACTAAAGCCCTTCCATCTTATGTCCACTTTTTAGAGTGTCTGTCAACAGTCCCTACACCCCTACCAACAGATTGCCTCCTGGTCACTATTGATGTATCATCACTCTACACCAACATCCTTCATGGCCAGGGCCTTAGTGCCATAGAGCATTACCACGACAGTCGCCTCCCCCCCCCCCCCATTTACCTTTCCTACTACTCGTTTCCTCAATTCATCCTTACCAAAAATTTCTTTTCCTTCCAGACTCAGGTTTGCCATCAGATACGAGGCACTGCTATGGGCACTCACATGGAACCTTCCTATGCCAACCTTTTCATGGGCAGACTAGAGGAACATTTTCTTCAACAGGTTACCCGACAACCCACCTTGTGGTTCAGGTATATAGATGACATATTTATGATCTGGACCCATGGTGAAGACCTTCTTCTTAACTTCTTCGACTCACTGAATAACATCTTCTCCCTAAACTTCACCTGGACCTACTCTCATAGTGACATCACTTTTCTGGATGTGGACATCTCTGTACAGAATGGTCACTTACACACCTCTGTCCACATAAAGCTCTTTAACCTACAACAATATCTCCATTTTGATAGCTGCCATCCATATCATAGAAAACGTTCCATCCCATACAGCCTAGCCGTTTGAGGCAACCGCATCTGCTCTGATCACGAGTCCTTTACTCTCTACTCCAACAATCTGACCTGGGCACTCGTAAACAGCAATTATCCTCCTGAATTAGTTAAAAAACTGCTATCAAGAGTTAATAACTGACGACCACACCAATACAAACAACCCAAAACCAACCAGAACCCTGTTTTTCTCACCCAGTTTTTCCCTGACCTGGAATCACTATACCAAATTCTTTGTTTGGGCTATGACTATTCAGATCCTTTGCTGAAATGCGCCGCATTCTTCCCACTATCCTTCTCGCCACACCCTGAGTCACCTTCAACAGACCGCCTAATCTAAAAAATATACTTGTACATAAATATCAATTCTCTGATGCTCCTAAACCACCTTTTGGATCCTTCCCTCATAAGAGACTCCACTGCAAAATGTGCATTATGCATCCACCTACCACTGCCTATTGCAACCCTACTACTGTTGAAACCTACCCCATAATAGGTCATGCCACTTGTACAACCCATCTCATATACCAGCTCACCTGCCTCCACTGTCAAAGTTCCTACATTGGCCTTACCTCATACTCATTGTCCATCAGAATGAATGGTCACAGACAAACAATTTACTCACATAACCTGGACCTGGCCTTAATGTCTGCTGATATCTTCCATCGACACCCTGTACACCCATCACTGACCAGCACAATAGATTCATATATATTTATAGACCTTTTATTTAAATTAATTTATTTATTATATATATTTTTTCAATGTTGTGATTTTCAATGATTATTATTATTATTTCCCATTGTGATTTATGGTTATATTATCATTGCTTCCCCCACCACCTCCAATGGGCATTTTCATTCTATGAGTGGCTGCGTCAAACGCAAGGCTTGCGCAAGCCCAGCCACTTAACTTGACAAAGGGGTTTTACCCAAAATATTGTATTTTTTGTGTTTGTGTGTTGTTTTGTGTTGCTGCTGCCCTCCTCCCTTTAACTTTTGTGAGTGTTGGGTGTATTTTATCTGTCCTTTCCATATAAAGAAAGTAGATATGATAAAACAAGTAGTTACAACAAGAAATACATACCTTACATGCCTCTTTGTACAATAATCAAACAATGTAGCCTACAACATCTATAAATTTTGGCAATGTATCCTAATGTAGAGACTTAGGTTTAATTCTAGATGGGGATACAACTTCCTCGCGACTGTTAACGTGACGTCACATTCACGTACAGTCATCATTTATTATTGTATTGTGCTCTCGCTACGCTCGGTCACAATATTTTAAAGCTATACAATATCAAAATAAACTGATTTCCTGAAGGTAGATGAGAGGCAGGCGGCCGCTGGTAAGCGGCCGCAGATGTCTGATAACACAACCGGATGTTCAATGTTTCAGGTGAAGCTCGCATTTCAATAATAAATTATCTGCTGTTAACTTCGACAAGTAATAACATGTATTTTACGTAGATGACTGTACGTGAACGTGACATCACGTTAATAGTCGCTAGGCAGAGGTATCCCCATCTAGAATTAAACCGAGACTTACACGGGGCAACTTTGCGACAGTAAAAAAACAGTTATAGTTTGTTGATAATTTATGAGGCAAATTATATTTTCTCTAAATTATGTTTCATAAGCAAGGTGAAAAGTGCATTTTACATTACCAAACAAAGTTAATTCAACCATGTGTAATGGCATTGTTCCCTTACATCCCCTTACAATTTTTAATTTTATGAAATTAGAAGTTCATTTAAGATTTAAGCTTTCAACTGAATAGTTACTAAATCTGATAAGTCCCTAAGTTGGTGGCTTTAGCCAGCTAATTCTTCTTACTATAGTAGAAAGTCAAAATTTACTGAAATTAATTAATTAAAATTAATTAAAATTGAGAATACAAAATAACTATATTGTAGGTAAAGATAAATACACACTTTCAAATATTCCTCGATAAATCCTTTGTGGAGCACATCATCCTAAAGACTGCTGAAGTCACCCAAGTTTGTCAAACGGATAGGAAGAAGTGTGGCACAAAATATTTTTGACTAAGCCTTTGCCAATCAGGTGTAGACAGAAATGCAATCAACAGTAGCCGAAAAGAATGTGTAATATGAGACCAAATAAAATGATCCTACTCCAACTTAGGTATCGACGATTTTTCTCATTGATTTTAACCAAACAAATGTCTTGCCCCAAAGTTTCTCCACTTCAGGGGGTAAATTTAGTACATAAGCCAAGGAAAATTTGTGTGTGAGAAATACTCATAACTTAGGTTGAGAATGATTATTCAAAAGAGGAAGATCAGATGTAGCCAAATAACTCACCATAATTTGTTAAATTGGAACAGTTTACTTTAAATTCTCAAAAAAAGTGCACCAAAGTATCCCAAGTTTAAGGTAGTTTTAATCTGACAGAAGCTGAAGTCTAAACATAAAATGTTGATGTCATTGCTATGTTTTATACTTATGTTTAGCATGTAATTGCAATTGAATGTGATGTTTTGTAGCCTTATCAGTTTTATATAACGTCATTGCAATTTTATTTTCTCATTTATGTGGGTTCTAATTGCCTTCTGGATATTTTTCAGCTTTGCCTCATCTTAACTTATACAGCAGAGGATACCAACATAATAATTAATGTTGTTGTGGTTTTTTTTTTTTTAATGGCGTTCGGCATCTAAGGCCATACAGCCAGATCAATGTGAATATCATAATATATCTCCCAGTGAATCAGTTTCTCCATTATATATTGTAACTTCTAAGTGTGGACCTCACAGGACGGACATGACATTCACACACACAACACTTAAACACCCATGCCCTCGGCTGGACTCAAAACCAGCGACCTTGGGCACATGGGACCAGTACTCTAACCCCTATGCTACCAAGGCTTGCACTGTAAATTTTCTTAAGATTTATGTAGTTGTTTCTAGATCATAATAAAATTAAAAATGACACCTAGTATTGCCAATATTGTATGGAAACCTGAATCTATTACTCCAGTTTATGAAAATTAAAGACACACAATAATTTAAGCACCTGATTAAGTCTCAGTGTGGATATGTTTTGATTCCAATAAAGTTGAAATATAAATATCTTGACATAACATTTGATAGCAGGCTTAACTGGGCAGGACACATTGGACAGGTAATAGGTAAAGGGTTAAAAATCCTTCACCTGTTTGAAACAGTGATGAAGGGATGCACTAGGGTAGTAAGGGAATTAGGGTACAAAATTTTGGTCAGACAACTGATGGAATATGGTAGCGTAGTATGGGACCCATCAAATACAGGAGTTGGAGGGAGTGCATAGAAGGGCTGCCAGATTTGTCTTTGGAATAACCACAAAACACGATCAGTAACTAATATGATAAAGGAGCTGGAGTGGGATTAATTGAAGAATATTAGGAGGGTGAAGGGAGTCATGGGGGTGTTACAAGGTGATGAAATGTGGAAAGTTATTGGTGGGAAAATTAAGAGAGGTGCTTGGAAGGGTAAAGATGACCATGACCACAAGCTGGCACTTGATTTCAGCCATTAGGGTGTGGGAAAATTTTCTTTTATAGGAAAGGGTGTAAGGGATTAGAATAAGGTGCCAAGAAAACGATGAATAATTTACCAAAAACACTGAAAGAATTTAAAGTAAAAATTGGTTGAGGGCAAAAGTAGGTTGGGGGAGTAAGGGAGAAGGATGGGTGTGTAGGGAGATTGCCACCGGAGCATGCGCTCCACACAATTTTAGCTATAATCTGCATGACAACTCATTCAGCACAATAAAGCTTTGAGATATTGCTGTGCTACAACTTGTTCTTATTGTATATTTCCATACTTCAAATTCTGCATAATACTTATAATCATTTTTGCATATTAAAACAATTTTTTTCTTTATAAGATCTTTATGAGTATTTATTCATCTTCAATTTAATTATCTGCTTTTTATGTTTCTAGTGCTATTTCAGATAATCCACCGACACAGTTAAAGTTTCATATTTACAAAAATTATAAGATAATTGATAAAATACTGGAGGACAACTGATACCCGTTTACCCCATTCCAAGATTGTGAAAACTGCATGCAATGAAAGAGAATCTTACACAGCCAATCGTCATTTAAGTATAAGTTTTTTTTTTAATCTGTTGGATGTCAGTTGTTTAAGGTTTTTTCAAGGATTATAATCAGAATTTGTGTTAATCGTTTAGTAATGGCATGAATTTTAAAGCCATAGGAATGCATGTAGTGGAATTCCAATATCACATTATAGTATTGTAATGATTTTTGCTCTCCTCTTCTATATTTGTTAGTGTTTTTATTACCTTAATTTTGTAATTATTAAATATTGTGTTACTAATATATGTTGTTAAAAAGACATTATTTTGTTTAATGTACTGCAGAAATCCTCATTTAAAACTAAAGGTACTGTATCTATTATGTTCTTTTCTACAATATCAATATTCTGTCTTCTTATTAGTTATGGTTGTTGGGTACCTGTTTCTCATTTTGTCATAACAAGAATTGTGCAGCACCTGTGTTTTCTCCCACAACCATTAACTGAAGTCTTTTGACTTCCACGATTATAGTAGACTATTAAACTTCATTTTCTTTGTCCAATATTAAGCCTTGAAATTTTATAAATGCAAAATTACTAGAGTAGAGGCAGTCACTTACATAAAAATGAGGGTTGTGTAATCAAGGTAATAACAGCAAATTTTCCAGATTAAAATTTCAGAATGCATATATTTACAACATAAGATGTAACACTTGCAAAAACAATTTTTACTGTAATTAAAAGAAAATGACCCCTAGTGAAACTATATTTTTTTGTTTACATTTGCAATTTTTTAAAACAATAGCAATAAATGGCAATGACGAAAAAAACTTTTCATATAATTAACTTCATGTTATTTCCTGAAAAAACACCAAGAATTTTGATCCTTGATTCAATTCTCAAGTTCATAATTGGATTAAATAACTGCAGATTTATTAAGAACTTTGTTTTTGAAAATATTTGAATGACTTGACATCAAGGTTATTAATGAAAGAGTAACCTTACGGAGGATGGTGAGGCCTACCATCTTGTAACTTCTTGATTTGTTAAAGTGATTTTTTTTTTTAATTGGGGGAAAAAAGGAAAAATGGGGGGGAGGGTGTTTTCAAGTACACTCACGGCTTTGATCAACTAACTACAGAAAACTGACAAAAAATCATATTCATTATAGATGGCATATCAGCATCGGGTTGGATGGAACCTATGTGTATTATAGATAGGTGTGGAGCTTCAACAATCATGGCCATGTTTTTTCCCCTTTGCAGCTATTATGCCTCTTCAGCTCAGGGCCACATTTAAGCATAGGCTACCTATGCTGTAGCTAGGGGCCTGCAGCACATGAATAGGCTATGGGCTCACAAAGCCTAAATGCGGCCCTGCTTCATCTGAAGAGACGGAATTAATTCTTATCTCTCTCTCTCTTTTTTTTTTTAAGTATATAAAATACTATAATGCTGTAATCAATAAACATGGCAATGAAACTTTCTACAGCACTGAAATTAATTTTTCCTATAACTGTTTAAGCTGTTATAATCATCATTTATTAATTAATTGAAGAATTGTAACTGTATATGGTAGAGCCTGTCAAAAATTTCAGGAGAATTTACAATCTGTGAGCTATGTTACAAAAATAATCTTGAGGCATCATTTATTTTTTTGTGATATAATATGGAATACAATCATGTTCTGTTCTGTTTCTAGATTAGCTATTGTATTGATCTTTACAAAATTTGACATCATTGTATTGTGTAGGAAAAAGTAAGTTCTAATCAGAGAAATTTTCACTGATACTGATCTACATTCTTATATCGGGCTTTGAATGGTTAATACTATTGTATATGAAAGGTTTGTCTCATCCTTCAGTAAGATTTGAAATCATGTTGCTTACTTCAGTAAAATAAGTATGACCTAAAATCTGATGACCCATTTAGTATTCAGAACATTGCAGATAATCAAAAGGCCCTACTGCCTTAGGCTGGCCGTCCACTGCAAGGGTATTTAAGTGACTTAACAGGTCTCACAGTTGTGTGACTGATCCCAACGCACGGAACATTACTGAACGGCGTCCACTGCAAGCGATCTAGCGATCTTCAGAGACCGATTGCAGCCGACTACTGGCGACGAGCGACTGATCCTACCCAAGTTGGATTAGTTACTTGTGGTAGCCATTACGTATTCTATGCCCCACATTCCTTTTCATGTATATCACTTTTTTTTTTTTGTTCTTTTTACCCATCAATATGGGTAGTGAGAATTTAATCAGTGCCGTAAATGAGAAAATAATGTTGTGATATATGGCAGACAAGCAGCATTACTCACGTGATATTCAGCAAAAACTGCGAGAAAAAGCTGCAGAAACCATGGGTAGTAAAGATGGTAGGTAATCTTGATAAGTATGCTATCATAGGTACTTCAAAATCTGTACCCTTTAATGATACTTTCTGAGATTGTGATATTTACAATTATTCTACAGTTAAATTTAAAATACATATATAAAGTGTGCCCAATAGCTGCATTATTAAATCAAGGGCGCCTGCTAAAAAAAATCTGTAAAATTTGTATTTCTTGAAAGAATATTTGTGTTCTTTAGAAAGTATTTTCGACAAGATTACAGAGTTAACGACTTGATGTAATCATTTCGTTCACATCTATCGCAATCCAATCTTAGTCTATTTTCAGTCACATATTGCCTGATGCTGTGTCATTATGTAACTGTTCTCACATATTTGTGGTTTAACTAACTTTTCTTGCATGCTGTCATAGTGCAGAAGACTGCAAACATATTAGCTACACAGATAAGTAACTAAAGGTTCTTTACGATTATAAAATGGGGAAAGCTTGAAGTGTAAATAACTTGGTGTAACGTTTGATAATAAACTCAACTGGACTGAACACACTGGGCAGGTAGCAGGAAAGGGTTACAAAATCCTTCATTTACTGAAGAGGGTGGTGAGAAAAAGTATGAGAGAAGATAGAAAATTGTATTACAAAACATTAACAGACTGTTACTTGAATATGGGGGTTTAGTTTGGGATCCAAATTGTTGGAGAGAGTGCATAGGAGAGCAACTAACTGTTTGACAGTAACTGATGTGATAAAGGAGCTGGATAGGGAGTCATTGGAGGAAAAGAAGGAGGGAGAGGAAATATTGGTCAAAGACTTAAGAGTAATGCTTGGGAGGGAATATAGGACCAATTTATAAGCTGGCACTTGATTTTATGCATGAGAGAGCAGGAAAATTTTCTTTTGTGGATATGGGTCTCAGGGGCTAGTATTAATTACCAAGTCAAGTGTTGGTCAAGTATTTGGTAAGGAATATAAACAGTTTTGTTTTTATTTTAGTTTAGTTAGTAAAAAGTTTTAAAAATTATTATTATTTATTTCTGGCTTTTCGCCTCATCGACGTTGAGGTCATTAGAAGCGGGAAGGGACTGGCAGCAAGGAACAGAAAGGAATCCAGCCACGGCCTTTTGAACGAACCATGGCTGGATGATGATTTGTAATGGAGTTCTAATGAATTCTGTTTTTCTAACATTGAATTAACCCAACACAAACGATTTCTACGATGTGCCTTCAGGCAGGGACTTTACAAAAAATATGTGGTCTCTGCTTCCATTTCAAAAAATTTTGAAACTCAAAATATTCACATCAAATCGCTGGCACATGTGTTACCTACAAAGACACAGTCGGGAATTGCTGCAACAATCCTAGTCACCCGACTCGAGTCGGCTATAGTGGATGGCCTCAGTTGCTCCCTGTCATCCCACTCAAAGTCGGCTATAGTATGCTCGAGTTGTTAGCCGCTCAAATATGCTTGCAGTGGATGACCAGCCTTAGAGAACATCCATTAACTACATGGCTCAGTCTTGGGGTGAGGGTTTTAGTAGAAAGCTACACTTCACTATGTGGGGGGGGGGGGGGGGGGATGGAGGGAGGTTTCCGGGCCAAGCAACGTAGCTTTTATAATTACGAAGTCTTTCTCGGCGTTGAGAATACAAATAATGCTCTCGGGTGACTAGCCGAGTTATAGAAGTGTTATAATAATCACACAATATTTCGGCGCTCTGAATCGTCGGCGCCATCTTCCGGTGAAGTGAGGTCAGGAACATGCGAAGCTGCTGCAACTCCACCTGCAGCAACATGATTTATTATTGAGTTTCGATGTGGTGTCACTGTTCACTAGGGTCCCTCTCACTGACACTCTGTGTCTACTGGAACAGCATTTTGAGCCTGCCAAATTGGAGTTATTCCGGCATACACTCCAATCGTCGTATTTCTTGTATGACGGGGAGTATTACGAACAGATTGATGGAGTGGCCATGGGCAGTCCTTTATCGCCAGTTATTGCTGATTTCTTCATGGAGAACTTTGAAGACAAGGCACTAGCAAGCGCTCCTATGAAGCCCACCGCCTTCTTCCGATACGTAGATGACACCTTTGTGGTCTGGCAACATGGCAGAGACAACCTTGAAGCTTTTCTCCATCATCTTAACAGCAGAAACGAAAACATCAAGTTTACGATGGAGGTGGAAGAAGAAGGCCAGCTGCCTTTCTTAGACATTTTAATAGAAAGGAAACCTGACGGGTCTCTAGGACATTCTGTGTACAGAAAACCGACGCACACAGACCTATACCTGAACGCGCGTAGCGATCACCATCCGGCACAGCGCAAGACGGTACTCAGCACGCTTGTACATAGGGCGCGAGCGATATGCGATTCGGACAGTCTACCCGGTGAATTGAGTCATCTGCGTCAGACCTTTCGACGCAACGGGTACACTGATTATCAGATAAGACAGGCATTCTGAGAGCCGACACGTAGTCTCAACAACACCAAGAAAGAGCCACCTGATCGTCTCGCCTTCTTGCCGTACTCTGGCGCCACAACGTCCAAGATAGGACAGATTCTAGCAAAAAGTGGAATCAAGACCGTTTTCCTGCCACCACCGAAGGTGAAGAACATCTTGCGCTTCCCCAAGGATGACCTTGTTTTGCGGACACCTGGGGTATATAGCATTAGTTGCGAGTGTGGAAAGAGCTACATTGGCCAGACGGTGCGGTGTGTTCACCAACGTTGTCTAGAACATGCACGACACATTCGTCTGGGACAGAAAGACAAGTCTGCGGTGGCGGAACACAGTCTAGAACATGGCCATGGTTTTGATTTCGAAAACACCAGATTACTGGCGCATACTGGGAGCTTCTGGAATAGCATCCTTACAGAAGCAGTAGAAATTCGTCTCGCGTCTAACCTCGTCAACCGTGACAGCGGGTACCAGCTGAGTGAAGCCTGGACGCCAATCATCAATACTATTCGTCGACAGCACAACCGAGACGCATTACACGGCGCGTCCAGATCAACGGGAAGTTCGGTAGTAACATAAGCGAGCAATTTGTTGCTCAGGCATTAATGATCAGCTTATGGGTAAGTTTTTGCCTTCTGTTTTTTCCTTCTACCGAACGATGAGTTACTACGGGGCAGGACCCCGGCTACCATTGATTACAAATCTGACCAATCACGTGGCAGCATGGCTCAATATGAGGCCCGCAACGAATTCGTGTTGACCCATCAGTTGGACAAACAATTTATCGTGAAGGCTTTGTTTTCGGATATCTTCTTCGAAGGAGCGGTGATTTTAAGCCCATCCGCCATATGTCATGTAAAAAACGACATCAAATCTAGCCGTAACTCCACCTTGGCATCGATTCAAGCCGCAACGAGATTTGACCCCTGCTACGACTGGTTCCACAGCCGACCAATCAGAGGTTAGCAGCGGGAATCTGGTCTAGCTCAGCAGCTTCGCACCTCACTTCACCGGAAGATGGCGCCGACGATTCAGAGCGCCGAAATATTGTGTGATTATTATAACACTTCTATAACTCGGCTAGTCACCCGAGAGCATTATTTGTAACGTAGCTTTTGATTCATATTAATTGTCACAATTAAAATAAGGTACAAAACACACAACAGCACAGAAATATTTATTTCTGTCATTTAATTATCTCCCTACATAGTTTATGACGAGATAGAAAAAAGCTACATGCAACGTGAGGGGGAGGGGTTTGTGGAGTCTGACGCTACATCCAGGCTATGTGGGAGAGAGGGGAGTTCAAGGGAGGCCAAAATGAATCTATGTAGTTTATGGACGCTCCCTTATGAACACCTTTATAAATGGTAGGGATGTAGTTCATCTAATGAAATGAAAATTCATATAAGGAAGTAAGGGGGAAGGAAACACTGCATATATATGTATATATATATGAACATTGGAAGACAGTGATGAACCAGAAAAGATGAATGCATATAATATTTCAGTGGTGAACCTTAGTCTTGTGAGTAGATGAGAGACATGAGGACATGTGATGGTAATTGTTGGGTTTACTTTCCATAACTCTTCGTATTTGAATTACATTAAAACATTTTCCTACTCATTCTTATTGAAATAAAAATTAAGGATGTATAAAATATTCTCAGGCCTCTCACTGGGGCAGAATTTCCCCAGTGCAAGCCCCAAGAACATTTTATACAGTAGATACACTAGAAAAGCATCCATTCATTTAAAATTGTGGATGATCATATAGCTTGACCAGTGATATTCAAAATTTATTTGTTGGGTTTTATTCGAATGCTCAGTGCTATTACTGTGCCAGATAAAACGTCGGTTCAGGACAATACTGTCATAACTAACATTTATTAAATTTTACAGTGTAATGAATTATCATGGTTTTTTAAAAAAGGTAATTCTTATCAAATCTATAAGAAGGAACAATTCATATGACTTGCAGCCATATTGCACTGAAATTAAGTGGTATGGATATCTAGTTAAACATATAAAATAAAACTTTATTAGTGTAAGTAGAAATAATTTTTGATAACAGTAACAAATATATAGCATTTTATTATTCTTATTATACCTTATTATTTCATTTGGTACTTTGATATAGCTGCATACCACACAGATACTTTGGTTGTAATAAAAAACTAGAGTAATCAAATATGATGTAACTCTCATTCATCATTAAAAAAAATTAAACAGAATAAATTATAACACAATGACATGGAAATACTCTAATATCTCATTCATCTAATTGGACACAAGCCTCATGTTTCAGGTTGTAATATTGAAGTACATTTTTTTATTCAATATAATGTCCCTGAACTTCAGTACACTTGCTACAGTGACCTTCTGAAGTGAGAATCCGGAAGACTATTGAAGAAGGCTACCATTGCTGCTATTACTTCTTTGTTTGATGAAAATCGTTTTCCACGCATGAATTGTTTTAGATGTGGGAACTGCCCAGAAGTCAGAGGGAGTCAGATCCGGTGAGTAGGGTAGATGTGGTAATAATTTGTACTTTAATTCATTGCTTTTCATGATGGGTTTTTGAGCAGTGTGGGAGGTTGCACTGTCTTGACGAAAAAAAAAAATTCTTCTGTAAACCACGTCTTTTCTCACAAATTATTACATCCAACTGGTCCAAAAGGTTACAATAATAATCTTGAGTTTACTGTTTTACCAGTTTGGAGGTAATCCATGGACAAAATTCCTCTTGCATCCCAAAAAACTCATGCTAACATCTTCTTGGCTGATTTCTGGATCCTAACTCGCTTTAGAGCTGAAGTACTGGGTTCACACCACTCCTTAGCCTCTTGTTTTGATTCAGGATCATGATGGTAGACCAAAGTCTCATTCATAATGATGAGACAATGCAAAAAATCTTTTTATCATTTCTAAAATGCTCCAAATGTTGCCAAGAAAGTCACATTCGAATGTATTTTTTTCCATTGTTAGTGAATGTGGTACCCATTTTGCACACAACTCTTTGAAACCCACAACTTCAGCCAAAATATTACTCACACTGCCTAATGATATGACTAGAGCTTCTACTAAATCTCTCTTTTTTAATCGACTATCTTCCAAAACCATATCCTGTATTTTTGCTATAATTTCTGGTGTTCATGCACTTTTCAGATGTCCTCACGTGGATCATCATCAAAACTCATATGACCACATTTAAATTCAGCAACGCATCTTTCTACTGTTCTAATATATGAATAAGTTATCAGCACTACATGAAACTTCACACGAGCTCATAAAAAAGTAGTACGAACTTAAAAAAAAAGGGCAGTCATTGGGGACTGCCGACAGAAATGAAATCTTAAAATTATTAATATCATATGCGCAACACGTCATACTTATAACTACAGATATACTAAATAATAATAATTCCATGTTGACATAATGACCTGGTGACACGGTTTCTACTGGCTGAGCTTTCTGCCCCTGTCTCAGCCACCTTAAGCTAACCTGGTAGTGCTACCAGGTACAAGAGACCTACAGTTTAACGTGGAATCCGAACCATGGAAGCATTCTGGTGTACTTCACATTACACACCAGATGTTAAGGTTTGGTTAAGGGTCTATGAAAATACAGAGGCTCGAGCCGGGGACCTTTCATTTGCCAGTCAGACACCTAAACCACTGAGGCACCAGACCACAACAGATATACAATTAACATTAGCATGTCGGTAAAGCAAACTCATAAATTTTACCCATTCAAAAATCGCCCAACGTGCCTAAAGAAGTTTTCACTTCAAAAACTAAAAATCTAACTCATTTCACAACCCAACAGTTTGTCAAATCTTTTTTGGGGAAATGTATCAAGCTATTGTGTTAGAGACAAGAAGGCTAATTCCATTCTTCACAAACCTGTAGTTTAACGTAGAATCAGAACCATGAAATGTCCAGCATAGATCATATAATGAAATACAACTCCTAAAAATTCCTATTCATTGTGGGATTTTAACTACCATCCGGAAAGAGAATTTTTGGAATCGCCTTATCTGCTGAGCTACCAGACCGCTTTGTTTTGAAGTATATGTGTGCTAACTACTATCGAAATTGGATAAAAACTGTTGGTTTGTATGAACAACAGTGACAGAAATTAAGGTGGGAGGGGGGGGGGGGGGAAAGAAAGGAGGGTTTAGGTTTCTGTAAATCAAATATCAACAGTGTTTTTCATTTGTTGTAAAGTATATGTATACAAAATTCAGCAAATCAAAGCTTGGAAAAAAACACCTAAAATGCTATGAGTGTATACCAGCACGAAAGTCAGTTCACCAAAAGTGCAAGATGGTCGTGCCCGAAATGTCATATTTATAAAAATGTAAAGGATTCCATCTTTATCGGTTTAATTTATTTTACTATACAGTCTCTGTATTACAAATTATTTTTGCCATAATTTAAAACTAAATTAACCCTTTTTATTTTTTGTTCAAAATTTTTGTACAAATAATAGAGACTATGATTCACGAAACAGTGCTTTTTACTTACTGTTCAATATTCTGCAAATATCTATCGAATCCTTCACTTAAAACGAATGTTTTCAATGGGCTAGTGTAGAAACTTATTGTTTCATGAAGCAACACTGGAAGTCGTTTACAACACAATACACCTCATTTACACGGAGCTTATGAAAGCTGCTTATTGATTACTAATAATAACTAAATTCTTTCTGCCTTATGCTGTAACAAAAACATTCTGGTCCAGGCAGCATTTCAACCAAACCACTATTTCTGCTAATATTGCCGTTACAAAATCAAACAATATGAACACATCTCAACACATTAAATGGACTAAAACTACATTTCGAGTAATAACAGAATTTTCTATAACAAGATTCCTAATTAGTGTAGCATAAATTACTATCACAATTAATTTCATTATACACCTTACTAAATCACACGAATAAAGGTCACTTTATGGCGATGTAAACTTGGCCAGCAATATTAACGATTGTAGAGAATTATGGACTTTCCGTTGTACACTGTAAGTTACAAGTATTTTAGTATAATTTTTTTAATTACTTTACTTCAATAATTGTGATGAAACTGATGACATAGTTCATGCGGCTGAATGTAGTTTCAGATGTACTCAGTATTTAATTTACAAGCACCACATTGCCAGCGTCATTATTCGGGTTCATTTAGTAGTACCACGATATGAAATAATAAGTCAAGTTTATTTTTGCTATTCATGATGTCACTAACATACAATATAGTGAATGTATTAATGTGCGAGTGATAGAAGCTTTGATTTTCTAGCGGTAATTTTAAAATGCAGCCAGGGCCAGAATGAGAACTGAAACATTATTAGTTATTTAAGCTTCTTTCATGAGCACCATTTTAGTGACATCATGTATCACTTTGTACCGATATTGTATCAAAAGATCTATAGTAAGCTTGGACAATTAAGCAGAACCACGCGGCATTGCCCGAAGTAAATTTTTGAAATTTATCAATGTTTCATTCAGATAGTGGAGTGGCAGACAGGCGGAGTGGTAATTCGCTAGTAGTCATTCAAATCTGTTTGCAGAGTGAGAAACCAATTATGAAGAAACAATCAATTACTACTTTAACATTGAAACATATTTTAGTGCAGAATTAATCGTTCGAAACGAATGAACGAAATGTTAAGAAACTAGGGCTACAAAAATAGCCAAAACTCAGGAGACAAATCCTCAAGCAGAGTTGCAAAGGATTGAGCAGTTGGCACGTCTTGCGGCTTCTGCGACTGATGAATTGCCGGAGCAGTCACAAGTTGTATGACGACAGCAATCTGAACACTTGGTGTCGGAACGATTTGCCGAGACACCACGAAAAACGTGAGCTCAGTGCAAAGGGCAAGCCGATCGATCTCAAGAGCTGCTGAAACACCAAAGCAAATGAAAAGGTGAAGACAACAACACGCCATATATTTGGCATTGTAGCGAGCTGCTGAAACACCAAAACAAATGTAATCTCAGCGAGAAGAACAACCCATCCATCAAGTGCTTCTGAAACACCGCAGCACACGAAAAATCGGCAAAGACAGAAAGCTGCATATTTGGCATCACCACGAGTTGCTGCAACGTTGGAACAATCACGAGCTAGGCGACATCAACATGCCACGTATGGAACCATTGAAACAGCTGTTTTCTAACAACACAGATGAATCGCAGCAATTTTTTAATCTTATCAGTATAATTCCTGCTTCGATATGACGTCTTTTGGAACCGATAGAATTGTTGCAAAGCAAGGATTTTCACCGACATTTACTATCCAGGGGCAAGTATATGACCGAATTGGATCTATGCTTCCTTCATCAAAAACGAAACCACAGTTTTTGCAGATATATTTAATGAGTGATGAAGGAGCAGAAACTGAAAGACATTATAGAAATACTGAAGGGACTGAGAGAGAAACCATACAAAAAATGCAACGGGTATAACACAAGAACAATGCCTCGGTTAGGGAATTCAAAACGGCTGTGGAGAACATGCCCAAAGTTAGGGCCGGCATTACGGGGGGAGGGGTGGTAAGCGGGTCAAATGTACCCCGGCCCACCAGGCTGATGGGGGCCAAATCACCGGCTGTAGGGGCCCCCCACTCGACAAGTTGTACAGCTAAAAAAAAGGTCGCCCATTTGGTCTGAGGGAGGGCCCTAACTGATGAATTCGCCAAGGGCCCCCAACTGCTTACCCCGGGCCCCAAAATCCTAGAGCCGGTCCTGCCCGAAGTAACCTGCAAGGTAGTGATCCACCCCGACCGTGTGCTACGAGGACAACACGAGAGATGTTACAACACATCGACGAGTTACAAGATCGCAGTACTCCTACCGGGCATAGTGGACCTAAAGTTCAATGTGGAATCAGAACCACGTGAGCATTCTGGCGTACCTCACATCATATAACAACCTGTGCCAGAGGTGAAGGTTGAGCTAAGAACCTATGAAAATCCTCGCTGGGACTGGGATTCAAGCTGGGGACTTTTTCATCTCCAGTTGGACGCCCTAACCACTGAACGTCCAGACATCTCAAGAAAATCTTATATTACAGCACTCTTCCACACGGACGTAGTCGCGGGTAACTGCTAGTGTTCTATAATTGGACTGCAACCTAAAATCTTATGCATCAAATCAATTGTTTTGTAAACTTAATAGAGAACTACAAGTGATTACAGGGTAGAGTCTTGGTTAAAAGAAGGAGTACTATACAAGGAGGCTTTCCCTTATGGTTACAGAGTGTACCACAGAAATAGAGGAGCAATTGGTGGAGGGCTCTTCATACTTGTTAGCAAAGATTACTACAGTTCTTTAGTGTACACAGGAGGGTTACCAAAAAATAACCAGAATAGCCTTGCCTTGGGCGGTGAACAATGTACAGCTGCGAAATATTGTTTTCGACTCATAAAAATCCTTCTGAAACTGCTGTAATGTTGAAACAGCTTACAAAGATGACACTATGGCAAAAACTCAAGTGTACAAGTGGTTCACTTAGTTTAAAAATGGCGACATGTCAATTGATGACAAACCTTGTTCTGGACATCCGTCAAATTCCGAACCTACGAAAATGTTGAAAAAATTCGAGAGCTTGTGCTCTGACTGTTGACAAACAATTGATCACCTGTCAGAGATTAATGGGTTATCATGGAGATCGGTTCAGTGAATTTTAACTGAAGATTTGGGAATGAAGAGGGTTGCTGCCAAGTTTGTTCCACGGGCTCTGACTGACAATAAAATAGAACGTTGAGTTGAAACACGTCATGCTTTGAAACAACAGCTTGAAATTGATCCAGCTTTTCTATCAAAGGTCATTAATGGTGATGAGTCATGGTGCTTTAGTTATGACCCAGAAACAAAGCAACAGTCAAGCCAATGGTTGACATCGTTGTCACCTTGTCCAAAAAAAAAAAACTGTAAGTGTAATTCTGCCTTGGATAATTTTAGTCTGTGCTTTGCAACATTAACTTGGCTGCCACCTAATTTGATTAGACCCCAAATTAGGAAAGGTAAAGTCAATAAAAGTCATTGATAAATGCTGATCGATGTTCACTATATTCTTCAATTTTAAACAAAGTCACAAAACTAAATTGGCATCAGACAGTGTGTCCAAAGAAATGTAAATGCAGGACCGATTAACACCATCGAGCCAGACCAATCCCCATTGTTCAAAATAAAGGTCACCAATGCATGGAAGATGATAAAATTTCGTCCCATACCCCCCAAAAATTCAATGTTTCTGCCAACAACCTTTAATTAAGTTACGCCGCCGTGCCACATGGCATAAGATTCTACCTCCAGGGTAAGTGGGTCAAATATACCCGGGCCTGCCTGGCTAATGGGGGCCCGACCACCGGCATAGGGGCCCCCACTCCACAAGTTGTAGAGCTAAAAAAAAGGTCACCCATTTGGTCTGAGGGAGGGCCCTAACCAATGAATTCATCAAGGGACCCCAACTGGTTACCCGGGCCCCAAAATCCTAGTGCCGGACCTGTCTACCTCAGAACAACACAGTCACTCTCTATCTAATTCTGCAAGACTGGCTGGTATCTACATCGCGCCAAAATGATATGCTGCAGAGCATGGTTTTGCTTAGACGACTTGAAACAGACTGGCTGGCATCTACATTGTGCCACAAAGTAATGTAGTCACTCTCTAACTGAATCTGAAGACTGGGGGCGAGGGTAGCCCAGGGTTGCTATATATAGAAAGACCCGTGGGAACACAACGTTTTTCCTGTTCACACAAGAACAGTCTTACGATTTGATCAAATATTGACATTTTGAGGACGTGGGTTGTAAGGGGTATGTAGAAATGAAGAGGTTAGCACAGGATAGGAAGGGATGGAGGATTGCAACAAACCAGTCTAAAGACTGACAACAGCAAAAAAATTGACATTTACGCTTGAAGATTTCATCATGCATATGACCTATTCCTATTGCTTTAAAATTCTGGCTGTTGCTAGGTTGATTAAACAGTGTTAATTTTGATCCTTAAAAAAAAAAATTAAAAAAAAATTGCAGTTTCAATAGTTTAGCCATAAAAAAATTATTTTCTGTGATTCTAAAACTTGTTACTAACTTCTACAATTTACCAGCTATGAAGCTGAAATAACTTTTATTTTACTTTTAATTGACTGCTCTTTCATTTGGTACCAAAAACTCCGTTTATTATTTTCAAAAGGATGAAATAAAACTCGTCAACAAAATAGAATTTAACTCATTAATATTTCCTAAATTATTACAGTTATTGATCCGAAAGTGGCTTTAAACAATTCTATGTATTTTAAAATGGCTAATGAACAATTCTGAAGTTGCTACCAGTTCTCTTCAATTTATTATGAATTTTTAAAATAGACGCTGCATCAAGATAATGCAACAACAAATACTAGTTTCTTCAGATACTTTCTCAAAACTGTGAAATAATTATTTCTAGCTTGAATTAACTTAGTAACTGACCTTAAAAGTGATATGCAATGCTATTCAATTTAACTTGCTGTTCTGAGAACAAATTTTGTTACACAGTTATAAAATATTTAGGTTACCTTACAAATGATTATTATTGGAAGAGATTTAAATGTACCAGATGTCAACTGGGTAGGAAATAAGATTAATAACACAGGGGAACAGAGATTTTCAAATACCTTAGTAAGGTAAGGAGGTTTTACACAGGTGGTAGAGCAGAACACTAGGGCAGCAAACATTTTGGATATCTTCCTAGTAACGCCTGATAAAAATCTTGTGGGGTGTCAGGTAACAGAAGGAATAAATAACTGATGGAAATTAGGAGATTCAATAAACCAGTGGCCAAAATAGGAGGGGGAAAGAGGTATAATTATGAAAAGGCATGGACTTTAAAACTAAAGAGATATTTTAGGGGAAGATTCACCAAATGGAAGGATGGCACAAATACAGTGGAGGTGAAGTGGGTGGAGTTTGGGGAGGTAATAAAAAAGGACGAGGAAATGTTTATTCCAAGGCAGAAAATAAAGATAAGTACAGAACCTACATACTACAATAAGGAAGTGAGAAGGTTAAAGAGGTTAGTGAGACGGGAATACAACAGAGTTAAGTGACAGAAAGGCAGCAGGGAATAGCTGAAACAACTAAACAAACAAATAATAAGAGCAAAGATAGAAGCAATGGATGGACTTAAATTGAATATTATTGGTGCATGGGGACTACTGAATGAGGTATATAGAAATTTCTGTGGTTATGTTAGAAAACTGAGGACAAGACAAGGTATTCAGAGAATCGTAGATAAGAGTGGAGTTGAAGCCACTGAGGATTTTAAAATGGCAGAGATACTGAGTGACTGTTTTAATGAGACTATTAGGGAATGTAATCCTGTGATTGGAGGGAATGAATCAGTGGAGAGTCTTCATATAAGTAGAAATGACAAAACTACAAAATTTGAAGTAGACACTCAGGAAATCATGAACAAACTAAAATCGCACATAGTATCTGGTGTAGATAATACTACTACAGAAGTATTATGGATAGTGGGATAAGATATTATATCTTACTTTGAAATATTATTTATGACGAGAGTGTTGCTGCATACCAGAGGAATCAATAAGAGCAATAGTAGTACTGGTACAAAGAGGAGAGGTGGCAAAGACAAATAGGGTTGAAAAATACAATGTGATTAGTCTGACATCAATGATATAAAAATAATGGAAAGATTGATTTGGAACTATATCAGAAATACGTATGAAGAAAGTAACTGGTTTGCAGCTCAACAAGATGGCTTTAGGCAAGGAAGTTCATGTGAATCTCAGATGCTAGGCTATATGCAAGATATTTCGGATGAATTGGACAAGGCTGGTCAAGTTGATAGGGTAGCGCTAGATCTTTCTAAGACATTTGCCAGAGTGAGTCATAAAATGGCTTTAAATAAACTAAAAACTATTGGATTTGATGATAAAGTTACTTGCTGGTAGAGCAATTCTTAAAAGCCATAAAGTAAAGTGTTGAACGGGAAATAAATTATCAAAAGAGGTGGAAGTAAATATGGGAGTGCCACAGGTTTGGTGTATTGGGTCTGTTGCTGTTCATTACTCTAATGAATGATTGTGCTGATAGTTTATATTTGAAGTATACACTCAGGAAATCATGAACAAACTAAAAACGCACATAGTGTCTGGTGTAGCTAATATAGAAAACAATTTGAATTGTTAGCAGATGGCATAATGATATATAACAGGATTAAACCAGCTGCAGGGTGACTTTGATAAAATATCTAAGTGCGTAGGTCAGCATAGAATGAAGATAAATGCCAACAAGAACCAGTGTATTAGGTACACAGATAAAAAAAAACTAAAGATTGTTTATGATTATAGGGTGAGGTCAGAATTGTTTGTTGAAGGCTTGAAGTGTAAATATATTGGCATAGCATTTGAGAATAAACTGAAACGGGCAGAGCAGGTTGTAGGAGAAGGTTACAAAATCCCACAATCACTGGAGAGGGTTATGAGAGAATGTACCAGAGAAGTTACGGAACTGGATTATAATTGGTTCAATATGGTGGTGTAGTATGGGGCTAGGGATGTAGTGGATATTTGCATCTGCAAGTGCAGAATATTTGCATGAAATCCTACCTCTGCATCTGCAATTTTTGATGCGGATGTTTTGTTTATATTGCAATATATATTATTCTCTTCTCTTTATACAAGATTCTGCCCACCGTAGCTTAACTAACAACAAGTTTTTTTTTTCCTTCTTATGCTCTTGCAATAAAAGTAACAATGAACTGAATGGTGATATTACATAAGCGATGAATTTACAAGTTTGAACTTGCACTAAAGTAAAACATCCTATTCACTGTCCAACTTATAGGACATGCATGTATAACTATTGTAGGTTGCACTCATCTATTCACACTACTTGAAGGCGTCCAGAAATGTTCTAAGCAATCCTTTCCACTCATACTTTCTTGCCACATACCAGTGTCCTTATCACTAACTCCCAGGGTGTTTCCCCCAATCATGATCCAATGCCTTAGTTTGTTGTATGGCAAGAATCCGTGTTAGTTGTCTGGGAGTCCAATTCAACACATCCTACATGTAGTCCTGTAATGCAGCAGTTCCCAACCTATGGGTCGCGACCCACCAGTGGGTCGCGGAACAGTCAAAGTTTTTGCCACAAAAATATATCTTTTATTTGATCTTTTTAAAAAATATAACACGATATTTTACAAGTGCAATAATCATGAAAGCTATTAGCTTAAATTAAAACTTTGTGAAAAAAAGTTTTCTTAAACAATCAGCTGGTATTAAGTAACAATCTCACTGTGAGATTTAGCAGCAGCAGCAATCGTTATGGCAACCTCTCACTGTCCCGCTCTAGAGTGGAGATGCACGCGCTTACCACCTGCAATTTTACTTCTCTCATTGTCATTTTCTTGTTTATTGTTAAATCGAAACCGAAGTCTTTGATCGAAACAGTCTTTCTTTGCTTGTAAGAGTGAATTATTGTTTGCGTTTTGTTTTGATTGAGACTAGATTTAATGTGATTATGGAAAGTTGGTTGAGGACTGGATAGTGCCGTAAAGAGAGTATCCAAATGATGAGGAAACTTTGACCTACACGGCTAATAATAATGAGATTGAAAATCTTATTGATCCACAACCAAGTATTTGTAGTTACAATACAGGCAGCGCGAAAAACTAAAAGACGTATCTGCGAAAGGATTATTTTAAATACGTGTTTGTGTTTTCGGGAACTGAAGAAGAGCTAATTTCTCAGTGCGTGATTTGTTGTGAAAATTTGTCCAATGAAAGCATGACTCCCTCAAAACTTGAAAGGAGTTTGTCAACCAAGCATCCTGAGTACACAGGTAAGCCTCTTGAATTCTTTCAAAATAAAAAATTACATAATCTTTCGACCAAACCTTCAATGGAAAAGTCAGTGTCAGGCCAACAGAACAAACAAACTACCATAGCGTCTTACCAATTATCCTTGTTAATAGCAAAGCAGAGAGCTGCTCACGCAGTAGGTGAAGAACTTATTTTACCTGCAGGAAAAATAATATCTAATACTTTGTTTGATGGAAAAATGTCAAAAAGAATAAGTGAAAACACTTTATCAAACACTCCTGTAAAAAGGAGAATCGATTAAATGTCTAATTGGGTCGAGGAAACAATGATTTCAACTCTAAAGCAAAGTGATTATTTTCACTACAAATTGATGAACGCTCAGATGTTGCTGTTCAGGCAAATTTATTAGCTTTTGTTCGTTTAGAGTTCAACGATTCTGTGGAAGACAAAATGTTATTTTACAAATCCTTGTCTACAAGAACTGTGGGAGAGGAAATTTTTAAATGTGTTGACACTTTTTTTAAAAGAAAATTAAATTGTTTGGTCGAAATGTGTGATGGTGCCCGTGCTATGTCCGGCATTTATTCAGGTTAAGTTGCCAAAGTTAAGTCAGTGGCCCCTTTGATGCAATCGAGTCAATGCTGCCTTCATCGAGAGGCTCTGGCAGTAAAAGGTTTGGATGAGTGCCTAAAGAAAACTCCAGACGATTCTGTGAAAATTGTTAACTTTATCAAAACACGGCCTAAAAATTAAAGATTTTTTGGAGTGTTGGCTGATGAAATGTGCAGTAAACACAAACAACTTCTCCTTCACTGTGAAGTTCGATGGCTGTTGAGAGGTAAAGCAGTGTCGAGATTATTTGAACTTTGTGACGAACTAAGAATGTTTTTATTAGAGCAGAAAATGACGATAAATCCATAAGATAATTTATTGAATGTGTTTGCGATGAGAACTGCCTAAAACTTCTTGCTACAATGTGCTCAATGTAATGAACCTGACAATACAAGGATAGGATATCCACATGTATTACGTCCAGGACAAAGTCGATGGAATCATTAAAAAACTTGACCAATGGACCTGCAAAGTAGAAGAAAACAGTTTTGATGCATTTCCTTTCTTGCATGACTTCCTTGAATCAAACGAAATAAAAGTCATCAAGGAAACTGCAAATGTCATCAAAGAGCACCTTGAAACCTTTTCAAATTTTTCAGTAAATTATAAGTTGTAGGCCTCATTTATTTTCAAATAGTATTTCCTTTTTTATTTCAATTACCCATGAAGATTTTAAATCTTGTTATATGTTAAAAAGTGAAATGTGTTCCATTCGTTTACTAATAATTGTTTTAGGAGTTAGTTTCCAAAAATCGACGATGGTTGCTTTTGGATAAGAAATCCTTTTGAGGACGAACATTTGAAAGGCCCAAAAATCTCAACAGCTGAAGAAAACTCGCTAATAGAGCTATCTTGCGATTCTTCTTTAAAGACAATTTTCAAGGATTTACTTCTGGATTAATGTACGAGCAAAGTATCCAGAAATCTCTAAATCAGCTGTGAAGTTCTTGATGCCATTCAATACGACATACTTGTTCGAACGAGCTTTTTCTACTTTATTGTTTTTGAAAAACGATTACAGAAATAAACTACTGTATGTGAAGAACGTGACTTAAGACCCATTCACACTAGCTGTCAGCTCACCTCAGCTCAGCTCAGATCAAAAATCGCTAAACACGTAATCCAATGGGAGCATTCACACTACGCGGACCGCTCAGGCCAGGGCAAGGCAGGTCAAACCGAAGATCGCGCCACCACCGATCAACAACGGCCAAGACCTGAACTGAGCTGAGCTGACCGCTAGTGTGAACGAGCAACGGTCAGGTCAGGTCAGATCAAATGGGCGGCGAACGTCTAAAAACAATGCTCATAAGCAATAAATAAAAAATAAATGTTTTAACGGTATGTTATTTCTGTTTATTATAAAGTCGACAAACTTTAATATAAATTCAAATATTATTAGACATTTTAGTACTGTCAAGATACAGATCCTGTTTCCGAATTTAAAAAAAATATTGTGAATATATTTTTTGAATCAAATGCTTCTGTACCAGCGTTAGCACACAAACAAATAATATTTGTAAAGAAGGGTTCCTCTCTCATCCTGAAATTCTCTTTCTACATGGCATGAAATTTTATCCTTCTGTAAATAATTGTGCAAAATACATGTTGCTAAAATTATGTTATCAATTAATCCTGGAGCAGAATTAATTTTTCTAAAATAAATTCGAAATCTTCGAGCCCTAAAATATCAAAAGCATTTCGCACAACTCGTCTCTCACGGCATAACCGGTAGTTAGCATTCTTCTTTTTCTTTATATGATTGCGCTTGAAACTCTGGATACACTCAGAACCATCCTCTTTTTGATCTTGACATATGTTTAGGCTCTTGATCCAAAATCATTGCGATTTAATTGAAGTTGGGGTTAGAAAACGGCATTGTTCACTATGAACAACTGAAATGAAATGGCCTCATCTAGGACATGATCTGGCCTGACCTGAGCTTAGCTGACCGCTAGTGTGAATGCTTTCCTGGATTGTGAGCTGAGCTGACCTGACCGCTAGTGTGAATGGCCGTTTAAGGTTAAAATTAATCAGTTTTAACCCTGATATCAATACCCTCATCAGTAAACACCAGTGCCAGAAATCTCACTGATTGTAAAGTTGTGTTTTTGTAATAATTAAACGTATTTTTCATTATCTTTGTAATAAGCGGTAGGCCACTGCACAAAGCATCACCTCATCGAGTTGACGGCTGAAATTCCAGGACTAGTTACAACTCGATTTGAAAATTAAAATGCCACTGATGTACCAAGTCATATCTTGGTGGAAAACACCTACAAATCCCATTTTAATGGTTGACTGGTAAGTTTACCATTGTGTTTTTATGTTCCCAGTCTTTCATATTTTCATACATTTTGGTGCAGTAAAACACAATGATGAACCTACCAATTAACCACTAAAATTGGGTCTGCAGGTGGTTTGCAGCAAAAAGCGACTGACAGACCAGTTGCATTTTAATATGGTGATCGAGTTACTTCTGATCGTGGAATTTCAGCAGTCAACTTGATGAGGTGATGGTCTGTGCAGTCGCCTCCCGGTCTATAATATGTTTGTTGTTTTATGTATTACCAATTCTTGTTTTTGTTGATAGTATATCATTTGTATGAAAATTTACTTTTTCGTAGGATAGGATAGTCGATAGTGTATCGAGATCATACAACAGTTTCCATTCCGATTTTAGATAGACTTTCATTTTAGGTGGGTCGCAAAATTTTTTTTTCTTATAAGTGGGTCGTGTACCATTAAAGGTTGGGAACCACTGCTGTAATGCCTTTCACAACACATCAAGAGTCCTTTATCGGAAAATTGGATCAATATAGGTCCTACAAGTTGGACTGTGAATGGGCCACTATTTGTGGAAAGGTGGGTGGTGGGGACAGAGATTTGCAATGTCGTGGCCTTGTGCTTGACGCTTGAATTAGTTGAGCTGCTAACTCCGCAAAGTTTGTATGACAAAGATTGTTTTTAGACGCATGTCTAATTATGTATATAATTTAATTCACTTGTGAAACCTTTTCATGTTTTTTGTTGCTGAAATATGAGGCAAAAAATAAATCAGTGAGGCGGAATTATATTTTACTTATGAAAAAATGTAGAATTTGGCATAAAAATATACTTTTATTTTAAATTTATTTTTGATAAAATATTAAAATCTAAATAATTATAAAATTATTTTTTCACATCTACTTCTGCAAAACATCCACATCCATGGATGTCAAGCACTGAACATCTTCATCTGCAAAGATGACCTCCGTTACAACTCTACATGGGACCATATTTTTGGTACCAAATACAGGAGTTGGAGGACATGCAAAGAAGAACAGCTAGATTTGTTTGTGGAAATTATCGCAGTAACTGATATCATAAAGGAGTTGGATTGGGAGTCATTGGAAGACGGGAGGAAGGTGAAGAGTGTGCTGGGAATATATAAGGCATATGTTAGTGATTGGGCTTGGAGGGATATTGGTCGAAGAATTAGGAATAGTGTATGAAAGGGGAAAGATGACCATTACCACAAGCTGGCAGTTGATTTCATCCATAAGGGAGTGGGAAAATTTTCTTTTGTGGATAAGGGTGTCAGCGATTGGAGCAGATTCCCAAGTGAAGTGATGAATAATTTACCAAAAATGCTGAAGGACTTTAAAATTTAAATTTGTAAATGGCAATAGTAGATTGGGGAGAAATTATATAAAATATATAAAACAAATTTTAAAAAAATTAAATAAAAAACTGGTAATTAGATGACTAAGGGAAATGCCGCCAGAGCTTGTGCTTCATCCAGTGGTGTAGGTTAACAAGCGCTCCGGTGCAAAAAAAAAATATTTTGCGCCTTCAGGCCAGATGGACGAGCCCTTTATTTTTAGCTCTACTAAGTGAGGTTTGCTAGCAGGGGCTCCCTGAGCTTGGGGGCTCCCATGCACAGCACCGCTTAGCGCTCTGATAGCTACACCCCTGGCTACATCAAAATAAAGGTTTCATAGTTAAGCAGGGTGACAAGAGGCTGTACCATGGAAGTAATGAAATTTGGTTACTAAATCTTGATCAGCTGGAGGGGATAAAAATAAAATCAATTAGAAAAATTTGCAAAAATTACCATAGAACATAATTAGTAACTGCTATGACATAGGAGATGGGAATTATTGGAAGACAGGTGAGGAGAGAGTATGGTATGTATTGACAATTATGTCCACACTGATTTTAGGTGAAGACTTGGTAGCAGTATATGAGAGGGAAGATGTGATCATGATTAAAAAAAAAAAAAATCTGGTATAAGAGAGTTAGAAAGTTTTTATTTGTAAATAGCGGAGTAATGGACTAGAGTTTAATATCAATGAATGAGCTGAACATATTACAACAAACAGCTAAAATTTGTATAAAGCAAAAATATGTGTTATATGGAAAGTTTCAATGATGCATAAGCTCCATCACCATCAGCTGATTAATAATAATGATGATAGTATGGATATAATAGTTCTTATCAATTAAATTCAATAAATTGAATTGTTGAGTTACTCACAATCTGAGATTCACATGAATATCATTGCCTAAAGCCATTTTGTCGACTTGGAAACTAGTTTCTTTCCACACAGACATTTTTCATGTAATTACATATTATTCCCTAAATCATTTTTCATATGGTATACTTTTATTTTACAACCATATTTGTCTTTGTCACCCCTTGTTTATCAAACAGTACTGCTATCGCCCAAATCGATTTGTCTGGTAAGTAGCAACAGCCTAGACTCATCGTAAATAATATATCAAGGTAAGGTAAGATAAGGTATCGTATCCCACTATCTTTAATACATCTGTAGTAATATTATCTACACTGGCCCCTTTGCACATTTTTAGCTTTCTGAATTCCTTCATAAATTTCTGAGAATCTGTTACAAATTTTATAGTTTCTGCAGTGACAAAAAAGAAAAATTCAAGGTGATGGCTGCTTACCATAGTAGAAGAATGAATGATGAAGGGGAGAAACTAAATTCATATTCACAGTTCAGATGTGAGTGTAGCATGGTTATTATTGGAGGGGTTTTAAATATACCAGGTGGCAACTGGGAAGAAAATAATATTAACAACACAAGTGTACAGAGATTTTCAAACACCACAGTAACAGAAGGTGACTTTACCAAAGTGGTAAAGAAGAGCACAAGGGGACCAAACATGTTGGATATCTTTCTAATGAAGACTGATTCAAACCTTGTGAAGTAACCAAAGAAATAAGTGATCACAATGCACTACTGATGAATATTGGGGGATTCAGTAACAGTGTCCAAAATTGTAGAGGGAAATAGATAAAATGAAAGTACAGTGTCAACAAAGTGGGAAGAGCTCAAGAAGGCAAAAAAAAAAAAAAAAAAAAAAAAAAAAAAAAAAAAAAAAAAAAAAATGAAAATGGGGGAGGTAATTTTTATTCCAAAACAGAAAATAAAGAGAAGTACAGAACCTACATATTACAATAGGCTGGTAAAGAGGTCAGTGAGAAGAGCAAAGAAGAAAGCAAAGGATGGGTTTATGAAGAATATTATTGATGCATCTAAAAAAAATTGTGGCTTTTTTTTTTTAGAAAACTGAGGAGAAGGTAAGGTATTCAGACAATTGTAGATAAGAATAGAGAAGAAATCACTGATGATTTGGAAATGACAGAGATATTAAGTCACCAGTGTAATGTGA
Organism: Vandiemenella viatica; assembly: GCA_031002005.1. Classification (NCBI taxonomy): domain Eukaryota; kingdom Metazoa; phylum Arthropoda; class Insecta; order Orthoptera; family Morabidae; genus Vandiemenella; species Vandiemenella viatica. The sequence goes on from JARYHS010008074.1 coordinate 246,742,621, forward strand.
CCACCAGCGACTATCATCCTGGGATGGGAAGGAATAAATCAGAGGAGCATCTCCACATAAGTAGAAATGAGGAAACTATAACATTTGAAGTTATGAAATTATGAAAAAATTAAGAAAGCTAAAAATTGTAATGGTGCTAGTGAAGATTATATTACTACAGATTTATTAAAGATTGTGGATATAATATTGTTACCTTGAAATGTTTACAGTGAGTCCAGAGTGTTGCTACTAACCAGAGGGATTGATAAGAGTGATAGTAGTACCGGTTCATAAAGGAGGGGTTCAAATGCAAATACGGTTGTAAAATACAAGATGATTAGTTATATGAAAAATGGAGAGAATAACATTAATTACACCACAAATGTCTGTGAGGAAAGAAAGTGGTTTGCAAATCGACGAGATGTCTTTAGGCAAGGATATTCTTGTGAATCTCAGATGATAAGCTATATGTAAGGTATTTTGGATGAAATGGACAAAGTAGGCCAAGCTGATAGTGTAGCACTAAATCTTTCTGAGCCATTTGACAGAGTGAGCCATGAAATGAGGCTAAATAAGTTAAAAACTTCTGGAGTTGATGAAAAAGTTGATGCTGGGTGGAGACATTTTTGGAATGCAAAGTGTTAGGATATGAAAAGCATATTTTTTTTCTGACTTTACACCTTGTTAACATTGAGGTAATTAGAGGCAGATGGGACTGGAGACAAGTAACAAGAAGGAATTTGGCCATGGCCTTTTGAAGGAACCTTTATGGCATGCACCTGGGGTAACCATAAAAAACTCAAATCTGGATGGCAGGACGGAGATTCAAGCCTGCATCCTCTCGAACGTGAGTCCAGAGAATTACTGATCACTGACCACACTTGATGAAAAATGCAGTATCAGGGGAAGTGAAAGTGACTATGGGAGTGCCACAAGGTAGTGTATTGGGACAATTGTTATTTGAAATTCCAATGAATGATTGTGTTGATGGTTAAAAGTCAGAATTTATATTGCTTGCATATGACATAATAATATAATACGATCAAAATGGAAGAAGAGCTGCAGGGTAATTTGAATAGAATATTAACTTTGTAGACTAAATGTCAAGAAGAGTTGCCTTATTAGTTACACAGTTTTTAAAATTAAAATAAATACGATCTGGTGTGTGTATCAGTGAGTACACACACAAGTGAAACTTATACATATTTCTTTTTTTTGTGAATTTTTTGATGTTTTTTTCCACTGGAATGGATAATTGCATTTGACAGCAAATAGATAGTAACTATGTCCTACTTATTCTCACAAATAATATAAAATATTTGAAAGGTTAAAGAACACTGCTAGATCATAGACTATCACGTATAGACCTAGTTTGTATTTTGTGTTAAGAGTTTTTATATTTAAGAACATCTTGGGAAAAAGTATGGTATATACACTTTTATGATCAATTATCATTAATATCTATATTCTTAGCCTCTCAAAAATGACAGATTGCATGCTAATTTTCAGCAACTAAACTACTGGTGCATGTAGTAGTGTGTAAAAGTTTATTTAATGACTAACTTCTAAACACGTCATAAATGACAGGTTGAATGTAGGTTTCAGGCTCATAACTTAAATAATTTTTAAAAGCATAAACACTTAAAACATAAATAACTCATTCTCTCTGCTGTAAAGAGCACCTAATGTTATTTGGACATGCAAGTAGTACATTTTACTTCAGTCTAGGGATGGCCGAAAAATAACGTCACAGCTATATTCACAATGTGACCGGAAAGTCACAGTGACAAAAAGTAACTGCAACAGAATCTGGACGTGACTGAGTAACGTTCACGTGATAACATTTTAGGCACAAACTGCGATCTGCGGAGAATCACGGTTTCAAGAGAAAGTAGCAGTAAGGAAGACATTACTTGGTCACAGTCATGTCATACCTGATATCGTTTGGTAGGATACTGTGAATTCTGAATTATAAAGTAGACCAAACTATCAGTTTTGCACCAGCAATCAGCAGTTTTCCTCTTGTTTGTAACAAAAATAGTCGATCAACTTAGAAGAAAAATGGACTAAAGCTTTCTTGGTCCGTTTAAAGTTGACAAAACCAAGTTATCTGTGAAACAAATATAACTAAATACTTAGATAAAAAATGATTAAAATCACAGATTGTTGTCATTAAATACAAGTTTATTGGACTGAAAGGAAATTTGATCAATACTTATTTTAAGAAATTGTGCTATTTTCATCCTTAATTTCTTCTACAGTGTGGTAGTGCAAACATTATGTTAAATGATTGCACAACCAGTCTTATTAAAGTAGCTGGAACTTTTTTTTACAATGCCTAATTTTTAGAATTAAAATGGACCATAATACAAGTGACCTATCATCACATATGTGTGAGGAATTTCCTTCTACAATTGGGATTGCAGTTTGACAGGATGAATTCGGAATATAATAAGAATTCTTTGTATTGTTCTAATTCACATTTTCAGTGGATTTCATAGCAGTATTGATCCAGCATAAGTTCTTGATTATGAGGTCCAGTCAGATAACCAGTACATCATTAGGTAGCTACTTACATAGTTGTAGATACATCATAGTTGTCTTGTAAAATATGTTTGTATTGGGTTACTATTATATAAATGGTACAATTTTTTTATACTGTATGCAAACAGTGAAACCATTTCTGCAAATCAGGCTTTCTACATTAATGTATCCTACACAATGCTTGTCATAAATTTTCATCTATTACAAAATTACTCTATCTGGCTCTGTTTTCTGTACTAATTTCTTTGTATATCTCCTCCCTCTCCTGCCCTGCAATTTTGGATACCTCAGAAGGCATCCAGTCAAAATGACATTGATTCATATCTTTTATTCAGCACCTCCCCATTTGTGTTTCACCTCACTTTCTTATAATGTTAGCAACTGAAATTTAATGAATGAATGAAAAAGTTATATTACACCAAAAACTGCAATATTTAATCTGGAAGAGGAAATACTGATTATATCCCTTTACAAATAATATTCATTCAGACACTGTTTGGATAAAAATAATACAATTTCTTTTTTTTCCCCTTGAGAGTTGGAATTCATTAAGGAATATATAATTTAATTATATTTAAAACTTAGTCCAGACCTGAAGATTGGTTGGATCATCCACAAGGCCTTTGTGTCAGGAATGAACAACCATTTCCTTTTTCTCTGGGACCTACATTTTAACATGGAATCCGAAGCACAACTAGCTTTGTCTAAAACCACCAAGTGAAAGCAAATAGTTCTCGCAGTATCGTACATCTAAATTGCCCATTCTATCATGGCATTGGTAATTATGTTAATAGTAGATAAGAGTTGTAGGAAACCAGAAGTTTGAATAAAGAATAATAGTAAGGGAAAACCATCACACTTATTTGCAGATAGTTTAAAAGTAGTATATTACACCTAAAAACTAAATACAGCTTTCACATCACTGAACTTATGTTTTAACATAACTGGAGGTTCATCAGACATAAAACATTTAACCACAACTCTTTTTATTTCAATCAGAATATTATTTGAAACCTAAGTTTGTATTTCACTGCCCTAACAGAAAATGAGATTATTTAAAACATCAGTAGGCCCTACTGGCTAGCATTTTCTGAAATAATGTATACATATTTTCATAAGATTTATACATATACTGTAATGCATATATTCAATTGGAGCCTAACATTGCAGTTGTAATTTTGCCCATTGGGCAGGAACCCTGCCCATTATACTAACAAAAAATTGTAACTACAGTGGGAGACTCTTAGGTTGTTTGGTCCGGTACAAAAGCAATGAGGACTTTCGGGCAAAATGGAATGGTTTTTTTTTTTTTTTTTTTTCTTTTAATAATTCAATTTTGTTTGCTACGCCAAACGCTACAGATCAAGGCTGCCCAACCTCAGGTCAGCTGCCAGCCATTTGAATTTGCCTGCCAACAGCAGTGGCCTAGAATACGAGACCAACTCAGAAACCTCTGCAAATGTCTCATTGATGTTTTTTACTCTTTGATTATGATTAAAGAAACCTCTGCAAAGGTCTCATTAACGGTTTTTACTTTTTGATTGTAATTAAACTGTGTTAACTTAAATTTTTGTTGTACATAAATATCTTTTGTAACTGTCGAGAAGATTCTCTTTGGCATGTCCAAAGAGCTTACCAGGCCAAAGTCGGTGACTAGGGACTACTCATGCACAAAATGTTAAGTGAAGATAAGCAGACTGTTGATGGTATATTTGCACTACATACATAATGTGTTACTGTAACAAATTTTTCTCTTCAGCACCCTAGGAAGTTTCACTTCAAAATTCATATGTTATTTATGATTGTACGGTGGGGACAGAATTGCTTACTGAATGATCGAAGTGTAAATTTTTTGCGTAACATTTGTTAATATTGGATCACAAAACTTTGGTCTTACCATTCCTTGAATATGGTGGCGTAGTATGATACCCATATTTTGGGTATCAAATACAAGAGTTGGAAGGCGAACAAAGAAGAGCAGCCAGATTTGTCTCTGAAAATTACTGCAGGGCTCAGTCAGTAACTGATATGATAAAGAAGATGGATTGAGAGTCATTGGAAAACAGTAGGAGTGTGCGGGGAATATGTTGGTGATGGTGCTTGGAAGAAAATTGGTCAAAGAATTAGGAGTAGTACATAGAAGGGGAAAAAGGACCATGGCCACAAGCTGGCACTCAATTTCATACATAAGGGAGTGGGAAAGTTTGCTTTTGTGGTTAAGTATGCCAGGGATTGGAACAAATTATCAAGCAAAGGGATAAATAATTTATTTAAAAAAACTGAAGCAAATTTAAGATTAAAAATTCGTAAATGTTAAAAGTAGATGGTTTGAAAAATTTAACATGCAAAGGATATAAGATAATAACAAGAAAAGAAAAAGGAAAATATATTACTAGGGTGATTGTGGCTGAAACATGCGCATCATCACAAATAAATTCAATTCATTTATAGTCAGTTTGGAAATAGGCGGCTTTCTTTGCATTTATTACAGATATTCCTTTCTTGCGGTGCGGGCCAAAAGGCTACGGGCTAGGTAGGGGGCGTCCATTAATTACGTGTGGTGAAAGGGGGGGGGAGTTCCGGAGAAATCTCACCAAGGGGAAGGGGAGGGGGGTTGACGGAAATCTCACGTGAGGTTTTGAAATACTTGAAGGACAGTAGAAGTAAAAAGAAAAGAAAAAACCCCTCTACAAACGACGCGAATATCAGAAGTGCGTAAATGAGGCTCTGAATTTCTGTGTCTTTTCACGTTAAATCGGTCGTCTTTAACTATTGATATCTAGTAACTACAATGCGCGGATTAATAAATGAATAAAATGCTTAGCCAATAAGTGAAGGTTCATTACCTGTGAATAGAACAACGTTCCGTCAAATACTGCCAACAAAAATCATTTCTGCTGCTTCCATTTATGGAAAGTTTACCCAAAATAAAAAGTATGTTTTCTGGTGTGATACTTGCTTTCCATTGCTACCAAAGTAAACTGGCAGGTTCGTTCGTTCTGCAGCTTGTGTCTGCCCGAATAATCATTATTGCGTAGCACTTTTTAAGAATATTATTACTTTGTTGTGTTTATAATTAATGAAATAAAATATTATGATACTGTTTCTCGCGAGTATATCTTCTTTTTCCAGTACGTTTTAGATAAATCGTTTGAAGATACCTCTGTAAATTTTAGAAATGTTAATACGTCTTTTTCATACCACGTCACCGCCCTTGTTTGTGAATGACCTTATCGATAAAGCTTATTGCTGCCTGCCTATTTTCCTTTAGATGCGTTCAATTTATGTTCGAAGCAGACTTCGCAATTCATAATGAACGAGATATTTACCAAGAAGATGAACACTGTTTAACTCAAAGTAACTGTAATATCGAGAGAAAAACAACTGTACTGTTGGCATTTTCCAGTATGTTTAGTTGCATAGTATTAATTCAAAATTATCTAAAAAAATTTCAGTAAAGCAAAGGACTGTTATTTCTTAAAAGTGGCCATACACGACCGTTCCATCGGTCCAAATGGAGCGATGTCACTCCATTATCGTGTCGTCCATGGGGAAATTCATATTGATGGCATGGACTGACAGGATTATTTGAATATCCAGTCTATATAATATTCATCAGTTTGTTCCATCAAGCCAACTGACGGTGTGTGAGGAAATCCACGTGAAGCGACTTCAAGCCGTCACTCAAGTCGGCTGGTATATGCAGAAACCGCCGTCCTAACACTTATTCTGTCAGAGACAACCGAGCTGACATCATCGGTGCCTGTGTTGGATAGCGCTGTTTCGTTTTAGTTTTGAATTTGGTATAGAAGTATTTGTTTTGCTACTTGTAAAATATTATGTTGACTATGGATTTTAAGAATAATATTGTTTTAAGTATTATTTAGAACGATATTATTTTTATACTTTATTAAAGAAAAAAGTGTAGTTACAACACGACTTTGTGTTGGAGATTATTGAAAAATATAAAGACTTAAAATGCCTATGGTAGGTCTATAATCAGGGGCGGTGCGACCGCACCGGGCGCCGTTATACGGGGGGCGCCGAAAATGCAGCAAAAAAAAAAAAATCTATAATAATCCAGCTTGCTGTTCATATATTTTTTTAAGTACATTAACGTAAGAGCTTCCGTTTGATATATAGTCCGAGTCAGCTCGAGTTACTCCATTCGAGAAAACCACAAATCGTTCCGTAATTAGAACTCTCCGGTGTTACGCCGCGCCTCCCACACCTGCCTTTTCGGCTGTAATCTTACAGTTCATTCACCTATGGCGGTTCTACGAATTTTCCGAGCAGCGACTGCCGCGTCTTCAAATATAAATTTATGAATTTGCCGCCCGCAGCAGTTTAAAGCTATTCTTTGATTTTTCCGCCACCTGAAGGTTGCCGCTCGGGGCAGTAGAGCTAAGAAAGAAGGTCACCACTCACGAATTTGTCACTTACCGTCCCTTTAAACATGATTTTGCCGCCCGGGGTAAGGGCCCCAGTTTGCCACCCTCTAGATCCGGCAGTCATTTGCATGTGGGTGTGTGTGCATGAGGCGAGATTCAACCTACTTCTAGAATGTTACACCATAGATGATTAAATACAAAGAAACATAGCCAAAGTTGATTTATCGTACCCTCCAAAAGGGTTATTCGGAATAATAATAATAATAGATGATTGCAATTAACGTTGGTAGCGTAAATATTTACAAAATGTAATGTGTCTTTTATAGACATATCGCTACCTGTTTATTCTTAAAAAAAGAAAAAAAAACTAAACCAAGGTGAAACTGAGTAGGCTTCAAAGTTGCTTGCAAAATTTCTTAGAGATGTCATGTGAATCGTCGTCATCAGAATTAGTTCAACAAGTGACGGAAGTTAGAAGTTCTTCAGACGAGGCTCATAATGATTAAGAGCAGCATGTATTGGAAGATTTTGCTATGGCTGCAAAGTCGACTGCACTTCAAAATGGGTTATACCAGACATACCACCACCGTCGCAAATTATGACGATTTTTCAGAATGGTTGCTGATTGACCCTTCCATCAGAAATGAAATAATTATTCGAGCAACGAAAAAAATCATGGACGTCATTTATCAAAAACGCATTTTCAAAGAGTAATATCAAATGGATAAACTTATAAAGAAGATAGCTTGTTTACTCTAAATCTGCTGATATATTGTTTTTACTCTTGTTTATTCAACAGAAGGTCTCACTCTTATTTGGGAAAAGAAGGATTTGATGACTGAGGCTACTTATGAGAGCATCTCAAAACTCACCAAACTTCCTCAAATCGCCAACATACCGTGCTGAGTTGGATAGAAGCGTTGATTAGACTGAAGAACTTCAATATAATAGACAAGCATTTGTAAATATAGATTGAAGACGAAAAATCACAGCGGGTTGCTATCCTCGAATGAATGATATCCAAAATATTCTTTTTAACATGCAATAATTCTTGTTCAAGGAAAGCTTTGGATCTGAAAAACTAAATACTTCTAATTATGGTAAGTAACTGGATATATTGCAACTGCTAGGAAAATATGGCACTATGATGATGGAGCATCTCCGCCGAATTGCTAATAAGGAGACTAATGTTTATTATTTTGGAAATTTATTTAAAACGGTTGCAATGTGCGCCACATTGAGCTGCGTGGCGCAGCAGGGGCAACGCAGAGCAGGACAGGGCAGCACAGACTGGCAGTTACTCGCGCATATTAGAGCGCAGTTTCGTGCGGCAGTTTACAAAGCATTGTGTTGTGCGAAGAACCGACAATAAAGCGTAACCAAAAACATGTCGATGCAAAAACTCGATTTTTGATTTCTGAATCAGATTGGGATGCCGAGCTTGGAAAATTGTTATTACTTTAACAGAAGCTGAGTTAGATAAAACTATGCAAAAGTGAGTATATGAAAAGAAGAAACTCTCATCTGGCTTTTGCAGTGACAAGAGAATTCTCAAAAGATAATTTCCAGATGACTCGAGCGGAGATTCACGACATAATGTAACCTGTTATTTTCTCGACAAAGCTCAAATATCTATTAGAACTGAAGAAAATCTCGCTGTATTTTCGTGGTTATTTATTTAATTATTTAGCGTTTGACGGTACATGACATTTATAAGAATGTTTCTCTCTTTTATTTCATATTATATTTTTTAAAAAAACTATATAACAGAACATAAACACTTGAAACTAAAAAAGCAGTGTCAACAAATTAAGTGTTTCTCGGGGACATTATTGAATGATGTAGTACAAATAATAGGAAAACAAATAATGTGATAATAGCCTATATATATCAATCTTTTTCGAAGTTTTATTAAAATTGAATTCAAAAAAAAGAAAAGAAAAGTGAAAATTGTAAGTGGACAGTTGTATGATAAATAAATGCTGAATTTACTCGCCACTTGTTGGGCTCATTGTCCAAATCTCTTGTTTAAATTTAATTTTTATGTATTTTTTATGACTGATATTGTGAATCACAGGTTGGTTACGCACCAGATTAATCGATTTTTCTTATTCCATAGATGAAAATGATTATAAGTAAAGCAAGACTATAAATAACGCAAGAAGTGTTACGTTGTAAATTGGCACGAGTGAGCTGCGTGGCACAGTTTCTGTGTCGTGATCACAATTGTCTCTGATCACAACGTCGCGCAGGCCACGTGCGGCGCAGTACTGCGCTGCCCTGCTCTGGGTCTCAATACTCGCTGTTCCGCCCCAAAACATAGAGACACAGAAACTGTGCTGCGCTGCGTTGCGTCGACTGCGCGTCAATGTGCGCCCGGCCTTACCAAAGAAAGAAGAGATTTTTTGAGTACGAAGCCATAGATGAGATAACAACAGACCCCGAAGAATTGTTTACAGTGTACGTGTTTTAGCATTATATAGGCAATTATAAAGGCGTAGGTCACTAAATTTTCACAACTATCTAAATACAGTGTTGTTCTTACACATTATTAAAACAATTCCTGAATTGTAATAACTGTGCAGATTTAGAAATTAGTTTAACTAATGGATAAAAATGTGACATATCGGGTTGTGACTTGGCTGAGGAACTTTCTTACTGAAACTGTTGTTCGTGGGGCTTGAATCGGCAGAACCAATAAAAGTTCAACTTAAGAAACAAAATGGTTGGCAGGATATATTTCCGAATGTGTGGACAGCACTTCGACTTTTGTTAACGACACCTGTAACTGTCGCTAAAGGAGATCAAAGTTTCAGTAAATTAAAATTCATTTAAATTTATTTACGGTAAACTCGGTCTTTAGAAGGACTTTAAGATCTTGCAATGTTATCTATAGAAAATGATATTGCCAAAGGGCAAAAACGAGGAAGTTGGCAATCTAGGCCTTTTAGTTATGATTTTATTTCCTCATTTGTTTGTTTTAAACATTTTTCTTAAAACTGTGTACATTTGACGTACACGTGATGTGAGCATTGCGTACGTTATAGTAGCGTAAATTAACCTTTTCAAACATATAGTGTTCGTTTTCACTGTTGTTGTTCTCATTCATACCATTGTTATTATATACGCTAATCTGGATATGTGAAAACTGCGACCAGTGAAATTTGCGGCCAACCTAAAATCTGCGAAATCTGCGGCCAATACCTGTTCTCTTTGTGTCATGCCGCGCCGTCCTAATCACTCTAAACGCCCCTTTAGACGACCCGACCTGGTCTCACTAAATCGTGGCCTGGAAGTTATTACGTGAACAAATCATTTTACATTACACGCCCGAAACAGCCAAGTTAATTTCTATTTGTTTTAATAGACACGCAAATGCATGAGCGCCGGCAGGATTACTTTCAGGGAGGTGCATCTGGTTTTTTTTTTTTTTTATACATTATATATAACACTTGTTAACTAAGGATACTGAATTTATTGACAAGGTGTTGAAGAAATTTTGGCGCCTTCAGTTATTAATCAAACAATTAATTTAATAATAAATTTTTGTTTCTTAATCTTTTTCTGTGCATTCTCTTTCATAGTAGGGGGGTGCAAGTGCACCCCCTTGCACCCCCCTCCCGGCGCCCATGCGCAAATGTTTCACAGGTTTCTTAGACTTAGACTTTTTTCGCACTCGTTACTGAAAGCTGAATTTTTTGCTGATCTGCAACACTGTTCGGAAAACCCAGTGCGGTACTAACTAGATCGGAGTGGCCGAGGTCGTCTAGAGGCGGCCATACACGATCGCTCCATCCGTCCAAATGGAGCGATGTCACTCCATTATCGTGTCGTCTGTGGGGAAATTTGATGTGGATGACGTTAACCCACAACTGCTGATGGTAGAATATTTTTTACACTAGTTTCTTATCTGCTTAACGTCTCTCTAACAGCGAGGACGGGAAAGGATTGGGGGGGGGGGGGGCAAGGAATGGGAAGGAATTCGGCCATGGCCTTTTGAAGGAAGCATCCCGGAATATGCCTGCAGTGATTTGGGAAACCATGGAAAACCCAAATCTGGATGCCCGGACAGGGATTCGAACCACCGTCCTCCCGAATATGAAGCCTCCTGCACTAGTAATGTGAGGCAAAGGGAGATTTTGCATGAAATCTACTACGATTCTGTAAGTAACTGCCTCGTTATTACAATTATTTTCTACGTCTTTTAAGCAAGAATAAAACTTGTATTTTAATAACAGTTATAAACTATAAAACATCTGTACTGTCAACCTGCTGTTTAGAAACATTGGCTACAAACGCAGCAATCCGCTCAGAGCGCCGACGGGTCGGCTTTTAACAATACAACCAGTTTGATCCTATTCTATAATAAACATACCGCTACAGCATTGTTGAGAATTCTGGCCGCAGATTTCACTGGCCGCAGTTTTCGCGACACCCGCTAATCTTTCTGAAGTTTGAGTTATTATTAATAAATAAATATTTTCTGACCTCGAATTTACTCGATTGGAATTCATATAGGTACATATTCGTATTCGAATCCCACAAAGCTACTTTATCCTAAGCCAGGGGTGGCCAATCCCGCCTTGAATATTTTATCCGGCCCGCAAGATTCATCACACTTTTACAAAATATATTTAATTTATAATAGCTAAAGTATTAAAAACCAGTTTATTAAAAAATACATTATTTGTGCATCCATATTTTATAATCTATTTCATTTATATTTATACATTTTATTTACATCTTTTTAGTTTATATATTTCCTTAAAATATGTGTTTAGTGTCATTATTATTATATTATCCACATTTACATGTAAGTATAATAGTAAACACAATAATAATAACACATTATGTTTAAATTGTTCACTCCAAAGAATGTCTATAGTGGGTCTGAATCTAATATGAGGATATATAATTTTATACGCGGCCCGCGGAGTTATGATGGATTTCCAAAGTGGCCCGCAAGATCATTTGAGTTGCCCACCCCTGTCCTAAGCCATCCAGCTGTTTCGACGTGAAACAGTAACAAATATCAAAGAAAACAAACTTTTACATTTATAATTTTAGTAGGATGTAAAAAATGAATGTTACCGTATCTTCAGTCTGTCTATATGGACACCTTAAACACGATTGCGGTAAGCGATTGCACATTTGAAGCGCCACAATGAAATCTCGCACTACCTGAAAAACTTACTAGGGCCGCCTCTGTCTATAATCTTGACTATCATGACAAATTAAAAAGAAATATGGCAATATATCAATTGATAGTATTATTTAAAAATAAAGACGCAAATGCTAACAGAGGAAATTAATTCTTTGGGGTATTGTTTTAAAAAAGAAGAAAGTAATAATCTTCAATTTTATATGAGCCTATTTCTCTAAATATGTTGTTGTCCAATATTTGACCCACTATTACTATTTTAAGCCTATTAAACTACTTAATTTCAATAAATCTGTTTCAGATTCATTTTGCAGCATTTCTATAAGTTTCCATAACATAATAGGACTTATTTATCGCGATTTCGCATAGTCCGTTTATTTAATCCTCGGCACTTCGTTTTCAGTATTCGATATCATTGAATATCCTTTAAAATTAATTCAATCTCATTTCGATTAGTATTTGGCATAATTAGATTATAGTATAAGACATGACGCAACCGCTTCCTCTTCAATAACCAACCATTCGACCATGTGGTTCTGTTTTCTTTACTTTATAATTAATACGCAAACAGCAGCAGCCAATAGCAATTCTATATGATCCACATTCATGATGGTTGGAAACTATAGACTAGTGCGAACATAGATGACTGGGGTGATGAAATGATGGTGAATATGCTACACTTTTGGATGCCATCCAAATTGAGCGCTCGTCTATTGCCACTTCTCAGATCACTTGTCATAATAAATTGCATACGGCAACCAATCTCGATGATGTACAGTCTCCTCACTAAAGTTAGAAAAACGTTCTGTATGCTCTTACAATTACTGCATTTAGTGAAAAGTACCGTTCAGCACGCTACTTGTACACGAAATATTCAATAAATAGTCTATTAATTGGTTTAGAATCAAATTTGAAGAAAACAAAAAATATTAAAAAAAAAAAAAAAAACTTCACCATAGCTTCTAATGTGCGTCCTGTAGAAACAGTTAACTTCAACTGCACTTTATTGAGCCGTGACTTTTTTTTTATTGAGGAGTTAGATTCATATCTGGTTAGCGTGCAAAAATTGCAAGCACTGTTTTAAAACATATCAGACCTTTGTTAACTCGAGAATCACTGCAGCAAGCCACCTCCAAACAAATACTTGGGGAATTTCAGTGCAGCCAACCATACGGATTTATCCGTAGATCTATAGAATTCTTTTTTTTTTTTTTTTAATAAAAAAAAATAGTATTTTAAGATTTTGTCAAAATAGCTCGAGTTTTTTTTTTTTTTGGTCTCTTTTTAAAATTTATTGATTTTTTCCTTATATTAGTGTTTTTGTTAAACTTTCAGCGTAGAGTGTTACTGCATTACAGAACTATCAATAATTGTGAATCGTTTCCTTGCAACTGCTCGCGTGAACCATCAACTGAAATGAAATAAAGCTCTTTTTTAAAAAAAAAAAAATTACGGTTTCGATTTAAAGTCAACTTTACAAGACTGAAATACAGAACTATCGGCGCTCTCTTTATGCACCGTGACACGGTCATTGGCATGGCAATACAAAGCAGTGCCTTCCGAAAGTCAAACAATGTGCACCTGACCGATATCCAAGAATCAAAGGGGCTGCAGTTTAACATTTAGAGCAGCAGGAATTATGAGAGAATGTTCAAAAAATCAACACACTGTTACAATTTCCTGTTATAGAAGTAATGCTAAATTTAATGTCAACTAACAAAACTTATTGACCAAAATAAATAACAAGTAGGTACAGCAGCGGTAGTGATGAAAGTGGCGATATATGAAACACGTTATTCAATACTTACAATTAGTGGCGGATCCAGGATTTTTGTTTGAGAAGGGTTTGAGCGGATTTTGGTGTTGCGGTGAGGGAGCTTGAGCGGATTATGGATTTGGGGGGCATGAGCGGTTTTTTTTGGGGGGGGAGGAGGGGCTTGAGTCGGGTAAGGGTAAGCTTTGTAGCCATGCCGATCTTAAAAGACCAATAGAGCTTTAAAAAAAAAACTCCAAAATTAAATTCGGGGATGGAGCTAAATATTTTTGGGGGTTTGAGCCCCCTAGCCCCCCTCCCCCTGGATCCGCCATTGCTTTCAATATAGAGTATTACGTTGTATTATGAATTTTAAAGACCTGGAAATAAAGTAGGTGTCTTTAATTTTAACTACCTCTTTAATAATTATTGTTTCACTCCTTCAGTTAGCAAGTCTCCCGGATTCTTATAACCAATCTACAAAAATTTTAGTGGCCACATGAACAAACTCGAAGCCACAAGGTTGGCAGCATTGGGGAATTACCTATTTCCATAGACCTGTGGCACATGCCACAAAGAGTATTGGCTTTTCATGTGTAATAGTGATTTGTAACTGTTGTCGTGTGTTGAAGCTAGCTATGTCTAGAAACATTTTTGCAACTTCTGACCTATTGGCAAGGCAAGTAGATCGCAGTCATGCTGAACTGGCCAATATTTCCTCTTCGGCAAGAAGTATGTTAGATGATGCTGTAATTCGCAACGAAATCGATGAAGTCAAATCTCTTATTGCCGAAGGTTGTAATGTGAACGAAGGTCCTGTTACCCCATTGCACTTAGCAGTCCATTTTTGTCCGGAAGCAGTAAGTCTTCTGATCAAAGCTGGTGGCAACGTGAACGCAAAGACTAAATATAAAATTACACCATTGCATTTAGCAGCACAGGAACGTAAAATCGATTTGGTGAACAAACTTCTGAGTGCTAAAGCTAACGTTAATGCAACAGATTTTGAAAATGCAACACCGTTGCATCTTGCAGTCGGTGAAGGTTGGACTGAAGTCGCTGAAGTGCTCATTAATGCTGGTGCTAATATAAATGCCAAGACCAAAGAAAATGCGACACCCTTACACTATGCAGCTCAAAATGGTTACATTGATATAGTTAAGATGTTAATAGATAAGAAGGCAAAAATTAATATTAAAAAACTTGAGGGTTTTACACCATTGCACCTAGCTATTCAACACAGACAAGCAAAAGTAACTGAGTACTTAATTAATAATGGAGCTGATATTAATGCTAAAGATGATGAAGGTTGGGCACCAATACACAATGTTGTGTACAGTGGTTATCCTGCAGAAATAGCAAGACTTTTACTATCCAAAGGTGCAAATGTTAATGAAAGAGAAAATATGGGCAGAACACCACTACATTTAGTAGCAGAACATGATTTTGTTGACATGGTTAAAATCCTCATAGAACATAAGGCTGATGTTAATGCTACAGATAACAGAAAATGGACACCATTACACTCTGCTGCATATGATGGCTGTTTGGAAACTGTAAAAATTCTGGTAGAAAGTGGGGCCAAAGTAGATCCAAAGACACGTAAGAAAACAACACCACTGCACTTTGCAGCTGACTACTGGCATGAGGAAGTAGTCAAATATCTTCTTGAGAGAGGTGCAGATGTTAATGCAGCTGATCATACCGGCTGGACACCACTTCACTTCGCTGTGGAACAACAGTTCTATAATTGTTCATCTTTTGTGATGGGATGTTCAGATGAAAAGAAGAAAGACAATGGAACTAAATTGAGAGTAGTGAAAGCTTTAATTGCTGGAGGAGCTGATGTAAATTTCAAAGCAGAACAAGATGAGGCACCAATACATATAGCTGCAAAATCTGGAAACCTTGATATTGTGAAATGCTTGTTGGATAGTGGAGCATATTTTGACATGCAGGCCATTTCATCATATGGAAAACTACTTTCAGCACAGGATTATGCCATGCTTAAAAAAAAAACACAGATGTAGTGAACTTCTTAAAATTAATTGATTATGTGTTTGATTCTGTGAAAAAGGAAAAGATTGTTGATACAGAAAGATTCCTAAAAAAAGTGTCAGTGGTAAACTATAGAAGTGTCAAAAATGAAACTCCTTTAATTTATGCCTCATGGAAGGGCTATGCAAACATTGTGAATGTTCTTGTCAAATATCATGCTGATGTCAATTTGGCTAGTGCTAACGGTTTTACCCCACTACATTATGCTGCAAAATTTGGACATTATGCTATAGTGTGTACTTTGCTAGCGAGTGGAGCAATCTTCAATGCTGAAAGTAAAAAATCCAAAAAGACACCACTGCAATTTGCTGTTGAGAATAATAACTCCAGTATCATACAATTGCTGGAACAGATAAGACAGGTATTCGAAGGTGTGAAAAGTGGTAACTGTAAAGTGGTCAGCTTGCTGAAGGAAATAAGACATAAAACAACTACTGAATTTAATGCTATTGTTGGCTGTAAGAATGAGAATGGGAAAAATTTGGAAGAGTTAGGAGAAAATAATGAAGTTCATAAAATTACAGCTGCAATAAAAGGTTTTAAAGTAAATACAAAGAAACTTGCAGGAAAACCAAGTGCTTAAGGTACAGTTCTACTGTTTTATACCATATGATAATAGATGTAAAGTTTTTTTTTTTGTGTGTGTGGGTTAGGAATTATTTAAGAATTAAATATTCGATGTTGTCGATTTTGTTTGATATTTGGGAAGATTTACATATTGTTCGAGTGTAACACTTATTGCAATTAAAAGAAATAACTTCTTTCCTTGTGAACAATTGTTTATGTGAGGGATTGTATGTTTGCATCTCAATAAACAAATTTATGTAATTACTTGCTTCACCATAAATTTTTATTGAGGTTAACACAGTTACTGTAAACTGGGGCTAATTTGGTGCAGAAGGGGTGTCTTTAACAAAACGCAATCAACAGAAGCTAAAAGTATGCATAGTTTGAGACCAAATAAAATTTATCTACTTTGGTATCAACCATCTTTCCCATCGATTATAACCAAAAAAATTGCTTTTCACAGAGTTTCCCAACTTAATAGGGTGAATTTAGTACATAAATTAAGGGAAGTCTGTCTGAAAATAGTCATAATTTGGCTTACAGAATGATTATTTCAAAGAGGAAGGTCAGATGTAGCCGAATAACTCACTTAAATTTGTTGATATGGAACTGTTTTCTTCAAATTCTCAAAAAAAAAAAAAATAAAAATAAAGTCTAAAAGGTGTACTGAAGTAGTCCTGGTTTATGGTAGTTTTAATCTGATATAAACTGAAAATTAAGCATAAAGTGTTGTAGTTGCTCTGTTTTGTTGTTTAGCTCGAAATTGCATTTGACTGTGATATTTTGTAGCCCTATACACTTTTATATAATGTCATTACAATTTTATTTTCTTATTTATGTGTGTTTTAATTGCCTTTTGGATATTTTTCAGCTTTGCATCATCTTAACTTATACAGCAGAGCTTACCAGCATAATAAATCTACTGAAGATTTTTGTAGTTGTTTTCTGCATCATAATGACATTCATAATGAAACATAATATTGTCTGTATTGTATGGAAACCTGAATCAATTACTCCATAATTAAAGACACATAATATTCTGAGTGTGAATATGTTAGGATGCCAATAAAGTTTATCTTTTTGTAGCTACAATCTGCATTAATTTGTTAATCACTTAACTCAGTCAGCACAAGGCTTTTAGATACTGTTTTTCTACAACTTTTTCTTATTGCATATTTCCATACATCAAATATTAGTAATTAAATTCTGCATAATACTTATATTTATTTCTTTATCTTAAGATGCTTATTTCCTTTATAAGATCTGTACGAGTATTTATTCCTCTCCAATTTATTTGTCTACTAATTTTAATTCTAGTGCTGTTTGAAGTAATCGACTGACACAGTTTTGTATTTTCCAAAATTATAAGATGATTGATAAAATACTGAAGGACAATTTAATATTAAAAATTTATTTTGTACCCATTTAATCCATTACAAGATTGTGAAAACGCATGCAATGAAGGAGATTCTTACACATTCTTCATTTAAATATAAGGTTTTTTTTCTATTAGATGTTAGTTGTTTAAGATTTGTTTAAGGATTATAATCAGAATTTGTGTCATTCATTTTGTAATACCATGAATTTGAAAGCCATAGGAATATATATAGTAGAATTCCAGTGTCACATTGTAGTATTGTAATTACTTTTGCTCTCCTCTTCTAAATGAAAACATTGTTAGTATTTTTACTACTACAATTTTGAAATTATTAAACATTGTGTTACTTATGTAGGCCTATGCGGTTTATTATTTTGTTTCATATACTGCAGAAATCGTCATTTAAAGTAACTGAATCTATTCTGTTCTTTTCTACAATATCAACATTCTGTCTTCTTATCAGTTACAGCTACTTGGTACCTGTTTCTCATTTTGTCATATCAAAGACTGTGCAGCACCTGTGTTTTCTCCCACAACATTTAACCTAAGTCTTTTGACTTTCAAGTTTATAGTAGTCTATTAAACTTAATTTTCTGTGTCCATTACCAAGACTTGAAGTTTTTTAAATGCAAAATCATTAAACTAGAAATGGTCACTTACATAAAAAAAATAGTGTTTTGTAATACAGATAATAACAGCATAATTTTGCAGATTAAAATTTCAGAAGGCATATATTAACAACATAAAATGTGACATTTACAAAGCTTGTTATATTGTAATTAAAAGAAAATGATCCCTAATGAAACAATATTTTTTGTTTCCATTTGAAATTTGTTTGAAAACCTTAGAAATAAATGGCAATAATGTAAAAAAAAAACTGTTTTTGTATTATTAACTTTGTAATATTTCCTGAAATAAACACCAAGAATTTTTATCCTTGAATCAGTTCTTTAATGGAATTAAGAGAGAAGTTCATATTTGGATAAAATAACTGAATATTTATTTAAAAAATTGTTTTTGGAAATATTTGAATGACTTGACAATATCAAGGTCATTATTGAAAATTGTGTAATATATCTATAACCTTGTTAAAACCATTTAGAAACGTTTATTCCACAGAACTAGTACAGCAAATCATTTCTGTTAACTGTTCTTAATAGTTTGATTTTGAAGCCACTTTTGTAAAAGTTGCAGATGCAGTTGTTTTTCAAACATTACGGATTTGGCTATATCCATTTATCTCTAAAAGAACTCATGACAGCAATCATTTTAAGGTGGAATTTTTTTTTTGGTTTTTTTTTTTTTTTTTTTTTTGCATGGAAAAAATCTAGTTTAAAAGTTATTCCAATTTCAGTGATGTAACAGCACGTGGTAATGAGGTATGAAAATTAAATATTCGGAATTACTAATTAATACCAAAAGCTCCATCAGAGTTTTTGTCACAAGCAGTAGTCAGCATCAACAAGAATGTCCTGTACATAAATTTGGCTAATTAGATAAATTATAAATACAATTTTTATTTAGGTAAGGAAACCAAAATCTAGAATAAAGGAATAATAATAGATTCAGGAGATAGATAAAATCAAGCAGGTTAAGATAATGTAGTCATTTTTAGAAAAGTTAAAGATTTCAGTAAGAAAAATAATATTTTCAAAAGTGTATTGTCAAAACATTATTTGTTATGCACTAAAAGTGATGACTTGACAGAATTAATTTATAATTTAGTAGAAGCCTCTTTGAGGAATAAGTAAGGTCAGAATAATCAGAACACAGTGCCCTAAGAAAAGTGTTTATTGCAGTTTGAATTATTAAGTGGTTAATTACATATCAAATTTCGAAGTTATCAACTGACGTCAGAATTCGGGACTTGTCTCCAAGTAGAGGTCTGCCATGACGAATTTTTGGGCAGTCTTCTCTTATTTGTCATTGTCAGGTAGCAGTGGTACAGGCTAGCAATGCCTCTTGGTAGGACTTTAAAGTTTTCGGCCAAGTCAGTCTGTGGTGGTACAGGCGAGCAGCGTCTTTGTAGCATTGACTTTAAAACTTACATAAAGCTCACTCTGATTTGGTGTCGCTGGTGTTGTACGTGTTCGCATGACTGAATGCTCATACCTAGTGTTATGTTTTGGAGGATTACCTGCTTCTTCAAGATATGATTTTTCGGACTCCGATACAACCTTATAAATTAATAGTATAACCAGATGCCAGTATTAGCTTCAACAAACTTTGAGACTACAGTGGCGGATCTACAAATTTTGTGAGTCTGGGAAAAAACTTGAGATTGCCGCCCCTTCAAACATGAATTTGCCGCCTGGGGCAGTACACAGCTATTCTTTGATTTTGCCGCCCCCTGATGGTTTGCACTTGGGACAGTAGAGCAAAAAAAAGATCACCATCACACGAATTTGCCATTTACCGCTCTTTCAAACATGATTTTGCTGCCCCCCCTGAAATTGTCACCTGGGGCAAGTGCCCCGGTTTGACCCCTCCCCCCCCTAGATCCGGCACTGAGACTATACCTCAATTATATGCCAACAGTGACTTTTTATTTCATTTTATTACTTAACCGCTTAGCTACTACAGGATAATTCGACAGCTTGGCGGCCATTTCAAAAGAAATCTTTGCATCTACAACAGAATGGTATCAAATAATTAAGAAGGCATCATGATCAGGTTAAAGTGATAATGTTGCAGTATCCCAACCCCAATGCAAATTTAGTCACTACAAAATGTAACCTTACGGAGGCTAGAGAGGTCTGTCATCTATCTGCTGGCTTGTAATTGTTTTATTTTGTTTATTTGATTTGAAGTTGGGGGATGGCGGGGGGAGGGAGGATTTCATAAACATACCCATCTTTCACCAACTTCAAATTCAAAATTAATTCTTATTTCTTAAAAAAAAAAAAAAAAAAGGGAATACTACAATGCTGTAATCAATAAACTTGGTAATGGTACTTTATACAGCATTGAAAATTATTTTTACTATATCTGCTTAAGCTTTTATAATCATGGTTTGTTAATTAATTGTAACTTTATATGGTAGATCCTGTTATAAATTTAAGGTAGATTTGGAATCTCTGAGCTATAATCCAAAAATAATCTTAAGGCATCTTTTATTTTTTGTGAAATAATATCAATCACATTCTGTTGCTGGCAGTTATCTCTGTATTCATCTTTACAAAAATTGACATTCCAATCAGAAAAATTTTCAGCGATATTGATCTACATTTTTATACTGGGTTTTAAATGGTAAAAATGTTTAATGCTACGGTATAAGAAAACTTTGTCTCATCGGTCAGTAAAATTTGACATCATGCTGCTTGCTTCAGTGAAATAAGCATGACATAAAATCTGATACTAATGAAAAAATTGATGAACCATTTAATATTCAGAATATTGATGAAAATCAAAAGGCCTTATGGACACCTTTATAAATACTAGTGATGCAGTTTGTCTAGCAAAATGAAAGTGTGTATAATGAAGTATAGGGAGAGTAAACACTGCACTTATATAGATGAACGTAGGAAGACAGTGGTGAACCAGAAAAGATGAATGCATGTAATACTTCAGTTGTGAGTAGATGAGAGACTTGAGGAGATCAGATGTGACCACACAGACACCCACCATGTGATGGTAATTGTTGGGTTTACTTCCCATAACTCTTCTCATTTGAATTATGTTAAAATATTTTCCTTTTCATTGTTATTGAAATAAAAATTAAGGTTGCATAAAATATTCTCAGGCTTCTCGCTAGGGCACTGGAAGGCCCGAGAATATTTTATACAGCAGATACACTAGAAAATCACCCATTCATTCAAAGTTGTAGATGATCACATAGCTAGACCAGTGGTATTCACAATTTATTTGCTAGGTTTTATTCCAAGCTGTTATTGTGCCAGATATAAATTCGGTTCAGAAAAATACTATTGTAATTAACATTTATTAAATTTTCCACTATGACAAGTAAAAAGTTCAAGTTTTTGCCAAAAATCGTAATTGCCATTATAACTGTATCATTGTCTATCAGTGTAATACAACATATATTATTATTATTAATCATTATTGCCCTAGAGGATAGTGTTTAAACTCAAATTATTCATGAATTTTCTGTTTTTGTTGGTATTTGTCTTCTTCCTCTTCTCTTCCCAAAACTTCTTCATATGTTCACTGAGTTCCTGTTTTCTTTGTTCAGTCCATTTTCTTCCTGTTTTCTTCTGTATTTTAAATTTTGTGTTTGTAATTTTGTTCCTGAATTGTCCCCTTTCCCATGTCTTTTCCTTGCTGATACCTGCATTATTCAAGTCCTCTTCTATTGGTTTTCCTGAGCGAACCATTTACCACATCAGAGATCCTCTTTGCGAGTCTAGTGCTGTTCATTCGCTGTAAATGTCCATAGAATTGTAATCTATATCTTCTGATCATGTCTGTCTATATATATATATATAGAGAGAGAGAGAGAGATGTGATTGTTGTCAAATCTGTAAGTAGCAACAAATTATGTGACTTACAGTCATATTACACTGAACTTTTGTGTTATGGGTGTCTAGTTAATTATATTAAAACTTTATTATTGTAAGTAGGAAGTAATTGTTGATAGGAGTAACAAATATATATTATTTTATTGTTATTTAACCTTTTCTGTTTTCAAAGATACAGTTGTGTATCACAACTATACCTTGGTTTTCTTAAACAAAAAATAAGGGGGAAAGAAACAATAATAATAATTAAAAGTCTAGTATTGTAATGGAATATGATGAAAATCCCATTCATCATCAAAAAAAAGTAATAAATAAAAGAATAATTAAACAGAATAAATTATAATTCAATGACATGGAAATACTCCAATATCTCATTCATCTAATTGGACATGAGCCCCATGTTTCACTAGGGTCGGCGCTAGGAATTTCGGGCCCGGGGTAAAATGGGTGACCTTTTTTTTTTAGCTTTTCAAAATGGCCAGGCGACAATGGGCGTATTCTTGGCTTCATGGCCTGAGGGCCCCTATAGTCGGTGATCAGGCCCCCATCAGCCGGTGGGGCCCGGGTACTTTTCACCTGCTTACCCCCCCCCCCCCCCCCCCCAACGCCAGCCCTGTGTTTCACTTTGTAATAGAAGTCATGATAAGCAGTTGGCAAGTTAAAATGTTTTATGACAAAGCAACATCAAATCCGAGTATTTTTAATCTAAAATTGGCTGTGGCAACCAATAAGCATGTGGCAATGTTGCTATGTAATGTTCCTATACTTGGCCTGTGACCTCAGAAGTTGTGCATCAAATCAGTTGTTTTGTAAACTGTGTCATTCATATTTGAATGGTAGGATCCACAGTTTTTTCTTTGTTAAGTATCAATACTCTTATCTCAGACCATTTTACCCTTTCACCACTGTCAGCTTCTGTCCAGTTCTTGTTTGAAGTTAACGAATTCTTTTTGTGACATCTTACCAAGCATGGTGGGTGAGCGGTAATGCTCTGGCCTCACATTCAGAAGGTCAGGTGTTCAAATCCTCATCTGGCCATCTAGATTTGAGATTTCCATGGTTCCCACAAATTACTCCAGGCAAATTCTGCTATGGTTCCTGGTCATGGCCAAATTCCTTCCAATTTCTTGCCTGCGATTCTTTTCTGCTTCTAATGATCTCAACATAGAGGATGTGTAAAGTCAGGAGCAAAAGAATAAAATCTGTGACATTTCACATACCTTTTGCCACTTTCCATCTTATTTCGCCGTAGCTAGCAGTGTGTATCACTGTTGTGGTAAATAAAATAATGTTCACCTCCCCTTCCCCCTCCCCTTTTATTTAATCCTCTCTATAACACAATACATACTATTCCATTCATTGCATTTTCTGTTTTTCAGAAACTTGTTTGTAACTGAATGCACTCAATTTCAGGCACAACGGTGTGGGAAGATCCTCTTTTTTAGGTAAGGGTGTCAGGGATTGGAATGAGTTACCAAAAGAAATGATTAATAATTTACCGAAAACTTTGAAAGAATTTTAAAATAAAATTTGTAGAGGGCAAATGTAGGTGGGTGCAGGATAGGGGGAAGATGGGTGTGTAGGGAAATTGCCACCGGAGCCTGTGCTCCATTGCAATTAAATAATAATAATAATTTGTATTGTGCCCATACTCACCATATACATGAAAAATACATATCGATTTCTATTTTGGCCACTGTAGTTATCGGAAAAGAAAGAAAAATTTTGATAGTCACCTTGAGGAACCTGCAAATAAATTTCTATGCTGCCTCTATGCCAAATGTACTATGATCCCTTCTGCTTCCCTAAATTTTAGGCTATCAAATTGTATACGTGCGAAGCTTTTGTTTACAGTAAATTAGAGAAATGGTATAGTATAGTTTGTTGGATACCAATTAAATTGTTTAGTTCAGCAGTAGCAATTTATCAATGATGCTTAATAACATTTGTTAAACAATTTGGTGATATATGTGTAAACATTTGATGTTTGTGGAATAGATGTGAAATATATAAACGCACTTACAATGTTAAGTCTCGTGAGACTTGGACAATAGAATTTCCAGAGTGTCATGGCATTGCTTGCAATTATAAATCACAGAATGTTGACTGATTTTGTAGTTGCAATGTTTTGTTACCCATGTTTGCAAGCTGTATCAGCAAAGATAAAGATACAGGTTTGCTGCACTGACTGAACAAGAGGTTTGCCTGTAGAAAAACATCTTAACTTCACTTTCTGCAAAAGTGGCAGTTATGGTAGTATTGTTCTGAACAGACGATATATTCTAATATCCCAATCTAGCTTGAAGTCAGTGAATCAATACCAATTAATAATCAATTATTAGTTCAATGATTTGTTGGCAAACATGGAAAATCCTTTGAATTTATTATGATCATGATGTCAAACTATGACTCAAAGTGTCAATGCAAGAAAAAGGTAAAAGAATTTTTTGTATTTAAAATTGTGTTGAGCACATGACTATTTTGAACCGATGTTTAGTTAGGAAAAGAAATATAAAATTCCCATGAAGCTCTTTACCTAAATTTACATATGTTTTCTACTGTGGCTTTTTTTCTGTAATTCAATATTTATTTTTTTATTCAGAAGTATATAATGTAGTCGAATTAGCAAACTGCCATACAAGTCAACTTTTCATATTTTTTTCCTGTATAGGAATGTTCCTTGCTTTTTAAAAAAAAGTTTTTAGCCCAGGATCATAACACTCAAGCTAAACAACCTCAAAATTAGATGTAAGATTAATGAAAAGATGTAATACTGATATTGCATCATCCTGTGATCCTGCACCAATAGCTTCCATTACATCATGTGAAAATAAGGCCAGTTGTATTGCACATGATCTGTTCTTGTGAAATCCATTCTAGTCAGGCACAAGGGTGTGGGAAGATTCTCTTTTTTAGGTAAGGTTGTCAGGGATTGGAATGAGTTACCAAGAGAAATGATGAATAATTTACCGAAAACTTTGAAAGAATTTAAAGATAAAATTTATAGAGGGCAAATGTAGGTAGGTGCAGGATAGGGGGAAGATGGGTGTGTAGGGAAATTGCCACCGGAGCCTGTGCTCCATTGCAATTAAATTAAATTTTTAAAAAATTAAATTTTTTGTCTATGTTCAAGCATATAACATGCTCCAAAATTCTACTGCAGACAGATATTAGAGATACGAGTTGGTAGTTTCAAGGATCATTTCAATCTGTTTCTTGAAGATTCTGACTACTGCATCATTTTTCTTTCTGAAGGTGCTGTTTTCTCTTCAAAGGATTTGTTGTATATGTCAGACAGAAATTAAAATGCTCTTCCTGGGTACCATCAGGGTCTGGCTATGCTGTATTTTATTTGATCCCAACACTACCATCTTCCAGTAACACTATTATTAGGTTCTGTTACATGAAATTCAGGTATGTTTGTCTAATCAAAGTTTCTTTCTTTCTTTATTCTTTCTTTTTTTTTAAAAAAAAAAAAGAGAATGTCACAGAACCAAAAAAAAGATATGTGCAATATAGGCTTCCTAGGTTTGCAGCCAAATTGTATCATAAAAAGACAACATTCGCTGTTCTTTTAATCAAGTATCTATTTTTGAGAAATCCTGAAGTACACTGTCAGCCACACATCAGAAATTTCAGACAGAAAGTACTCTTTAGGTCATACCTACTGATCTGGGTTTTCCAGGATCACTCCAGGCAAATGCTGGGATGGTTCCTCACAATAGCCCATGGTGCCTCCTGCCATATCGCGTATATACCTTCCAAACCATTAGCCTTTCGGATAGGTGCATTGCATCCTCTGCCACACACTTTTAGTGAATCGCGGAGTAATAATAATAATAATAACAATAATAGTAACAAACTCTACTTGTCTTTCTTCATGCCCTCTCCAACTCCTGATTTGATACCCAACATGTGGGTCCCATACTTCCTGTTGTGTATCAAATACTGGAGTTGAAGGGGGGTACAAGGACAGTGCCACGACTTAGCTCGATGTGCTTTATCTGAACTATGACTGTAATGTTGCCTGAGGATTACAGATTGTTATTAATGTTGGTTGCCACTGGATTGGATAACCTCAATCAGGAAAGGTATGTTCAAATCAAAGTCACTGCAGCCTAAAATGAATTTCACAATCACTGTATTTGAAAACTTTTAGAAAGTCACAAACCAAACTGTAGGCATCAGAAATCTTTTCCACAATTAAATGTTGCAGGTACTAATGAATGAATCAAGCCAAGTCAACCCTCATGAACCCCTTACTGAATTCAGCTACACGAGGATCTCGCTACTAAGTCGTACACGCACAAAATTTCCAAGATTTCTGCTGGAATGAATGTACTCACCTACTAGACCACCACTACATCATGTGCCCAACCACTGGTCAAACCAACGTGGTGATGGCCCGAGCGATCACAATCAACTGGCCATTTCCCTCTCCCCAGGAATCTATTTTATAGCTGCGGTATGTGGTTGTGCAATAATACCAGACCTTCAAATTTCCAAACTTTACTGAACTTTGTTTTCTCCCAATTGGCTCGAAATTTTTATAGTATGTATTTCCATGTCTAAATATTAAAATCGATCCTAATGAAAATTTTTGCAAATTATTATATAAATAGTACCAAATATTTACTCTCACTCTTAAGGTATTAAAGCTATCAAGCTGAAACAAGATTTGAAATGACCTGCTCCTCCTCCTCTGCCTTGTAGTGTAAAAACTGGCTTCTTTTTAAATATTTGACTAGGTGAAAAATAATAAAAATTCTCTATCTCCGAAAATATCAAAGCTACAAGTTTAAAATGTGTTCCAGATGATTATACGTCAAATTTTCTAAACGATAGTGATACTGTTCAGCTATTATAATGCTTCTGTAATAGTTTTCTGACTAATCAAAAATTTCATTTTCCTTTAGCTATGAATTTATCCCGCCAGATTGTTGAAACAGGAAGTCAACCATTTCTGAGGTTTATGAATTAATATACTTTTTCGAATTTCAGCCATACTACTGCATGTATTTTAAAAACAATTCCATGCTCAGAAAAAAATCTCGCTTTCATTTAAACATAGTCCCTCCCTTTGAAAGTATTGTCACCAAAGACCTTGTGGGAAACTCAATTTTTAATATCTTCCAAAAACATCCCTTAAATTTTTGCTATCCTTCCCAAATGTTCCTATCATACGTGATAAAAAATTATGCTTCTGAGCTATGAACCACTTTCATATCTTGAAAACCATTGCTTTAAGAATTTAAATCTGTTTATTGCACCATACTAAAAATGTGATGCTTTGAGCTTACAAAGTCTTATATCCTTTAAGGAAAAATTTGTACCTAACCAGGTACATATCTCATTCTGCTATACATGGCTTAAAGGAGCTGTAGATATGAACACAATGTTTTCTTTTACCAAATAGTCTAAACTGCATTATGGAAATGTCTACTTTTTACGTTCCGACTTCATATGACTGTTTATCTCTAATTAACCCTTGAAATACTCAATAAAATGACTTTTAACTTGATACTCAATAGAATTGGAGTTAATTTGATACTCTCTGAATGAATTTTGCTATGTAATAACAAAATTTAGGTTATCTTACAACAGGCTGCTGCATTTGTCTCTGGAAATTACCACAGAACACAATCAGTAACTGGTATGTTAAAGAAACTGGGAAGGGATAGTTTGGAATACAGAAAGATGGATAAGAGAGTGCTAGGGGTGTACAAGGCATATATTCAGGGGCAGCCGTAGGGTGGTGTGAGCGGTGCGACTGCACCAGGCACCATCATATGGGATGGGGGGGGGGAGCATCGAAAATGCAGCGACAGATCGTCTGCACAAAAAATAAATTCTATAATAACCAACTTGCTATTCACATATTATTTTAATACACTAATCATCCAGACGAGTTTATAAACATAAGAGATTTAGCTTAGTGCATCATAGAATCGACTCAACTCAAGTTATGACTCGAGTAAGCTTGAGTAACTCAAATCAAAAAAATCAAAACTCATCCCATAATTAGAACTCTCCGGCTCATGCCTACCGCACCTGTTTCCTGCCTTTTGGGCGCACTCTTGGAGTACATTTGCATGCAGATGCATGTTTATGGTGCGAGATCCAACGCTTTATACCATGTTATACCTTAGGTGATTGCAATTAACGTTAATATTATTATTATTTTTATGGACAAGACATGAGCTACCTACAAAAAAAAAAGGCAACTATTTGAGCACAGTACTTAAAAAGAAAGCAAATGAAGGTGAAACTAAAGGCTTCAAAATTGCTTGCAAAATGTTTTAGTGTTGAGAAGTCATCTGAATTGTTGTTACCAGACTAGTTAAACACACGAAGGAACAAAACTTATTTAATAGCAGTTCTTCAGGTGAGGCTTATGATGATAAAGGGCAGCATGTACAAGAAGATTTCGGCTGGAATGTCGTCTACAGTTCACATTATTACACAGTGGGATATATCAGACATACCACCACCGCTGCCTTTTTGAAATACAAATCATGTTGATATTTCAAAACGGTCAATCATTGACCCTGCAAGCAGAGATTAAATAATTATTCAAGTGATGAAAAAAAATCCAAGAAAAAATCATGGACTTCATTTTTCAAATACGTATTTTTAAAGAGTAATGTCAAATGGAGAAACTTATAAAAGAATATGGCTTGTTTACTGTCAACCTGTAGATAAAGTGTGTTGTATTTACTGTTGTTTATTCATCACAAGGTCTCACTCTTATTTGGGAAAAACGAAACATTCTCAAATCACCAGATCACCATGCTTAGTTGGATAGAAGTGTTGATTCGATTAAAGATCTTCAGTGTAATAGACAAGCATTTGTAAATACATATTGAAGACAAAAAGTTAAAATGGGTTGCTACCCTCAAATAAATGATGTCCAAAGCATAATTTTTAACATGCAATGATGTTTTGTTCAGAGGATGCTTCAGATCTGAAACACTAAATATTTCTAGCAATGGTAACTTCCTGGGTATATTGCAACCGCTAGGTAAATATGATTGTGTAATGATGTAGCATCTCTGGCATATTGCTAGCAACAAGAATAATGTCTGTTATTTTGGCAAATGTATTCAAAACGAATGAAGTTTGTAATAAAATTTTGACTGAGTAAATCATTACACTAGATTATTCTCCTGATGTTAGTCACGTTGACAAATTATCTGAAACATTGCTTTTGTTGACAATAATGAAGATGTAGTCGAAGTTTGTGAGTGTTTCGCTTCTTACAAGCTGGAAAGTGACTTTTTGGTCTCACTGGCTTGTTTATAGATGATAATTTGCTAAAGTTCGATTCGGATATGAATGATTGTAGAGTCTAAAAATATGAAAATGGATTCAATATATTAGGAGGAAACAAAGGTTTTGAAATCAGAATTAAGAACCAGTATCTTTGAGCTTTTTTTAATCCATGTAGCTTTCATCAAATCTGCTAATAGCAGTGCCGCAAAGCATCAGTTAAATCGGCTTCCTTGTCCTGGTTTCTTTAAAGAATATTTGTTCTATTCCCTCGACCAACAAAGAGATGAGAAGTGGTTTCCAAGCACTTAGAAACTTAGAAGGAATATTACCAAAACAAATTTGTGAAACTTTTTTGGAGAATAAAGTATCTAACCTCACTGCAGTTTGTTACCACTACTCTCCAGTTCGCAACACCCTTCTGGAAATGAATCATTCAGTTGCAGCAACAGAGGCCTTGTCCTTGAGCCAGATCATGGAGTAATTTGCGCTCATAGTTGCAATGGTGACTTGGTATAATACATTGTTTCAAGTAAAAAATTTAAATAAGGCTATGCAGGGTGAAAGTGGATTTATGAAAATGTATTGCAATTGTTGGACAACAGCTTGGAATTTGAGAAAGACTACAGGAGTTATTCATATGCTCTGCTAACAGCTAGAGAATTGCTTCTCAGACAGGGATGTATCCTGTTGTTAAGCCATTCAGATCACAAAGAAAGTAGAGATTTTTTTAATTACAATGCCGTAGATGAGATAGCAAAAGATCCAGAATTGTTTACAATGAACGTATTTTAGCATATGATCGTAACAACTGAAAATGAGTTGGTCACTCAATTTACTCAACTATCCAGATTTAATGATACATTTTCATTCTTACATATTATCAAAACAATTCCTGAAAAGTCTGAATTGGAATAATCCTGTGCAGATTTAGAAATAAGTTTAATAGATGGAGAAGACCAGTGGCAGTTCATGGTTTTTGTACTGGGGAAGGCTTTGAATCTTTTACCCCTGTCGTCAAAGTTCTGATGGCAAGAGTCATGCAGATTCTTTTGCCTCCTACAATTCTGTCTTAAAATAAGTATTTTTGGCAGTTACATGTGATTGTTTCAAATATTTTTCACTGGAATTGTGTTTTTTCACCTTTGCATGAAAATTCTTTAAGTCTGTAATACCATTCCCTGTCCAAGCGTTGTCATTACAATTTGTAACAAGACATGAGAAACATAAAAATTCATTTTTCACTTCACAACCACTCAGCTGCGTCATACTGAAATACTGCTCTGCTGAAATTGTGAACATACCCTTGCCTGGATATGCAATGTTTTTGTTCTTAACTGATGTTAAAATCGGGTCTAGGAGCACAAAGATTCTTCACTTTAAGCTCATGTTTCAAATTTTTCCCCAGTAAATTGCAGACAGAATTCATATTGTACATTCAGAGTGCCGAAAGCTGCAGCTATAACGAAAATATAATTCACAAGAGTTCAGGCTCGACCACATAACATACAAAAATAAGCTTCCAAATAACACACTTTCTCGTGTAAACTCCTTTAGCAACTTAGATAATGATATGTTTCACGCGCTTATTTCATCTAATCGTTTGACAAATCTTCGCTAGATGGTGAAACTTATATCACTGTATTCTAGTGCACTCTAGTGGAATGTTTGCAAACTTAGTATGCCGATACAATGAGCAACTCCCAAAACATAAAAGTTGCTTTTAAACTGTGAAAATATAAATATTTAACATCGATTAATGACACATGAAAGCATAAACTGGAGATACAGTGACTGGTTGTACTTCCACTGTTGAATCCCTCTCTGCTGATTTCCCTACTTTATAACTAGCGTTACAAGAAAATCATGATTGGGTTGGTATGACTCCCTTAGGCTCTGCAGTCTGAGGCTACAGGCAATGTAATGGCATCCAAAGGCACAGCCTAAAAAATACTACCCATTTGAGAAACAGTCTTTTATAACAACAGTGCTAAAAATATTGACTGACAGTGTTTAAACGTGTGTTAAAAATTCTGTTAATTTAAATTCTGTATTACTTTATTTAAAAACATTTTAATATAACTTTTGTGGCAGCTCCACCTCAGAGCCTTTACGACGAGCCGCTACTGGAGAAGACTGTGACATATCTGGCTGTGAATTGATTAGGGAACTTTCTAACTGAAACTGTTGATGATGGGGTTTGAATCAACAGAACAAACAAAACTTCAACTTATGAAACAAAATGGTTGGCAGGATACATTTCCAAACATGAGAACAGTACTTCGAATTTTTCTAACGATACCTATAACTGTCGGTAAAGGAGAACAAAGTTTCAATAAATTAAAAATTATCAAAACTTATTTACAATAATCATAGACTCTAGATAGACTGTCAGAGTTTACAATTTTATCGATAGAAAATAATATTGCTCAAGGATAAAAGTGTGGACAATGGCAATCCAGGTCTTTTAGTTATGATCTTATTACCTTATTTGTTTGTTTAAAAAAAATGATTAGAAACTATGTGATTTTGACACATATGTGATTAGAGAATTGTGTGCACCATAGTAGCTTCAATAAAAAATTTCAGAAATATATTCCTTTTTACTGTTGTTGTTTCTCATTCATACTACTGCTATCCTATACTAATCTCTCTGAGGTTTGAATTATTATTAACATATAAATATTATCTTCTGCCCACAGCTTTGCTTGACTGGAATTCATAACGTATTTATATACGTATTTGAATTTGAATCCTACAGAAACCAATTTTTCGATTGGGATAATATAGTCAATATATTAGTCCAAATTTTATTTTGACCCACTCAACCATTTTGATGCAAACAGTAAAAACATCCAATCAAACAAACTTTTACATTTATAATATTAGTTGGACATAAAAAAATTATCTTCAATCTGTCTATAGGCACACCTTAATCACGAATAAGCAATTGCACCATTTGGGGCACCACAATAAGATCTTGCACCACCTGAAAAATTTGCAAGGGCTGTCCCTGCCTATATTGGTGTTGAGGCATGGAAAGATATTGGTGGAAGAATTAAGAGATGTGCATGAAAAGGAAAATATGACCACGACCCCAAGATGGCACTCAATTTCAGGCATAAGGATGCGAGATGTTTTTGTTTTTGTGTAAGGGAATCAGGGATTTGGATAAATTACCAAGGAATGAAATGAATAATTTACCAAAAATGGCCCCAAAAAAATATTTGTAGAGGGGAGAATGTATGTGGGTGCAAGAAATGGGTGTGTAGGGAAATGGCCAACAGAGTGTGCACTCTGTTACAATTAAATGCCAAGAGAAATGATGAATAATTTACCGAAAACTTTGAAAGAATTTAAAGATAAAAATTTTTAGAGGGCAAATGTAGGTAGGTGCAGGATAGGGGGAAGATGGGTGTGTAGGGAAATTGCCACCGGAGCCTGCTCCATTGCAATTAAATTAAATTAAATTAAAATTATATTTAAGTTAATCGACCAACTTCCAAAGTTGGTGGTAGATGATGTCCATAATGACAAAAAATACAAGATGAACAGAATCATACAATATTTATGTGGTTCATGAACCATCCTACCTGGAAGTTTGTGTACCTGTGCTTATTTCATCATGGCCCTCTTGTTGTTCTAAGTGATAAATGTGTTTTCCTTTTAACTTGCTTATATTTTTATGCCTTGTTGATGTTATTAGAGTTGGGAGAGGACTGTAAACTAGGAACGAGTCGGAATCTTGCATTTGTCTTTTTAAGTGAACAATCCTGGCATTCGCTTGGAGTGATTTCAGTAACTACTGAAACCAAAATCTGTATGGTCAGATGAGGATTTAATCCGAATATCAGGCCAGAGTGTTACCCCTCTCTTGGTTTATTTTTCCTATCCATATTCTTATTCTCAATACCTTTTTTCCCCTACTTACAAAGAATTTGAAGTCAGTATCAGTTTTACCTTCAAAAGTAGCTCTGATTTATAACAATACACATTCAATGAAGATGAAGGTTAGGTAAAGAAAGCTCATCATGCACTACATATATAGGAACAAGGTCCTCAGCAAATGAATAAATGTTTATTTAGCAACAATGAAGTAGGAGATATTTATACAGAAAAGAAAGATAAATTATACCCAACACTCACCAAAGATGAAGGAAGGAGGGCAGCAGCAACAAAAAAATATAATTCACAAACACAAAGAAAACACAGTATTCTGGGCTAAAATAGAAAAATATGATTGAGCTTCCACAAGCACCTACAGTCATATGTTTCTGTTTAGCTTAAGAAGGACATGTCCTTTTTTTGGCTGTTGCTGCCCTCTTCCCTGCAAAAACATAATTTTGCCAGCTCCCTTAAGTTGTTGCCTGGGGAAATTGAACCAGTTCCCCCCCCCCCCCTCCCCCATAGATTCGGCTCTGAGTGATGTGTATAATTTATCTTCCCTTTCCATATAAACACTTATTTAAGTGTTGATTGTGGCCCTCTTCCCTTCATCTGAGGTGAGAGATGGTTTTGATTTCCTTATTTGCATTTTCGTTGCTACTATTACCTTAGTCCATATCGTATATTATACTCTGTAGAACATATTGAAATCTTGGTTGCACAACAGCTGCTAAATAATGACTGAATGTTCCTTAGTAAAGGCTCAAGTGTGATTTTTACATGTTTGTCAATTGCTAGTGATAATCAGTCACTACTGAAGGGTTAAAAGTACTTTTTATCAATTAAAGTGATTTTATTGGAATCTGTAAAAATTAACCATACCTGTACCTGTAACCACTACCATACATCAAAAACTTTTTCTTTGCAGCCCACAAGCAAAAACTTTGGTAACTTTTGTGGAATATTATCAAGAGAGAAGTTATAAAACTGAAAAATTGATGCTATTTAATAGAAATGAATATAGAGTAAAATTTATAAAATCAGAAAGACTTTGTATTTGATAAAGTAATTGAACAAGCTGATTGGTAAATTTACAATAGTTCTTGGTAGGGGAATTAATTTATTTGAGTCTTAGATGAAATAGCCAAATCAGGTAAGTTGACAGTGTGGCACAACGAATAGAATGGTGATGTATAATTTAAAAACTGTCACGTCAAATCTGGAAGTTTTTTGCTGCATGTAGGAATTCTAAAAAAACTAAGAAATTTAATGTCAGGGAAGGTACAATCGAAAATAATAGTGCCATGTGGTATTGTATTCTAACCATTGCTGGAAAAAAGAGAGAGGATAGTTAGATAACTAAGGAAATTGCCACCAGAGCATGTGCTCAATCACAATTATATCAATAATAATATTAATTATATTGATCATTTGTAGCAAATAGCGGTCTGGTGGCTCAGTGGTTAAATGTCTGACTGGAGTTTGAAAGGTCCCCGGTTCGAATCCCTGTCTTGGCGGGGATTTTCAAAGGTGCTTAACCCGACCTTCACCTCTGCCACAGCTTGCTGTGTAAAGTACACCAGAATGCTTCCGTAGTTCAGATTCCACATTAAACTGTAGGTCCCCTGTACCCAGCAGAATTGTCGGGTTAGGTTAAGGTGGCTACGATAGGGACAGAATGCGTAGTCAATAAAAACCTTATCTCCAGGTCATTACGACCACACGGAATTATTATTATATTTGTAGCAAAGAGTATTCTGTATAATTTTACAGCAGATGGAGTTTTGCTGGTTGAAGGCTTAAATTTTAATATATTTGCATATCATTTGATAATTAGCTCAGCTGAACAGGATGTACCTTGCGAAATGATAAAGTTATGCATCTATTATTGGTATTTACTAAATAGATGTTTGAATAAATAATTAAATTGGGTTATAAAACCTTGGTCTGGCGTCCATTCAATTTATGGAATTGTAAGGGGCCCTCATTGTAGATATCATGTATAGTAGCTGGACAGAGGACAAATAATGTCCACTTAAGTTGTCTTTGGAAATTGCTATAGTGCACACTTGGTACCATATCTGACATGTTACCAGAAAAGGCTTGGCAGACAAAAGTGTGTGAATAGAATGGTGGGTATATGTTGGTGATGAGCCCTGGGTGAGTACTGGATGGACAATTAGAATGTGTAACTTGACTATTAATTAAGTCATAAGAAAGGAAGTCATATAGTATTCATTTGTAGGCATAGTGTCAGAAAATATATAAATTAATGAGGGAGGTGATGAACAATATGATATATTCATTTTCTACAGATCCCAAAATATGATACTAACTTCATGGGATGTGGAATTTACAGCAAAGTAATTACATAACAAAGTAAATATATGTACCAGAAGATCCACTGTCCCAGGAAACTTATTTAAAGTCATTACATGTATGATGTGCAAATAGATGCCTAGAGAAATATGCATAGGGTTAAGTTTGATTTTAATTAATAATACTTCCAAAAATGTAAAATGCAGTTTACCTACATAAATAACCCATCTTCAAGAAATCATACAGTGTTTTATG
>JARYHS010008074.1:246779657-246832720 GCA_031002005.1 Vandiemenella viatica
TTTTGCTATGTCAAAATTTTTCCAGCATTCCATAACATTCATATCCGGATTGCATTCCATGGTATCCAGTATGATTTTGAATGTTTGTCTAATGTAATTCCTTTGTAGCCAGGGCAGAAGTAAAGCTGTCGCGTTAGGAGGTAAGAATATTAACTTTCTATTTGGATGCAAAGTTTCAAGCTCACGAGGGTGACCTGGTGCATTGTTCTAAACTAAAATCGCCTTAATGTCCAAATTAATTTTTTTTAAAGAAGTTTCAACTTCACGAAAAAAACAATTCTGGAACCAGTCACAAAAAATAACACCTGTAAACCACGCATTGTTATTTGCACGCCAAAACACTGGCAGGTTGTCATTGTTTTGATTTTTCAAAATACGGGGATTTAAAGATCTGTAAAGCATTAGTAGCTTAGTAACACAATCACCTGATGCGTTAGTACACGGCAGCAGTGTAACTATCTTTTGCTGCCTTGAAACCAGAGACGTACTTTTCACTTTTGGATATGAAAATTTTGTTTGGCATTATTTTCTAAAAACAGGGCAGTTTCGTCTGCATTAAACACTTGTTTAGGTTTGTATCAACCATCAACAATTGTGTTTTAAAATTCTTCTGGCCATCTTTCGGCTGCGGCGGTGTCTGTAGATGCAGCTTCTCCAACAATTTTGATGCTATGCAATGATTGTCACACCTTGAATTTCGATGCTTGAAATCCTCCACTTGTACGTTCATCACCATGTTCTTTAAAATTCACGTAGAAACACTTTGCCTTCTCGCAGATCATAGGACCATTTAAAGGAACTCTTTTTCTGGTTATGGTCTACCATCCATAATGATAACGCAGCTTCCATTGTATTACAAACAATTTTTGCCGAGGTTGAAGCTATAAAATTCCGTATTTTGTCTTAGAATTTCTTGAAGAATCATATAGTTGATTCGTTAACATTGAAAGAAAGTTATACGGATGCAAACGACTCGCCAAAGCGTAAATGTTCCAGCATTTCTATTTTTACTTTAAGCTGCAACACAACTTTTTGCCGCATAGGAACTAAATTTTCTTTGCTTTTGCTAGACATTATAAATTGCGAACAATGCAGAGGAGATGTGTTCACTGAGAATTATTGCAGACTGGCTAGTTTAAGTAATAATAGATTCAGAGGCTTTTATCAAAGAACATAGCGGAACGTGTAACACGGCGGCAGCGATGGCTTTTTACAGTGAACTTGTAACGTTCTGACCTCATTAGCTAAATGAAAAGTAATGAATCTAATTATTTTATTATTTTTATCATGAAGGTTGAACTTTAGAGAATATTTTGTATGAGAAATCATCAATGTTTTATTAAAATTACTGATAAGACATTTTTTTTATAACAACAATTTTAAATAAAATCAATCAACTGTCCTTCTGCAGGCGCCAGGGTATTTTACATATACTACACAAAATTACACAGTGAAATATTCAATATTTTAAGTGTTCACTTGTCAAATGATTATTTGCTCCGGGCAATGAGAGTTCTTATCTGCAGGGTCGTAGCTGGGCAATGCTATGAACTTGCACTTGTAGTTAGCACAATGTCCTTCAAATGGCGTTATACTGTATATAATTACCGAATTTGATGTCGGCCACACACACTGGATGAAGTTTTGTGCTCAGCTACGGACCAGTGTGGCACAGTTCCTCACGACGTCTTTTGCCTGAGCACATCTCTTCAAACAGAATAGCTGATGTCCCGTTCCAGGCAGCACGGTTCCATTAACGCACAGACAGTGCACATCGACCGATCGTGCTTGCCGGCCGGCACCGAATTTCCTCCGTGCCACATGAAAACAGAAATTCCCGTCCGTCACTCTGTAAATCTACCTGGCTCAGGGACACACTACCCTCGCCCAGCGTCGCATCACCCCAGCAAAAACTCGCCCGCCAGTTCTAGCAACCTGGCCAGTTGAGATTCCTGACCAGCCGCTTAGCGCCCACAAGCTAACTAAAATATTCTCCATTTAAAAAAATAAATAAATAAACATATAGTTTATTAATGTAACCAGCGGTCACAAGACGCGTTCGTTACAAACTTCAGTTTTAGTGGCAATAAGATTTGTGTTTTTAGTCGTTTCGGTTAGATAGAGTGACCTGTGAGCGATACTCAAAAAATGCCGGCACGTTAGTAAAGGATACCGAATCCGCTGAATGTATCGAATGGACCCCCGAATAATAAAAATTTCACGCGGCAAATACAGAAAGTTGTCACAATCATTTTATCCGCGAATAAAGAGCTTCGACTGTTCCGAATTTTTAAAGTGGCTTTAATATTATTGCTAACAACTGGTATTTTAATAATTGAAATTTCGTTTTACTTAATTGCGGGTAATAGTGGAAGAGTCAGGAGAAAAAACAGGACAAGTAATTTTTTTTTCAGAATGGATTATTGCTACAGCTCTGTTTAGAATTATCATACGCATCAGTTGAGAGGTTGGAAGTGAAAAAATCCATGCAGGTCAAGAGATATTAATACTGAAAAATTTTGTGTAAAGGGGAAGAGCCGGAGACGTCAAATGTTTGTTATCTTTTCTCAAGTTTTATGAGACGTGCCTTTTTTTTTTTTTCGTGACCCTTCAAACATAATCGAATGATAAATAATTACTGGCAAAGCAACTGAATTTTTTATTTTACTGTATATTTCTAACTGATAGATCTATTTTTATAGCTCCTTAGAAAGTATTTTCAGGCTTTCAAATCTAAGTCCATTGTAATATTCCAACAGTGAGAGCTCAAGAAAATTCTGATGGGGCAGTTATAGCTAATCAACTGCTCTTTTGCTGGTATTGGTATCTTGAATATAGTCTTTTGTTTTGATATTAAAGGTTCATTTTTTTCGTAAGAGAAGTTCAAAATCAGCTTGTGATATTCTACAAAATTCTGAAGACTCTCTAGAGCCTTCAAATACCATTTTATGGAAAATCTGTTCCATACTTCACGCTAAAGTTGAAAACTGGTTAGTGAAACATAAAAACACGGCTATAAACAGGGCTGTAACTATAAACTTGGAGGCCCCGGGGCAAAACCTCATAGTGAGGCCCCTCAATATTTCTTTCTTTTTGTATGCATGGGGGTTTATTCTAATTCGACAAAAAATTGTTTTTATCTATTGATCCGTGCAATGGTATCAAAACTAGCTACAAAAAGTTCACTAAGCCAAATATTCAAGTATTTATCTAGCTTATACACTTAACAATTTTTTAAATGCATTATTTTTATAAAACAGGTTTTGGAAACTAAATATTAAGTACTTATGGTTGTAAAAGGATAAGGTGAACATTGCAAAAGCAAAATTTCTAAAAAAGTTTGTATGTTTATTAGAAGTTTATAAAATCACACATTAAAAATACATGGTAAAGTATTTACTGCACTGTTGTTAACATAAAAAACTTTAAACAGTTACTTTTGATAAGATTAAACTAGCGGAAAACTTGATAAATTTAAATTTGACTTTTCTAAATAAAAGTTTAAGTAGATTAAAGTGTAGTTATAATAAATGTAAATTAAGTAAGTTAAAAGACAAGAAATCAGTAACTGATGCCTGGAAAATAGAGTAGATTGAAAAGATTAAGGATTAGCTACATTTGATTGTTTCTTAAACATTTGTTTCCTAACTTTCAAAGAAGCGAATTCATTAATTACTTTGTCAAAGTTGACTTGTTGAGCTCGATCATTCTCAATATTTTTTTATTTATTTTTTAACTGCTTAACGTCTCTTCACAGCGAGGTCTTTAGAGACGGCATTCTCAATAGAAAGCAAACCTAAGCTACTGGGTATTTCTTGAGCCATTGTACTTCTCAAGTAATGTTTAATCAATTTATGCTTAGTAAAGGACCGTTCAACCTTAGATACTGTCACAGGAACAGTCAAATACATAATGCACGCTGTGAAAATATCTGGATAGCTTGATAAAAGAGAACTGTGGTCGACTGTTATATTGTCAGGGGCTGATTGGCCAAGGCTAGTGGGCGTGTGTGTGGATAGGTGTGCTGACGAACTAACCTTAGGGAATTACAGTTCTGCTCGAAGCGTCTCTTCTGTTCTTCTGGCAGCACCACTAGAATCTTACCATTGGACTGTTTGGGCTAATGTTTGACACCACTGTGGTTTGACGGCCACAGACCGTAGTTTAGAAATTGATATAAGTTCTTGCTACATGAAATAATGGGATACTTGAAATGGAACAATTTATTGGCTTCTAACACGGAGTAGTACAGTTTATAGCGTGCCGCAAAGTGGATTCCAACTATCACCACTTATCTAAACCCTGAACTGTAATAGTTAATTGTTAGGCAGATGGTCGCCCCGGATACGAGATGCAAGGGAGGGTGGCAGGCTCCTAACAGGTGGCTATCGAAGTATGCTCGACTACTCTCGCCGACTGCCCGACAGTAAAGACACTACTTCATCGCTTGTACTTCCCAAGCCGTCTCGGCTGACCTACAATTACGAAGGGGACTGCACTCTAAGGTGCTGACTGCAAGCGTGCAGATTCCTGTCTGGTCAATGCTCGACGGCGCTCAGCATTATCAATGATCGCCGATTGCCAGTAGCTCGACGACTGAATATTCCTATAATTCCCCAAATAGTAATGGTCTTCAAAACGACCTCTTACACTCCTCCCCCATTAGAACAAGGCATTTTCCACAATGCCGGAAAGTACAATATGCGACATAGTTGGATTTCCACTTTGAAGCTCACAAAAATATTGGCAACAATTTTAAATATTTATTTTTCAATTCTGTTGTAGGTA
This sequence comes from Vandiemenella viatica, assembly GCA_031002005.1. Classification (NCBI taxonomy): domain Eukaryota; kingdom Metazoa; phylum Arthropoda; class Insecta; order Orthoptera; family Morabidae; genus Vandiemenella; species Vandiemenella viatica. Next base: position 246,784,446 of record JARYHS010008074.1, read on the forward strand.
GTCGGCCAAGCCTATGTGTTCGAAGCGTTGCGTTGCGCCAATCTTGCAGTTTCACCAGTTGAGTCGGCATATCAGGTTACGCTGCGCGTCACTGGCCGTGGTCTGGCCGCTCGCCGTAACGGCTATCTGCAAAATTATACTTCCGACAGTACGTTGTCTTAAAACTAAACTATACATAATTTTGACAAAGGGGATAGGTGGCCTCAATGGGGAATCTACGACAGCGAATTATTTAATTTTATGGTTGAATTAATATCCATGTCTCTGTATACAATTTATGAGCACATATACTTCCTCGCATATGATATAAATAAATTTATTAACGGTTTAAGCCTTTGCTGGGCCGCGGAGATTATAATATGAGTTACGTATGTTTACTTCTTTTGACGTTTGAATTCCCTTTAAGTTCTAATTTACTGAGTTTACTCTCTTCTTGGTTATTGCATATAACAATTTCTTTAACTAGAAACAGCAATTTTTTTTTTTTTGATTCACTAGTAAAGCTTGAAAAATATTAGTTACCATTTCCGTGAGTCTGTCCGTTACTAATGTCATGCAACTGCTATTGATAATACAGAATTTACACGATTTTTCCCTTAGATTGGTGAACTACCTTTCAAAAGTCTAGGTTTGACAGTATTTATCACTGCAAAAGTTGATAATGTACAAATAATTTCCAATAGTTAGCAACAAATTTTCAAACTTGGGTTGTTCATGCAAGGTAAATACTACAATTTATCTCTGAAACAAATAGATGAATTCTCCTTAGTAGTGCAATCTGCTTATTATCTAACAACCAATCAGACTTACTTAGTACAATACTTATGCTGTGATTACGCTCTGTGTGTTTAATCACCCCGATTAGTGACAATTTTAAAATGAGAAGCATATTCACACAACCCTTGATATTGCCTTTAAATATTTTTCCGTTATAATTTCTGTGGAGTTCCGTACTTCCTAACATCATCTCCTATTTATAGACTTATTTTTATTAGCTGTTTGTTTTACTTACGTTACAGTTATGTTACTCTTATGCGCTCTTATATCATACAACAATTACCAATAGTCAAAATTTAATTCTGAAACATTTGCACTGCATATAACAGCTGTTATAGAGACAAGAAGTTGATGTATTTTGGATATTTTGATTTATGATTCACTTATGGCATCTCATTTTGGTGAAACTCCTCACAAGTACAAAAGGTATTTAAATGAGGAAAACATACTCCAAGAATTACTTGTGGAGTTAGCACACGTACGTAGTTTTTATATAGAAAGTGATTAGCTTTTCTATTCAGTGACATACTTCAAGAAATGTTATTTACGAAAACTTATCGACTTAAAACCAAACAAAGAGTGTTTTTTGCTTCAGAAACCCTTTTTTGTTGTTGTTATGTTAGATAAGTATTGTTTGATTTACCGATATCTTGTTATAGATTACGTTCTCCGCTTCCGATGAATTATTAATTTGGAATTGCACATCGTATTACTGGCTCCTAACTCACCAGTCTCTTTCAGATTGAAATTTAATTTTCTTTCTGTTCATTATATGTAGTTCTCAATTTTCTAATTCTTAACTAACCAAACTCCAGTGATGACTTCCCAATACTACAATCATATCTGCGATTACACATCGAATATGACTGATTCACCAAACTATTTTTGAATGTACAGATTTTAAAAGACATGTAACATGAATGGAGGTTTGGCAAAAGGATTAGGTTTGTAAACCCATTGCATTTATGACTAATGAGGTTCACATAATGGTTATGTCTGTAACTTGGATCTGTTGGTTACGGATGAATGTAAGTTTGTTTCCATAAGCGTATGGAGTTGACGGTAGGCTTTTGAGTACTATTGTGTCGCAAGAAAAGGTTCATGGCTCCTTTTCCCAAAGACTGCACTCGTATTTTGCCTTTTTAACTCGATTGACGAGTGTACACCGTGATGTTGCCCAGAAAATCAGAGTTCGCCAATTTCCAACGCTGTCCGGAATTTTTTACATCACTCATTTTTTAATATACTTGGTGCTCCAGATATTTCTAACATGTGGCACACAGTTTGACTCCTTACATTAAGTGAGTACGTATTATTACTATGGACACATGAAAGACAAGCCACTGATTCTATATTTTCCTTAACTGAAACACCAGACTTGTACAGTATTACTAATCATTTAAAATTATTCTTATTCTTCAAAATTATGAGTTCCGATTCTATTCTAGTTACTGTACTTTAGGATTTGTCCTTGCATATCTTCAGACTCGCGTTCGATTACAAGCCGTTTACTTATTTCATATTATTATTATTATTATTCATTCCTGTCGAGTTCAACCATTCCGTGCATTCCGATAAATGTTAAATTTGATGTAGCAGATACGTCGATATACATTTACTCTTTTTAGTTCATCCATCTCATGTATTAAGTTTTAATTTGCTACGGCAAATACTTCCGTTTTCTATACACTCTACTTGAGTCTAACCGTCGCGTTTCATCGAGCGTTTTGGCTAACACAACTGAATACTTTTGCAAAAATTTAAGTTAGAGGTACTTGATTTCAGAATATACTATGCAATGTTAGCACGTACGATTGACTTATGGGTATTCGTATAGCGGTGGGAACACGTCTGCTCCTCAACCTGAACACGTGAGAAGTCTTAGAACGTCAGCCAAAAGTGTCCACTCGCGTGGTCCTATTAACAGCTGTACGTTTCGCACGTCTACTACTGCACCATATTTCTATAGAAAATATAATCCTATATCCTACTGTAAGCTCTGATCAAATAACTAACCGCCTGAACGGTTGCTCTGAACCTCCTAGAGCTTATACTAATCCAGCAGGAGATACCCCTAACACTTCAACATTTCCCGGCCTAGACCGGTAACCAGCAGACTAGTGGCTCTAATTTTTCCACTCTGCAAACAACTTTACAACAATGAAGAATTGCGCACCAGAACCCACTAAGAGATATCACTCTCTCTTTTCCCCAATATTTATCATTAATCCAGGCTTTTAGCCCTAACAACCCACCCCATTCTGCTTGTCCCGGCTTCAAATTACCGGCATTACCTAAATGCAAATGGGTGGAATGGAGCGCCTGCATCCTCACCAGGTTAACTTCTTGGGCTGTACCTGTGAGTTATCAGAAATGTTGGCCCCCAAAATGACGCAACTCGCCACACATATTTATATATCGGGTCTGGATCGGTCGGTCCCTTGCCGCCTTTTACCGCAAAATATTCCGCTTCACTTTAACATATTGGCTTTCCTGCCACACTTACACTGACACGACGCCCCAACAGTTTCATTTTTTCCCGGTAATAATCACTTTCATAATTCTTTAATTCATCCATTACTAATTTGACCAGTATTTTCCTAGCAATCTCTTTTGAAATTTCCTACTCCGCTTAGTAGCATCTGGATGTTTCTTAACATTAATATCTGCCTTACACACATAATTTTGGACTTACCTGGAGAACTCGCTTCGATCTATTCATAAACACCGCCGCTGCTATGGCCTCTGAAAATATTTTTGTCTCACTTAAAGATATATCTGGCAGAAAACGTGCCTTTACAAGCAAAAAGCAACCCCGCTTAACTCACCATTATAACTCCGCTCACCCGCGTCTCCAAATCCAAGATCCTCGCGTTCAATGTCTGATAACTGTTGAAGATTTAGTCGCTGCCATAGTTACAATAAAAATTGAGGTCCACTCACCCCTAATGTCTTGTTCTCGTCGCCGTCGTCGCCGCCACCGCCACCGTCGCTTTCGACGTCTGAAGAGCGTCCCATGGCACCAGCCGCAACGTGTTGACTCGCGCCGCCGCGATCCGCTCTCCGTGTTGATCCGCGCTGCGCTCCGCCGTCGCTCGTGCGTTGAACCCGCCGTCCGATGTCTCCAGCCGCGTGCTGACGCCGCGCTTCCCGCGTTCATCTTCCTCTTCAGATGGTTCTCGTTTTCTTCTTGCTAATTCGTCAGACTCTATCCACACTGATGTTCCAAAACATCGGTACTACGCCGAAATCCCACGATGACGCCACTTTGTCAGGGGCTGATTGGCCAAGGCTAGTGGGCGTGTGTGTGGATAGGTGTGCTGACGAACTAACCTTAGGGAATTACAGTTCTGCTCGAAGCGTCTCTTCTGTTCTTCTGGCAGCACCACTAGAATCTTACCATTGGACTGTTTGGGCTAATGTTTGACACCACTGTGGTTTGACGGCCACAGACCGTAGTTTAGAAATTGATATAAGTTCTTGCTACATGAAATAATGGGATACTTGAAATGGAACAATTTATTGGCTTCTAACACGGAGTAGTACAGTTTATAGCGTGCCGCAAAGTGGATTCCAACTATCACCAACTTATCTAAACCCTGAACTGTAATAGTTAATTGTTAGGCAGATGGTCGCCCCGGATACGAGATGCAAGGGAGGGTGGCAGGCTCCTAACAGGTGGCTATCGAAGTATGCTCGACTACTCTCGCCGACTGCCCGACAGTAAAGACACTACTTCATCGCTTGTACTTCCCAAGCCGTCTCGGCTGACCTACAATTACGAAGGGGACTGCACTCTAAGGTGCTGACTGCAAGCGTGCAGATTCCTGTCTGGTCAATGCTCGACGGCGCTCAGCATTATCAATGATCGCCGATTGCCAGTAGCTCGACGACTGAATATTCCTATAATTCCCCAAATAGTAATGGTCTTCAAAACGACCTCTTACACTCCTCCCCCATTAGAACAAGGCATTTTCCACAATGCCGGAAAGTACAATATGCGACATAGTTGGATTTCCACTTTGAAGCTCACAAAAATATTGGCAACAATTTTAAATATTTATTTTTCAATTCTGTTGTAGGTAGTCGGCCAAGCCTATGTGTTCGAAGCGTTGCGTCAATCTTGCCGAGTTTCACCAGTTGAGTCGGCATATCAGGTTACGCTGCGCGTCACTGGCCGTGGTCTGGCCGCTCGCCGTAACGGCTATCTGCAAAATTATACTTCCGACAGTACGTTGTCTTAAAACTAAACTATACATAATTTTGACAAAGGGGATAGGTGGCCTCAATGGGGAATCTACGACAGCGAATTATTTAATTTTATGGTTGAATTAATATCCATGTCTCTGTATACAATTTATGAGCACATATACTTCCTCGCATATGATATAAATAAATTTATTAACGGTTTAAGCCTTTGCTGGGCCGCGGAGATTATAATATGAGTTACGTATTTTACTTCTTTTGACGTTTGAATTCCCTTTAAGTTCTAATTTACTGAGTTTACTCTCTTCTTGGTTATTGCATATAACAATTTCTTTAACTAGAAACAGCAATTTTTTTTGATTCACTAGTAAAGCTTGAAAAATATTAGTTACCATTTCCGTGAGTCTGTCCGTTACTAATGTCATGCAACTGCTATTGATAATACAGAATTTACACGATTTTCCCTTAGATTGGTGAACTACCTTTCAAAAGTCTAGGTTTGACAGTATTTATCACTGCAAAAGTTGATAATGTACAAATAATTTCCAATAGTTAGCAACAAATTTTCAAACTTGGGTTGTTCATGCAAGGTAAATACTACAATTTATCTCTGAAACAAATAGATGAATTCTCCTTAGTAGTGCAATCTGCTTATTATCTAACAACCAATCAGACTTACTTAGTACAATACTTATGCTGTGATTACGCTCTGTGTGTTTAATCACCCCGATTAGTGACAATTTTAAAATGAGAAGCATATTCACACAACCCTTGATATTGCCTTTAAATATTTTTCCGTTATAATTTCTGTGGAGTTCCGTACTTCCTAACATCATCTCCTATTTATAGACTTATTTTTATTAGCTGTTTGTTTTACTTACGTTACAGTTATGTTACTCTTATGCGCTCTTATATCATACAACAATTACCAATAGTCAAAATTTAATTCTGAAACATTTGCACTGCATATAACAGCTGTTATAGAGACAAGAAGTTGATGTATTTTGGATATTTTGATTTATGATTCACTTATGGCATCTCATTTTGGTGAAACTCCTCACAAGTACAAAAGGTATTTAAATGAGGAAAACATACTCCAAGAATTACTTGTGGAGTTAGCACACGTACGTAGTTTTTATATAGAAAGTGATTAGCTTTTCTATTCAGTGACATACTTCAAGAAATGTTATTTACGAAAACTTATCGACTTAAAACCAAACAAAGAGTGTTTTTTGCTTCAGAAACCCTTTTTTGTTGTTGTTATGTTAGATAAGTATTGTTTGATTTACCGATATCTTGTTATAGATTACGTTCTCCGCTTCCGATGAATTATTAATTTGGAATTGCACATCGTATTACTGGCTCCTAACTCACCAGTCTCTTTCAGATTGAAATTTAATTTTCTTTCTGTTCATTATATGTAGTTCTCAATTTTCTAATTCTTAACTAACCAAACTCCAGTGATGACTTCCCAATACTACAATCATATCTGCGATTACACATCGAATATGAACTGATTCACCAAACTATTTTGAATGTACAGATTTTAAAAGACATGTAACATGAATGGAGGTTTGGCAAAAGGATTAGGTTTGTAAACCCATTGCATTTATGACTAATGAGGTTCACATAATGGTTATGTCTGTAACTTGGATCTGTTGGTTACGGATGAATGTAAGTTTGTTTCCATAAGCGTATGGAGTTGACGGTAGGCTTTTGAGTACGTATTGTGTCGCAAGAAAAGGTTCATGGCTCCTTTTCCCAAAGACTGCACTCGTATTTTGCCTTTTTAACTCGATTGACGAGTGTACACCGTGATGTTGCCCAGAAAATCAGAGTTCGCCAATTTCCAACGCTGTCCGGAATTTTTCTTTAACATCACTCATTTTTTAATATACTTGGTGCTCCAGATATTTCTAACATGTGGCACACAGTTTGACTCCTTACATTAAGTGAGTACGTATTATTACTATGGACACATGAAAGACAAGCCACTGATTCTATATTTTCCTTAACTGAAACACCAGACTTGTACAGTATTACTAATCATTTAAAATTATTCTTATTCTTCAAAATTATGAGTTCCGATTCTATTCTAGTTACTGTACTTTAGGATTTTGTCCTTGCATATCTTCAGACTCGCGTTCGATTACAAGCCGTTTACTTATTTCATATTATTATTATTATTATTCATTCCTGTCGAGTTCAACCATTCCGTGCATTCCGATAAATGTTAAATTTGATGTAGCAGATACGTCGATATACATTTACTCTTTTTAGTTCATCCATCTCATGTATTAAGTTTTAATTTGCTACGGCAAATACTTCCGTTTTCTATACACTCTACTTGAGTCTAACCGTCGCGTTTCATCGAGCGTTTTGGCTAACACAACTGAATACTTTTGCAAAAATTTAAGTTAGAGGTACCTGAATATGATTTCAGAATATACTATGCAATGTTAGCACGTACGATTGACTTATGGGTATTCGTATAGCGGTGGGAACACGTCTGCTCCTCAACCTGAACACGTGAGAAGTCTTAGAACGTCAGCCAAAAGTGTCCACTCGCGTGGTCCTATTAACAGCTGTACGTTTCGCACGTCTACTACTGCACCATATTTCTATAGAAAATATAATCCTATATCCTACTGTAAGCTCTGATCAAATAACTAACCGCCTGAACGGTTGCTCTGAACCTCCTAGAGCTTATACTAATCCAGCAGGAGATACCCCTAACACTTCAACATTTCCCCGGCCTAGACCGGTAACCAGCAGACTAGTGGCTCTAATTTTTCCACTCTGCAAACAACTTTACAACAATGAAGAATTGCGCACCAGAACCCACTAAGAGATATCACTCTCTCTTTTCCCCAATATTTATCATTAATCCAGGCTTTTAGCCCTAACAACCCACCCCATTCTGCTTGTCCCGGCTTCAAATTACCGGCATTACCTAAATGCAAATGGGTGGAATGGAGCGCCTGCATCCTCACCAGGTTAACTTCTTGGGCTGTACCTGTGAGTTATCAGAAATGTTGGCCCCCAAAATGACGCAACTCGCCACACATTTATATATCGGGTCTGGATCGGTCGGTCCCTTGCCGCCTTTTACCGCAAAATATTCCGCTTCACTTTAACATATTGGCTTTCCTGCCACACTTACACTGACACGACGCCCCAACAGTTTCATTTTTTCCCGGTAATAATCACTTTCATAATTCTTTAATTCATCCATTACTAATTTGACCAGTATTTTCCTAGCAATCTCTTTTGAAATTTCCTACTCCGCTTAGTAGCATCTGGATGTTTCTTAACATTAATATCTGCCTTACACACATAATTTTGGACTTACCTGGAGAACTCGCTTCGATCTATTCATAAACACCGCCGCTGCTATGGCCTCTGAAAATATTTTTGTCTCACTTAAAGATATATCTGGCAGAAAACGTGCCTTTACAAGCAAAAAGCAACCCCGCTTAACTCACCATTATAACTCCGCTCACCCGCGTCTCCAAATCCAAGATCCTCGCGTTCAATGTCTGATAACTGTTGAAGATTTAGTCGCTGCCATAGTTACAATAAAAATTGAGGTCCACTCACCCCTAATGTCTTGTTCTCGTCGCCGTCGTCGCCGCCACCGCCACCGTCGCTTTCGACGTCTGAAGAGCGTCCCATGGCACCAGCCGCAACGTGTTGACTCGCGCCGCCGCGATCCGCTCTCCGTGTTGATCCGCGCTGCGCTCCGCCGTCGCTCGTGCGTTGAACCCGCCGTCCGATGTCCAGCCGCGTGCTGACGCCGCGCTTCCCGCGTTCATCTTCCTCTTCAGATGGTTCTCGTTTTCTTCTTGCTAATTCGTCAGACTCTATCCACACTGATGTTCCAAAACATCGGTACTACGCCGAAATCCCACGATGACGCCACTTTGTCAGGGGCTGATTGGCCAAGGCTAGTGGGCGTGTGTGTGGATAGGTGTGCTGACGAACTAACCTTAGGGAATTACAGTTCTGCTCGAAGCGTCTCTTCTGTTCTTCTGGCAGCACCACTAGAATCTTACCATTGGACTGTTTGGGCTAATGTTTGACACCACTGTGGTTTGACGGCCACAGACCGTAGTTTAGAAATTGATATAAAGTTCTTGCTACATGAAATAATGGGATACTTGAAATGGAACAATTTATTGGCTTCTAACACGGAGTAGTACAGTTTATAGCGTGCCGCAAAGTGGATTCCAACTATCACCACTTATCTAAACCCTGAACTGTAATAGTTAATTGTTAGGCAGATGGTCGCCCGGATACGAGATGCAAGGGAGGGTGGCAGGCTCCTAACAGGTGGCTATCGAAGTATGCTCGACTACTCTCGCCGACTGCCCGACAGTAAAGACACTACTTCATCGCTTGTACTTCCCAAGCCGTCTCGGCTGACCTACAATTACGAAGGGGACTGCACTCTAAGGTGCTGACTGCAAGCGTGCAGATTCCTGTCTGGTCAATGCTCGACGGCGCTCAGCATTATCAATGATCGCCGATTGCCAGTAGCTCGACGACTGAATATTCCTATAATTCCCCAAATAGTAATGGTCTTCAAAACGACCTCTTACACTCCTCCCCCATTAGAACAAGGCATTTTCCACAATGCCGGAAAGTACAATATGCGACATAGTTGGATTTCCACTTTGAAGCTCCAAAAATATTGCAACATTTATTTTAAATATTTATTTTTCAATTCTGTTGTAGGTAGTCGGCCAAGCCTATGTGTTCGAAGCGTTGCGTTGCGCCAATCTTGCAGTTTCACCAGTTGAGTCGGCATATCAGGTTACGCTGCGCGTCACTGGCCGTGGTTGGCCGCTCGCCGTAACGCTATCTGCAAAATTATACTTCCGACAGTACGTTGTCTTAAACTAAACTATACATAATTTGACAAAGGGGATAGGTGGTCCTCAATGGGGAATCTACGACAGCGAATTATTTAATTTTATGGTTGAATTAATATCCATGTCTCTGTATACAATTTATGAGCACATATACTTCCTCGCATATGATATAAATAAATTTATTAACGGTTTAAGCCTTTGCTGGGCCGCGGAGATTATAATATGAGTTACGTATTTTACTTCTTTTGACGTTTGAATTCCCTTTAAGTTCTAATTTACTGAGTTTACTCTCTTCTTGGTTATTGCATATAACAATTTCTTTAACTAGAAACAGCAATTTTTTGATTCACTAGTAAAGCTTGAAAAATATTAGTTACCATTTCCGTGAGTCTGTCCGTTACTAATGTCATGCAACTGCTATTGATAATACAGAATTTACACGATTTTTCCCTTAGATTGGTGAACTACCTTTCAAAAGTCTAGGTTTGACAGTATTTATCACTGCAAAAGTTGATAATGTACAAATAATTTCCAATAGTTAGCAACAAATTTTCAAACTTGGGTTGTTCATGCAAGGTAAATACTACAATTTATCTCTGAAACAAATAGATGAATTCTCCTTAGTAGTGCAATCTGCTTATTATCTAACAACCAATCAGACTTACTTAGTACAATACTTATGCTGTGATTACGCTCTGTGTGTTTAATCACCCCGATTAGTGACAATTTTAAAATGAGAAGCATATTCACACAACCCTTGATATTGCCTTTAAATATTTTTCCGTTATAATTTCTGTGGAGTTCCGTACTTCCTAACATCATCTCCTATTTATAGACTTATTTTTATTAGCTGTTTGTTTTACTTACGTTACAGTTATGTTACTCTTATGCGCTCTTATATCATACAACAATTACCAATAGTCAAAATTTAATTCTGAAACATTTGCACTGCATATAACAGCTGTTATAGAGACAAGAAGTTGATGTATTTTGGATATTTTGATTTATGATTCACTTATGGCATCTCATTTTGGTGAAACTCCTCACAAGTACAAAAGGTATTTAAATGAGGAAAACATACTCCAAGAATTACTTGTGGAGTATAGCACACGTACGTAGTTTTTATATAGAAAGTGATTAGCTTTTCTATTCAGTGACATACTTCAAGAAATGTTATTTACGAAAACTTATCGACTTAAAACCAAACAAAGAGTGTTTTTTGCTTCAGAAACCCTTTTTTGTTGTTGTTATGTTAGATAAGTATTGTTTGATTTACCGATATCTTGTTATAGATTACGTTCTCCGCTTCCGATGAATTATTAATTTGGAATTGCACATCGTATTACTGGCTCCTAACTCACCAGTCTCTTTCAGATTGAAATTTAATTTTCTTTCTGTTCATTATATGTAGTTCTCAATTTTCTAATTCTTAACTAACCAAACTCCAGTGATGACTTCCCAATACTACAATCATATCTGCGATTACACATCGAATATGAACTGATTCACCAAACTATTTTGAATGTACAGATTTTAAAAGACATGTAACATGAATGGAGGTTTGGCAAAAGGATTAGGTTTGTAAACCCATTGCATTTATGACTAATGAGGTTCACATAATGGTTATGTCTGTAACTTGGATCTGTTGGTTACGGATGAATGTAAGTTTGTTTCCATAAGCGTATGGAGTTGACGGTAGGCTTTTGAGTACTATTGTGTCGCAAGAAAAGGTTCATGGCTCCTTTTCCCAAAGACTGCACTCGTATTTTGCCTTTTTAACTCGATTGACGAGTGTACACCGTGATGTTGCCCAGAAAATCAGAGTTCGCCAATTTCCAACGCTGTCCGGAATTTTTTACATCACTCATTTTTTAATATACTTGGTGCTCCAGATATTTCTAACATGTGGCACACAGTTTGACTCCTTACATTAAGTGAGTACGTATTATTACTATGGACACATGAAAGACAAGCCACTGATTCTATATTTTCCTTAACTGAAACACCAGACTTGTACAGTATTACTAATCATTTAAAATTATTCTTATTCTTCAAAATTATGAGTTCCGATTCTATTCTAGTTACTGTACTTTAGGATTTTGTCCTTGCATATCTTCAGACTCGCGTTCGATTACAAGCCGTTTACTTATTTCATATTATTATTATTATTATTCATTCCTGTCGAGTTCAACCATTCCGTGCATTCCGATAAATGTTAAATTTGATGTAGCAGATACGTCGATATACATTTACTCTTTTTAGTTCATCCATCTCATGTATTAAGTTTTAATTTGCTACGGCAAATACTTCCGTTTTCTATACACTCTACTTGAGTCTAACCGTCGCGTTTCATCGAGCGTTTTGGCTAACACAACTGAATACTTTTGCAAAAATTTAAGTTAGAGGTACCTGAATATGATTTCAGAATATACTATGCAATGTTAGCACGTACGATTGACTTATGGGTATTCGTATAGCGGTGGGAACACGTCTGCTCCTCAACCTGAACACGTGAGAAGTCTTAGAACGTCAGCCAAAAGTGTCTATTAACAGCTGTACGTTTCGCACGTCTACTACTGCACCATATTTCTATAGAAAATATAATCCTATATCCTACTGTAAGCTCTGATCAAATAACTAACCGCCTGAACGGTTGCTCTGAACCTCCTAGAGCTTATACTAATCCAGCAGGAGATACCCCTAACACTTCAACATTTCCCGGCCTAGACCGGTAACCAGCAGACTAGTGGCTCTAATTTTTCCACTCTGCAAACAACTTTACAACAATGAAGAATTGCGCACCAGACCCACTAAGAGATATCACTCTCTCTTTTCCCCAATATTTATCATTAATCCAGGCTTTTAGCCCTAACAACCCACCCCATTCTGCTTGTCCCGGCTTCAAATTACCGGCATTACCTAAATGCAAATGGGTGGAATGGAGCGCCTGCATCCTCACCAGGTTAACTTCTTGGGCTGTACCTGTGAGTTATCAGAAATGTTGGCCCCCAAAATGACGCAACTCGCCACACATATTTATATATCGGGTCTGGATCGGTCGGTCCCTTGCCGCCTTTTACCGCAAAATATTCCGCTTCACTTTAACATATTGGCTTTCCTGCCACACTTACACTGACACGACGCCCCAACAGTTTCATTTTTTCCCGGTAATAATCACTTTCATAATTCTTTAATTCATCCATTACTAATTTGACCAGTATTTTCCTAGCAATCTCTTTTGAAATTTCCTACTCCGCTTAGTAGCATCTGGATGTTTCTTAACATTAATATCTGCCTTACACACATAATTTTGGACTTACCTGGAGAACTCGCTTCGATCTATTCATAAACACCGCCGCTGCTATGGCCTCTGAAAATATTTTTGTCTCACTTAAAGATATATCTGGCAGAAAACGTGCCTTTACAAGCAAAAAGCAACCCCGCTTAACTCACCATTATAACTCCGCTCACCCGCGTCTCCAAATCCAAGATCCTCGCGTTCAATGTCTGATAACTGTTGAAGATTTAGTCGCTGCCATAGTTACAATAAAAATTGAGGTCCACTCACCCCTAATGTCTTGTTCTCGTCGCCGTCGTCGCCGCCACCGCCACCGTCGCTTTCGACGTCTGAAGAGCGTCCCATGGCACCAGCCGCAACGTGTTGACTCGCGCCGCCGCGATCCGCTCTCCGTGTTGATCCGCGCTGCGCTCCGCCGTCGCTCGTGCGTTGAACCCGCCGTCCGATGTCTCCAGCCGCGTGCTGACGCCGCGCTCCCGCGTTCATCTTCCTCTTCAGATGGTTCTCGTTTTCTTCTTGCTAATTCGTCAGACTCTATCCACACTGATGTTCCAAAACATCGGTACTACGCCGAAATCCCACGATGACGCCACTTTGTCAGGGGCTGATTGGCCAAGGCTAGTGGGCGTGTGTGTGGATAGGTGTGCTGACGAACTAACCTTAGGGAATTACAGTTCTGCTCGAAGCGTCTCTTCTGTTCTTCTGGCAGCACCACTAGAATCTTACCATTGGACTGTTTGGGCTAATGTTTGACACCACTGTGGTTTGACGGCCACAGACCGTAGTTTAGAAATTGATATAAGTTCTTGCTACATGAAATAATGGGATACTTGAAATGGAACAATTTATTGGCTTCTAACACGGAGTAGTACAGTTTATAGCGTGCCGCAAAGTGGATTCCAACTATCACCACTTATCTAAACCCTGAACTGTAATAGTTAATTGTTAGGCAGATGGTCGCCCCGGATACGAGATGCAAGGGAGGGTGGCAGGCTCCTAACAGGTGGCTATCGAAGTATGCTCGACTACTCTCGCCGACTGCCCGACAGTAAAGACACTACTTCATCGCTTGTACTTCCCAAGCCGTCTCGGCTGACCTACAATTACGAAGGGGACTGCACTCTAAGGTGCTGACTGCAAGCGTGCAGATTCCTGTCTGGTCAATGCTCGACGGCGCTCAGCATTATCAATGATCGCCGATTGCCAGTAGCTCGACGACTGAATATTCCTATAATTCCCCAAATAGTAATGGTCTTCAAAACGACCTCTTACAATATAATTAGCAAATTCCTTAACACTTTTCATTTTTTTCCAGTTTGTTTTGAAACGAATTTTACACTGAACATAATTGTTAAGGAAAGACTAGACTCGCATCATTTGGAAACGTATTAACGAAATAAACTGCTTTTTAGTGAATATCACTTTTACTTGCATTGGCTAAAAAATCAGGTTGTATTAATTGATAAGTGTCAAGAAGAGGTTTTGTCCCTTCAAAAACGGTGATCAAGTTGAGTACAAAGTGTATCCACCATTGGATAGAAACACAGTGATTTGGAAACAAGATTATGGGTCTATTAATCTCTCGTCTTCACTCAATTCATCAAAGTGTTTTCATCATTTTGTTCTGGCGAAATTCTTTGTATATTCCCCATCGACTACAATCATTTGATGCTTCAGAAACAAGTTCTTCAAACTTTCCACATATTTCGGTTACCCTTAGCATTAAATTACGCATTAACCCATATGCATACAACAGGTCCATGCTTTCAGATTTTAAGGATTTTGATACGAGGTTGAGAGGCTCTACAACTTCACACTGCACAACCAAAAGCAATACAAAATCAAAATTTTCAAGTTTGTTCTTTAGCTGCTGTGCTTCATTCAGGCTTTTCAGCACGTCACAAAACCTGTGTTTCAGTGCATACACTGCCTCATGCCTACTTACCCAGCGAGTTGGATTAAGAGTTTTCAGTGTTATTTTCGAATTCAGTGAATCAGTCTAAGCCTCTATTTCATACACTGACTTCAAATCTTGTCAGCACAAAAATACTATGATCAAAAAAGCACTTTGAATGGTTTCAAAAAGTTGCAGACCACTCTGTTTCCTTCCACAGCATCCTTTAATACTAAATTAAGGTTATGTGCAGCGTAGTGCACAATGTATGGATGTGGGGCTTTATCTTTAATACGCTGCTGCACTCCACTGTATGCCCCGCTCATGTAAGACCTTGGGCAGACTGATCTTTTACTTCTCTAAAGGATACAAAAGTTTCACATACTTTTGATATCGCCCCTCTCATCATTAACTTAATTGACATACCTGTAAACTTCCCTTAACTGATCAACTTTAGCCATGTGCTGAGTGGTATCTAAAATAAATATATATATATAAAAAAACAAGCACTTTTGAAGCGTAACGGTCTTTTAATTTTTGATTTCTAAGGCTAATAGGTTTATAAGTTCATTCTGAATTTTAGGACTGAGATATTTGACAGTCCCTTGCGAACGCTGAATCAATTCTTGTAGTACTGCGTCATGTTTTGACAAGAGCTAAACTAGCGAGAGAAAGTTTCCTTTGTTGCTACATTCTAACTTTTCACTAGATCCACGAAATGCGAGATTATATGTTGTAAGTGTTGAGGTCATATTTAGGATTCTTTCGAGAACTTCTCGCCAGAATCTTCTTTCATTCTCTAAATTTTTGTCGAAAACGTCTTCGAAAGTACCATGTTTCCGGCACTGCCCATAAACTACACAAGAGTGAGTGTGGCTTTTGGATGCTTCATGAACTGAAATAAGTTCTGGAATATGCTTCCAGCCTCGAAATCCGGTTGCTATATTCAAGTGCTTCCGATTGGCAATAGACTCAATCTAATTTTTTTGAGTAACATAACCAACTTCTTTTAAGCTTCAACCCTGACTTCGTGTTTGTACTATAATAGTTACTTGAAAAAGATCAGCCTTGTTCATTGATATCCTTGGGAAATTGTCCGTCAGATTTTATTGGACCAACTGCTACCAGCCTACGTTTCTTATCTTGATTTACTATTAAAGTAGGAAAGACATCGTAATAGGCAGAATCTAGATCTTCCAAACAACTTTGTGTATTATTGGTTCGGTCTATCACAACTGATTCGCCTAAAGAATTTTGTTGATTCTATTTGTTGTCATTGTTTCAATTTCGACGTATCTGCACTTAAGTTCTGTGAAATTTTTATATCAGGAGAATCCACTTCTATTTCATTTTCTTCGGAAGTGCCTTTCAAAGCTTGGCTCGTTGTTTTATCCGGTCCTAAAAAGAAAAAGTGTGTCAGGAAATCTGTAAAATTTTATTTTAAAAATATCGGAATTTTTCCTCTTATATTTTAGAGCTATACGTATATAGGCACATACATTTAGAATATATATGTATATAAACAGGGCTTAAATTGCGCCGGAGCCCACCGGAGCTAAAAAAATACACACTATAGAGGTACTGAAATTATTTGGAGGAATTTAATTGCACCTGGGGCCTCTTGAGTGCTTAATCCACCAGTGATGGTGTTTTATAGGAATGTCAAGGGACCGACAGAAACATTGGAATTATACACGTTCCAATTATTCAAGTTTGACTACTATTTTTACATGAATTAAACATCACATTGAATAAAACAAACTATAAATACCTTTCTTATCACCATTCCCTGTCGAGTGGTTTCCACTGTCCAGCCATGTTGGCAACTTCTTCGAACTTTTTGCAGCCTCCAAGTTTCTTCTTTTTAGAGTCTGTCTTTTTTTATTTCCACTTGGCTGGTGCCGAATTCGTTTTATAATATAAACTATTATCTCAACACGAGTAAAGTAAGACTAAACAGGGCCGGCGCTGAAATTTTGGGGCGGGGGTAAGAGATCTTAGCAGTCACATAACCAGTCGGGGGCCCTTGGCCGATTCATCGGTTAGGGCCCTCCCAAATGGGCGCACATTTGACACGTTTACCCCCCCCCTCCCCCCACCACCACCACCACCACCCTTAACGTCAGCCCTGAGACTAATTAATAAACTACACGTGTACTATCTCTACTATACGACTCTACAACTGCACTGACAGTCCGATAGGAGCCTTCACGTAAGACTTCACGGGTGATTTACATTTTTGCACAAACTTGCTTCTTTTAAACGTTCACTATCAACAACCTACTCAGTCAATTTCTAAATTGCCATTGGTTTCACAATAACAAACGTCATTGTTCACAAATACAGTGGTGCCACAACTCATTAACGCCACCTATTGTTCAATTGTAAAAACTTAAAAGGCAACCCTCGTATTGATGAGCAGTTAGCAAACGAATAAATCATCATGAATAGCACTAGCTCACTTCACCTGCCAGCCTGCACTTCACACATCACTCGGCAGGCACCTGGCGCGACATCACACATTCGACTCGACATTCTGCTGTCTGCTCTAGAGCTGCTTTTGCATGTGAAGTGTATGGAGTATATAAATGGACACGCAAAATCATTTCCTCCAGCACTTTGATGGATTTCCTTTATTATTAACTTTTACCTAGGTGCTGGGTATCAGATATTAAAGTTAGATTAGATATTAAAATAAAATAATTTTTTAACCATTAGTTTGGAGCCCCTTGGGCTTGAGGGCCCCGGGGCAGTGCCCTGGCTGCCCCGGCGGTAGTTACGGGCCTGGCTATAAACCTACTACTATATGATTGATATTTTTTATTAAATATTATAACTAGATATATACTATTATAATTCTGATTTCCTTTTTATAAGTTCGATAGCTGACCGAAAGAGTAAACAAACAGCAGTTTGTGACAGCGCTTGTGAACAAACATATAGTCGAATCCTCTCGATGAGTGTAAATGCGGCATCAGAAATGGGGAACAGCGACCAACACAAGTATGTTATGGCTACACACACTCTGAAATCGATTTCTAAGGCAAATTCTGAAAGCACGAAGATTCTCGTCAATGGTAGATCTACAGGCCGCCTCAAATACTCCACTCACAAAAAAAAGAAAAATAAACAGCCATCGACATTTTTGCAAAATTAGGGGACAACAAAACCACAGCCATTGTATACACACAAAATTCCATTAGCAACATTAAAAAAATATATGAAACCTCGCATACAGAATAAATTATTATTATTATTACAGCTTTATCGATCCTTATTTCAGGATGTAGCCTCTTTAAGTCAAATGAGCTATATATTAGAATTTAATTACTACATAGTTTTGTTTTAGTTCCTTCCAGCCTGATCGATCTTGAGCAACCCTCTTCCAATTCACTTCTGTAAGGGAGCGTCCATAAACCACGTCGCTCCATTTTGGCCTTCTGTGAACCCCCCCCCCCCTCCACATAGCCCTACGTGGCTTTTGCCTCTACGCCCCCCCCCCCACGTAGCTTTTTTCCCCTTTTGATTCCAGAAGACAGTTTGTACTATTTTCTCCTGTCAGACTATTGTAAATTACATACAGAGATAATTAACCAAGGGAAATAAATATTCACATTTTGTTGTGTGCTCTGTTCCTCATTTTAACTGTGAAAAATATTATGAAAAGAAAGCTTCGTGGCCTGGCTCTGAACCCCCCCCCCTCCCCTCACGTAGCCCAGCGTAGCCCAGCGTAGCCTTCTAGCCATCCCCCCCCCCCCTTTTCTGGACCGAGCCACGTAGTTTGTACACGCTCCCTAAGCCGGGTGGCCAGCGTCTCCGACACTTTTGGCCATTCCATTGGCTTAAGATGTCAATCTGTGAAGAATTGTGGCAGAGACTAAGTCGCAGTAATATATGAAAGACAGTTACGTTATTTCCGAACGGCAACGACTGTCGCCGAAACAACGCGAAGACACACTGCCGATCACGATAAAGCTGTCCTGTAATTCTGATAGCGTCTGGGTGAGAGAAAATGTTTTTCCCAATATTTGCTAAGCATTAGTTATTATTTTGATTATAAATTTTTTCCACACATGGAGTGCATCCCGATGGCCGAACGAGACTTCGGTCCAGATTAGAGCACGCAAGAGTTCGACATCGGAGCTGCGGCTGCAGAATTCGGGGACTTGGTCCTAGAACGGTCTTCAGGGCCGGTCAATATACTTTGAGATGAAAGAGTTACTGGCAGACTTTGATATTTTAAATTAAAACTCTGAACTTATAGGTTGTGTAGGTTAGGATGACCGACGCGATTGATGATGCAATGTCTTCGTGAAACTTGAACACCAATTTTATGGTAATGAGATTTCATCGTACTTTAGCTATGAATGTTTACACATAAGTATTTCACTCGATGAAACCACCCAGCTAACGCCCTGAATGGAGCAATCCACCTGATAAACGTAGGGCCACACTAGACCGAGCCGAGCCCGCACCGCGTCCGAGCCAACACTCGGCCGTTTGTCGTCTCGGCCCTCCTCGCGTCCACACTGGTCCGCAGCTCGTCCGTGTGACGGACGGGTACCTTCCCAGCCTTCAGTCTCCTTTAACGTATACACTTTGTTGTTTGACGGAATTAATGTTAAAAAATTACCTTAAAAGTGATTTGGGGATCGTAGCTGCGGCTGCCACCCGTACATTATTATAGAGTACTGTACTTTATTTTGCATAGGAGTACATTATAATCTACAAAAGTAATAAAGTATGTTAAAATACTTCTTTGTCTGGCTCCTATTATCACCTCACTGTTTGATCTCTAATGCACAAAAATAGTATCCCAACGCAGTTATAAAAAATTATCGTCACAGTGTACTGAATTGAAAGATTCTCGTGTATCTCTACATAGCCACAATGAAATGTCAAGTGTCTCAAACTTCCACATTTAACGTGTTTATTTTGGTTTGCGATCATTTTCGATTCATTGAATATTTGTTTGAACAAAAAAGAATAAGATTATTATACATTTTAATTTAAATACAGACTGCAAAATAATAATAATTTCATGTGATCTAAAAATTCCAGTCACAGAGTTTCTTATCAGCGGCGCAGTACACCTCTATTTTTCTCACGTAACATGAAAAGGAAACCTACAGATTAAGGTGAAATTCGAACAACGGAGCGTCCTAGCATCTTAGCATTAACAAATCAAAGCTTTGCCAGAGGTCAATTTTAAGAACAATAAAAATTACAGCTGAGACAGGGATTTGAACTAGGGACTTTCAGTACCCTAATCGAAGGCCGTTACCATTTGAGTCAAGAGACAAATCTGGATGTAGTGAAAAATAAATATTCAAATATAATAAGCGTACTTTTTTTCTGTATAACTCATTTTTTTGCTATCACAAAACACAAATGTAATTTTATATTATTGAATACACATTTTTCAGTACTTCTAGATTCAGATGCTTGCAGCGTGTGATTTGGGTATGGAAGGTCCCCGGTTCAAAATCCGGGTCTCGGATTCAATTTTTACAGGCCTTAAAATCGACCCTCGCCTTTGGCAAAGCTTTGATTTGTTAATGCGAAATGCAAGGACTCTACATTTTACGAACATTTGATGAACCTGAAGTGAGGCTGAAAAAAGGGACACTTTTCTATAGCAATCAGTAACGCCAAAACAATATTTAGTCGTTGTTGTTGTTGTTTTAGGGCGCGTCGACAGCGGGGTCATTAGCGCCATTTAGTCGTAAAGTACCGGAAATTTCCGAAATCTTTCTATACACTTCTCCATATCGACCAGCCCGACACCGGCCCGCACCGTCAAAAAGTAAACCAAACTAATTACGGCCAACACACGGCCTAGGGACCGTGCACAAACTACATGGCTCGGTTCAAGGGGGGGGGGGGGGGGTTGGCTGAAAGGCTACGCTGGGCTGTGTGGGGAGGGGGGGGTGGGTTCCGAGCCAGGCCACGTAGCTTTCCTTTCATAACATTTTTCACAGTTAAAATGAGGAACAGAACTCACAACAGTATGTGAATATTTATTTCCCTCAATTAATTATCTCCGTATGTAATTTACAATAGTCTGACAAGAGAAAACAGTACAAAATGTATTCTGGAATCAAAAGGGGGAAAAGCTATGTGCTACGTGGGGGGGTGGAGGCAAAAGCCACGTAGGGCTACGTGGGGGGTAGGGGGGGTTGACAGGAGGTCAAAATGGAGCTACGTGGTTTATGCACGCTCCCCTATCAGCCATTCGTGTAGGACGGGATGTTGTTTTATTGAGAATTTTTAATTGTTTATTCCATTTTAATAGATAATAAACCTTCAGTCTGTTTTGTCATGATGATGTCTTGATAAATGATCAGTTTATGACACATTAAGTTTTCTATATCTTTATTATGAATTCATGTCGCACCTATTTCATCTATAATCAAGGTAATATAATAAATTAAATTATTAAATATGCATAAATAGCTACTTAAAATCAAAAAGGTAAGACCCAGAAACGTTACAACGTACCCCAACAAGAAAAAATCCAAGGGGATGGTATCAGGGAGGCGCACGAGCTGGGTGATCGGTCCATCACGGCCAATCAATCTCCCAAGAAAATATATATTCGAAAGGTCTCTAAAATAATCAGATCAATGAGCAGTGCGCACTTTTGTTGGAACATTATGAATGGATACTGGTGTTTTATTTTTTATGAAATAGCATTCGGCCGTGTTAGCCATTCAGCCAGCTCAATGTGTTTGTTTCTCTTACAATGTACAGATTTCTTATGGGTATGATTATCTAATGTGTAAGGACGACACAAGACGAACACAAGACGAACACAACACTTAATTAAAACCACCCATGCCCTAGGCCGGACTCGACCCAGCGACCCCTGCAACGAGAAGCAAGCACGCTACCCCTACGCTGCCGGGGTCGGCGGATACAGGTTCAACAGCTGAGAGAGTGGGAAACGACGAATCATGTAGCAGTATTAAAGTACCCCTGTAATTGTCTTCTCAGCAAAGAAAAATGGGCCGAATACTGTACCGTGCATAGAGCACTCTAAACATTTACGTTCTGGATACCACAAACATATTCGCTCGTGATGTGCGGATTTTCAGAACCTCTTATCCAAACGGTATGGCGGCGAAACTAATCAGAAACAACGAAAGTGGCTTCATCAGGGAACACCACCCTCTTAGGTACCCATCGTTGTTTCGATTGAAGTCAGCATGGAAGCAACAAATTAAACACGTCCAGGACGGCCGTTTGCCTGTAATGCTTGCAACAAATGTAAAGAAAACTATAAGAGATGTAGAACCAGGGCCGGAGCCGGAGCCCGAAGCAAAAATGAAGAAGAAGCCCTTGATTTTTGCCGTCCGGAGGAAAATTGAAGAGCTAAAAAAAACAAAAGCGTAGGCGCGGGGCCCTCTTAAGGTAGCCACACACGTGGAGGCCGGGCCGCAGGGAAACAGTCCGCGGGCCGGACCGCAGGGATTTCATCGAAGTGTCGCTGCTCACACACGGGGCGTTAAAATCCTCAAGGGTTTCTCAGTCTCAGAGTTGGCTTCACGATGGCAGCATCCGATGATGTGCACGCGTTGGCTGCTGTTACTATTTTCTTTATTGAATCTGTCACAGTGCTACCTCTAAGTAAAACTTGAAGCAGCATTTTTCTGTATTTCCATATCTTCATAAAAGCTTCCTATCATATTTCAAAAATAATCGGAACTCGGATAACCAGACTTTTACTGTAATTGATTTATTCCCATTCGTAAATACATCAACAACATAAAATTAAGTTTAAATGACATAAAAACTAAATTAAAATAAAATTAGTTTAAAGTCATGTTGTCATTAATATAGTTGATCATGTGATGTAAACTCAAATTCAAATCACATGACATCATTTGCATTATAATTTGATAGAACAATTGCTGCTGTGTCGTTGTTTTGAGGTAATTTATCAAAATCTGCTGGTGGTTTATAATGATCCTGCGGGTGTTGCTTGAAAATGTTGTGGGCTGAGACTATTCGATGAGGTTCCTGGATAAAAAAAAAAAAATCCAGAACTGCTGCCTGCAGAATAGTACAGGCCAGAAGTAGGTAACCGTTGCTAACTGTAAGACATTCCTAAACAGCCCATTTCGACTTGAAACAGGGTGTCATTAATTATTTTTTCTGCTATTAGCATTTGATTGGTCGGAAGGCCACGTAATTTTATGGCAACGGTTTTGCTAACAACGTCAAAGTGATCTTCTTGCAGCCGTTTTTTTTTTTTTTTAATGTTCTTCAGCACATCACTTCGCAAAGATTCATTTAATAATGGTTTAATGTTGCCGATTTTTTTTAGTATTGATTCTTTTTATTTTTTTGCATTTGGTTCATTCTCCTTCAATATTTATGCCAGCTTGGCGTAGGTAGCTTCTCGTTTGTTTGTGTCGTTGTATTCCTGGTACTTCAATTAATATAGACAGGGCTCACTATCATATATATTTATAAACACGGAACATTAGAAACAAAACAGAGAAACAAAATCGCAACACATACAGGCAGTCACAAGAAATCCTCGAAGGCCGACTGACGTGGCGGGATCCCGCAAGGCAGTGACCATTCCGTCCAAATCCCTTGGGTTTCCCGCACGTGTGTGGCGGCCTTTAGGAGGCGCGAGGCCCGTAGCATTTGCTACCTCCTGCTACGTGGTTAATCCGGTACTGTGTAGAACATGTTGAAAAACACCGCATGTCTCTATCTCAAATAGTTCGCGATGTATCTTTCATTGTAACGGTAGCAGGACTATATAACAATGATCAGCTAAACAGATACACAACTTCATCATCATCATCGTTAACATTTTCCAGCCTCAGGCTGGTTCTGCCAGAAACACAGTCCCCTCCAAGGTCAGCTCTACCTGGGCAACTTAGATTAGCCGGCAGGGGTGAAGTACAGCGGGGAACTAATTGTTCTCCGGGACCACGGTAGCTATGAAGATGCAAACCGTAAAAAAAAAAAGATGATTAATGAGCTCTGAAGCAACGATGTGACCAGCAAGCCAGTAGTCGATCCAGCGGGTGCTTTCGGTCAGGGAACAAGCCTGGGAAAAAGATAACCGAACTGGCAAGTGAAAAGTACAGTTCTATTATTATTATGAAGGGCTCGCCGTATGCGACAGCAAAGTGTGGGACAGCCAGCAAATTTAGTGAGCTGCGTCTGCTACGATTCCAAGGTTTTTTCTTGTGTTCTGTGTTGTCGTCCAATAAACATGAAGTGAAGACGGTACGGCGCGAAAAACAAGGATTTACGAAGATTTACACCTAGGGAGGAGGAGACGGACTGTGCGTGGCAAAGCGAGTGGTCCTATGGAGAGAACTTCTTCCTACTAGCTGGGGCTGATTCTGAAGTCGCTGTGTGCATGAGTGCAGTGAGATGTGTAGCCTTGATTCGCCAACACAGTTCACCGTCGTGGAAACCGCGTGCTGCGCCAACTATCCAACATTGTGTAATGTATACCGACGGCTGATAGAAAGACATTTTTCAACAACTCAAAATCCCGAAAAGCGACCCTCAAACTCATGTCCGAACCACAGAGCCAGTCAGCCATAAGCTTGAATTTCTAATCTATATCGGTCATGTATTTGTAAACTTTTACTGACAAATAGTTTGCCTATGTGAAAAAATACAAATTTCTTTTCTTGTGAACCCATTTCTTTAATGTAATACCCTGAGACATCTCATGTGTGAAATCTAATCATAGTTTATCATACCAAAAAACCTTTAGTAGTTTTGTGATCTTGCGTATATGAAAATGAAATAAGTGCTGAAATAGTTTTGCTCATGACGATAGCAATGTTTAATTACTTTAAAACAGCATACTACGAGATAGATGTTCAGCTACTACTCACAGTAAACAAGGTAGCTACATATTTCACTTAACTACATGAAATTAGCAGACTTTAAGGTGGTTCTTTAATTACATTTTTTGTGAAAGTTAATGACTTGTGCTCAGCAGTTTCATCATTCAAATCAACATGTCTAGACAAAACAAACAAAAATTGAAAAAAATATTAATTTTTTGTTTTTGTTTATAGCCTTATACCTCGTCGACATTTAGAGGTGAAAAAGGAATGGGGGCAAGGAAAGGTAAGGAATTTGACCACGGCCTTTTGTAGGTAACATTGCCTAAAATGACTTGAGTAAACTATGGAAAACTCAGATGTGGATGGCCGGACATGGATTCGAATCCACGTCCTCCCGAATGGGAGGTCAGAGCATTACCACGCTCGGTCTTAAAACAAGTTAAAATGTTTATGAGTTTGTAGAAATTTAAATTGTGTAAGTAGTGCCGTATGAGTGTACTGAATTCCGTTACTGCCATTTTAATATTAATTTACGTAAGAGTAACCTATCCGAGCTAGTAGAGGAAAAACAGATTTACTAAGGAAAATATTTGTTTATACTAGATTAATAAGTCAGGGGGCATCCATAAATTACGTGAGGTGTTTTTCCGGATTTCCGGACCCCCCCCTTTTACGGTGAGACTGTGAGATCTGGTCCAACCCTCCCCCCCTTTCTGGTGAGATCTGGTCCGTGAGACCTCCCCTCCTCCTCGCAGCAACTTTTTTAGACCTCTTTTTTAGGTCTCACCCTCCAAAGCCGGTTACACCCCCACTTTTCAACGAAATACCCCCTTAAAATCGACTTTCGCGCCATTTTTTTTTTTTTTTTTTTTTTTTTTTTGCTCTACAGTCCAACAAAAATGTCCAAAACCTCACGTGAGATTTCCGATGACCCCCCATCCCCCTTGGTGAGATTTCGCCGGACCCCCCCCCATTTCACCTCACGTAATTTATGGACGCCCCCTCATTCGAGTTCCTTGACGTATGTTTTTGTTTGTTTGTTTGGTTTTTTTTAACTGCTTAAGGAAGCATCCCGGCATTTGCCTGGAGTGATTTGGGAAACCATGGAAAACCCAAATCTAGATGCCCGGACGGGGATTCGAACCGCCGTCCTTCCGAATGCGAAGCCAGAACTGCTAACCGTTACACCACCACTCTCGGTCCTTGACGTGTATACAAGATGTGTTAAAATCTTGTAATGGTTGATCTACAGCTCGTTGCAGCTTGAAATACAATTATAGATACAGATCAATATGACAGTAATTACTCTGTTCACTATTACGAAGCCATGCGCAATGGAGTTAGGTGCCAGGTTTTTTTCCCCCCTTTTTTTCCTCTCTCTCTCTCTGTTTTTATGATTTTACGACTCGTCGAAGACGAAGTTACTAGAGGCGGGAATGGACGTAGGGGCGAGGGAGGGTCAAAGAACAGTTATGAGTTCGGCCATGGCCTTTTAAGGAACTATTTTGGGAGGAAAACCGAAACCTTGATGGCCGAATGAGGATTCGAGCCCGCGTCCTGCAGAATGTTAGTTAATAGTGTTACCCATCACCCAACACGCTCGGTATGTATTAGTTTCAAGAAATGAAGTTGTTTACTTGAGTTATCAACTTCGCAAAAATGAATCCATTCTTGTAGTGTGTGATCTTAATGATGCGATTTAAAACATTCATTATTCTTTATACAACGGTCGACCATGCGACTCAAGTACGAATTTCTTTTGTTACAGAGACCAACCACAGAAATTGAAAATTTGGGAGCACAATCATGACATGTGGTGCCGATTACCTTGTAAAAAAATTAGATTTTAAGGAATAATAAGAACAAACTAACGTCCAATGACAAATTGACAAATGTTCATTTTGCAAAACTATACAGAGGGGCAGATGGCGTTCCACGAACAAGGAACTACACAATAGCTGTTGTGAAGAAAATTTTCCTGTTATGTTAGATAGTACATGAGGAAATCGTTAGCGGAAAGTGCTGTAGGCAAGTAAAACCAACACAATTTATTTAACAAGTGGACTGCGGTTGCTGAGCGCTGCAATGAGTGAACCAAAAGCCGTGAGTGCAGTAAACCAGTGTGATATTTGTCTGCACAAAGCAATCGAAAGTAGCGATGTTGCGAGAATTCGGGAACTTATTGCAAGCGGTATCGACGTGAATAAAGGTGTAAACTGCACTCTATCCCCGGGAGTGACGGACTCAAACGTCACACCCCTGCACTTTGCAGTTCAGTATGACTCGTTCAAGTTATCGATGTTTTGCTTGAAGCTGGAGCTAGGGTAAACGCAATGACTAGTTCGAACGTTACTCCGTTACACGTGGCTGTTAAGAATGGGTACTTACATGTAGTGAACAGATTAATTATTGCAAATGCTGATCTGAATAGTAAGGATATTGGAAACAAAACAGCTTTATATCTGGCAACGGCCAGACAAAGTACCGAGATTACTGAAGCGCTTATAAGAGCAGGTGCTGCAGTTAATATCAAAGGTCCTGATAACGCTACGGCTTTGCACGTAGCAACTGAACGGGGTAGCTTAGAAATTGTTCAACTTATGCTTACGAACCGGGCCAAGATAAATGCGAGAAAAACGGGCGGATGTACGCCGTTGCATCTTGCTATGAGAGGAAATCACACAGAAGTAGCCAAATTTCTTATAAACTCCGGGGCTGATGTGGCTCTGAAAGATGAAATGGATGGACAGCAATGCATTATACGGTTCATGGCAGATTTCTTGCTGATATTGCAAATCTTTTGCTTGAAAAAGGTGTTGAAGTTAACGCGAAAGACAAAATTGGCAGGACACCATTACATATAGCATCTGGTTTCGGTTTTGGTGATGCAATAGATCTTCTTATCAGTCACGGAGCTAGTGTTAATGTAAGGGATGAAGAGAACTGCACTCCATTACATTATGCTGCCTCTGGATTGCATCCGGTGAATAAACAAATGTTTTAAAATGATTGCTAAATTTTTGCCATTGAATACTTCCAACATACAGCATGTGGCTTTTGTAAAATTCTATGTAGAACAAAATAAAATAAATAGATTTTAGTGCTGATCTATATGACATTAACTTTCAGATGGCATGTGACTGCAAGATTTACTCTCACTAAGGGAGGAAAAAAACATGTGCAATTTAACTTAAACTGTTTGCTGGATATTGTAATAATGAAAATGTAATAAAGGTGTGTCATCTGTCATCATTCAGCTCTGTGCCTGTTTTTTAGTTTAAAAAGCTTTGAGTGAAATTGTAATTATTAATGGAGTAAATATCCATTCATTATATTTTGATCAATAACATTGTAGTGTAAAATGGAATTGTTTTTAATTAAATGTTATTAAAATAGTGATTTTTTTAAAATTGTAAACACATACAATTGTCCTGTAACCAAATTGGATGGGAGAACTTTCATTTTTACATATTTTCGTTTATTATACTTCTTACATTTTTGTACTTGCAAGTATAAATACTGTATATCTTTAGTTTTTTTATTTACCTAATACCACGTTTTTTATATTTTTATTTCTAATATTATTAGTTTGTTTCATTACTATTTTTTAGGAGTGATTTCCAGTAATTGTATTGATTAGTGCAACATTTTATTAGGCCTATCTGGGATGTATAAAGTGAATTTTCAGTTTTCAAAACTAGAATTTTCATCCTCCTTTTTTTTTGGGACTTTGTAGTTCATAGAGGTTGTTCCTAGCAGGAGCAGATTTGAGTGGGAAAGGGGGGGGGGGTGAGGGACAAGGATTTGGGAGGAACATGTGCATGGCCTTTTGAAGGAACCACTTCAGCATGTGCTTGTTGTGGTTTCAGGAAACCATAGAAAATTGAAATCTGGATAGCCGAATGGGAATGAATCCATGTTTTTTGAAATGCTGGCATCAAATATTGTTGACAATTGTGGTTAAAATTGGCACTGTCTAAATTTACACTTTAGAATCATGATTTTTGTTAGGTATTTCTATGGCTGACATGAATCTGGTTTGATTCAGTTTTTATGGATTACATTTGTTCCATTTTTTAGTTTTTAAAGTATGATATAACATGAAGTCTATAAATTTAGTTGGTTAGCTAAGTTTTAATCCAGATAGTTTGAAATTTTAATGCATTTCATTGTTCTTGCAATGTTCTTTGTTTATTTAACTGCAAAAAATAAAAGGGGGGGTTGATCTATATTGAGGGTCAAAATTAAAAAAAAATAACTTGAATATTTTTGTAGTTTTATAAAATAGAAAGAAATACTTGCTAGTCAGCAATGCCATCTATGTGCATTCTAATGGTTTTTTTTTTTTTTTTTTTTTTTTTTTAATAGGGTTTTTAGTGAGATTTTGTCATGTTTTATGAAGTCAGTTTACAAATGGCTTGCTTCTGGGATAGTGAGTGATATTTAAAAAAATAATAATAAAAGAATTTATCTGCTGTCACCTGTAATAAGTGATCATCTTTCTTTATTTGATAATCAGTAACTTTGGTTTCTAAACAAAGCAAATGGCTGATTTCATATTGTGTATATACAAAAGTTGAGACTAATTTAATTTCAGCAGTGCAGTTATAAAAGTTTTGCCTAACATGTTGCACATTTTAGAATAACACTTTATATGAAAGTCCTAAAAATATCTTACATGTAACAGGTAGAGGTGTGAAAGAGTAAGATGTCAAGCAACAGAGTTGAATTGGAATGTTATGCTATAAAGACAATCTAAATAGCTATTAACATGTCTAACAGTAAAATGATGTGTTGTAGAACTTCATTTTATAATGTAGTGATACATATATACGGACATTCATGTCTTTGGTCGAAATACGAAAATATCCTTGATCGGCCATTTTCACACACCATATCTCCCACACCCCCACAGCTATCGAAATTCGGCCAATGTTGTGATGGACTGGGTGACTCTGTGCTGCTACCACACACAAACACCAGTGATATGCGCTAGATAGTTTTGGCTTAAAATTGATACACCATGACACACACGTCTTTGGTAGAAAAATGAAAGTGCTGCAGGTCGACCATTTTCAACCACCATATCTCTCACATCCCCATAGCTACCGACATCTAACCACCATAGTGCATGATAGGAGACATGATACCACACTCAAACAACAATGGTCTATGCTATGTAGTTGTGGCAGGAAAGAGAAGAATTAGGAGAGACAAGTCTTTGGTCGAAATATGAAAATGCCATGCATCAACCACTTTTAACCATCATATCTCCCACACCCTCACAGCTATTGGCATTCAGCCAACAGTGTGCATGATAGGAAACTCCATACTACATCCACACACAAACACCAGTGTTCTGTGCTAGGTAATGGTGGCTGAAAAGTGAAATATAGGGAAACACACCTAATAAGTCTTCTTTGCATTTATCTTCATCCCATGTTTACCAATCCAACTAGAAATCCTGTCCAGATCACCCTGCAGCTGTTTACAGGGAATGGGAAGAAATTTGGCCATGGCCCTCTGAAAGAACCTTGCCTGGAGTGATTTTGGGAAATTATGAAAAAACTAATCTGGATGGCCGGATGGGGATTCGAATCTATGTTCCCTGTATGCCAGGCCAGAGCAGTAACACCCATGATGCTCAATAACACTAAGAGTTGGGGTGCCATATAAATTAAAACGTCTGTAGCCGAGCTATGTACTAGAGTTACCAATCAAGAAGCAATAATAATTATTTATTGTTCCACATTCATAGAACACTTTCTTGAAAACCACATTTGCTCCAGCCTATCTTTTGATGAATAATTCAGTATAAAAATTCTTCATCTTTTGAGTCACAATAATTATATTTGCAATAATTGTAGATACAAATTATGAGTATTTTTTTTTTAATTTGTGATGCAAATCTACAAAGAAATTCTAGAAGAAACGTGACAGATTTCTGAAGTATCTTTCCTAATAGCATGAAAAACATATGCATCTCAATTCAAATAATTCTTTAGCTAAATACCATTCAAGATTAACAATTTATGTAATTCTGAGTGAAGTGTACAAGAGTGAACTTTCTCACTAACCAAAAAGGTTGACGATAGCTCCAAGACTAGAGAAGCTGCATCTATTTTAGCATCCTCCATTTTGGCTGTAAACTACTGACGTTAGATGTGACCAGTGAAGCTGTATCTATTTTAGCATCCTCAATTCTGGCTGTAAACTACTGCTGTTTGATGTGACAAAAAAAGTGTGAATAATCAGGAACTCTAAGAATTACAATTATGTTGTTAATAGGAAATTATTTAATCTTTTTTGCAGGAGTGATTCTGAGAACATTTTAAGCAATAACAAATATTTCATGCTAAATGTAAAGATATACATAGAATGGTAGCCATTAAAGTTTGGAAAAGAGATGCACACGAATCACTTACTTCGATTCCCATTGCCTGCCTGGAATCAAGGGTGGAAATCTGGAAGCGAATTTTGTGGAAACAAAAAAACTTACCTGTGGGGAAAGACATACATTATCTTTGGGCACCTGCATATTTCTCCATAACCCAGGGATGTTAATAGCAGCAGTACCAAGTCAAGATGTTAGCATTGGCAGCTTCATCCGAACAAAGACAGAATGCAGTCAAGGATCCTGAT
This sequence comes from Vandiemenella viatica, assembly GCA_031002005.1. Classification (NCBI taxonomy): domain Eukaryota; kingdom Metazoa; phylum Arthropoda; class Insecta; order Orthoptera; family Morabidae; genus Vandiemenella; species Vandiemenella viatica. The sequence continues at coordinate 246,815,970 of JARYHS010008074.1, forward strand.
ATGTAAAAGGCTGTTTAATTCCATCCAAACACAATAGGACGTCTCATTGCTGGTCTATCACTGTTACTGCCTGTATCGAGATAACTGCCATGAAACTATGTGCCACTACTGGTATGTGATGGAAGCCACCTCTACATAAAACAATGAAAGTAAATCTCTGTCTATGATACTGTCTAGGCAAAGTTATGCAGTACGCTCACTCTCGATAAGATGATATAATAATGTGGTGTTATAATGAATCTGATTATGCTCAGATTGTCTGTGGTTATAACTACTCTTTTGGAAGGTTGCTGTGTTTATGAAAGTTCTGAACTATCAGAATAATTAGGAATGAACATTCTAATGTCTAGATAGATAGATGTGAATACCAAGTTCATTAAGAGAGAGAACGATAATTAGTTATTATTGTAAATTTACCTGCCATTTATCCAGTGGCGTATAAATAGGATACAGTGAATGCAGTCAATATTTAGCTACTCATTCTGAATAAAGATAATTTCTGAGAACAAAAAAGCAGTGAGATGGTACATTGCACTGTCCATAATTTCCTCTCATTAGTTCTTTTAGATGGTTGGATAAGGTAATAAATGTTTCTGTTTTTGGAATATTACATGTTGGTAGTTTAAGAACTGTTTGTGTCTAATGTTACCGATGAATCTTTGTATTGTGTGTGGTAATATATATTTTTGTGGAAGAAATGAGTACCGGTATGTAAATAAACATATTGATATATGTGTACACCGTTAAAGAAGATTTAATGTAGTTTCACCAACATATTGAATATTATGAGTTGTACAATATGAATTGTATACTATATTTTTAATTGCAGTATATCATGTTGAATGGATAATCTGAGAATATATTATGTTGTATTAAGTTGTACCATATTTTACATCATAAGCTACATACAATGCCGTGACTGATTTTGTGTAGAATGTTGTAAGTTGAATAAAAATTCAATTTTCCATCAAATTATGGTCAAACCTGCAATATTCTTTCTTATTTCACTTTTCTGTCTTATCAGATGCATCTAAAAAGGCTAAATTTTACATAAAATTCTTTTACTTTAGCCATGCACCATTTCTTCATGTGCTATCTTCTCTTTCATAACATGGGTCCCTTCGGTCCTTTCAGGGTTTTTTCCCCCTAATCATTCACCACACAGTGACATAAAACAATGACACTAATCATGACTGTTCTGACGAATTCCTCTCCAGTCACAAATGTGCTCGCTGATTCCTGTCAAAATATTCATCCTTCCCTTGCTAAAGCAATTTTTCATTCATCTTGTAACTTTTTTAAATTGTTACCTGATAATGAAGTGTTACCTGCAGATTAAATGCTTTAATAAATACAGTATAATGCACTTATTTTTGCAATGCATGCTAATTTATTTTCCATCTTGTTCTGGAAATAAATGGTATATTCCTGTAACCCTTTCCTTCCGCCTATTAGAATTGTTGAGAAATTTTTAATTTCAACCTTATATTTCTTTAAAGGTAAACAAGCACATTCAGAGTTGCTGCAGTTAGTCTGCGTAGGTTTAGCCAAGACCATTCTACCAGGAGGTTCTATCAGAACACATAACTCTGAAGCCCCTTTCACAACCAATGATTTTGTCGTGCAATAAAGTCGTACAGCCGCTATCTATTAGTTGACTGAAGAGGTATATGTGACCTTGCAAGTGGAACAATGACATGACATGATACAACATGATGTTATCAGTCGTCTGCCACTGCATGGGACTAAGACTTGTGCTTCTGGGAACACAGTGGCCTACACGAAAAAATAAATGCTTTCACTCCAGATGACTGTCGTATGTCAGTTTCCTTCAGTGGCTAAAAGGATTGAAAAAATTGCTCAAAATATTTATGTTGATTTACCAACAGCTCTGATTGTGGACATTACTTCTTTGTAATAATTTTTTATGATCATGCATTTTTTCTGTTTTGAATTGAAAATGAAACAACTTTATAAATTTACATACACAAAGTTAATTGATATAAATTATATAAATTAAACTGATGATGTCAATGTGTAAATTTACTATATTAATTTTGCTAACATCACAATGAACATTTCAATAGATTGAATGCATCATCTAATTTTGTATTTTGTCATTGTAGAATGTTTTTGAGCCTCACATATATTATTGAATGAGGCAACTGACATTCGAAAAACTTAATAATAATAATAACAATAATTGATACAATTGCAATGGAGTCCATGTACTGGTGCCAATCTACCTACACACCCATCTTTCACCTTTTCTCTTCCCACCTACTTTTGCCCGCTACTAATTTAAACTTTAAATTCTTTGTGTTTTTGGTAAATTATTAATCATTTCTCTTGGTAATTTATTCCAAATCCTCACACCTTTCCCTATGAAAGAAAATTTTCCCACATCCTTATGCCTGAAATTAAGTGCCAGCTTGTGGTCATGGTCATCTTTACACTTCCACGCACCTCTCTTAATTCATCCACCAATATCTTTCAATGCCTAATCACCAATATTGGCAATATACACCTTGTACACCACCATGACTCTCTTCACCCTCCTTCTATCTACCAACGAATCCCACTCCAGCTCCTTTATCATTTTAGTAACCAATTGTGTTCTGCGTTTATTTACGAAGACAAATCTCTGCACACCCTCGAACTCCAGTATTTGATACTCAAATGGATCCCATATTACAACACCATATTCAAGCAGTGTCCTGACCAAAGTTTGTAACCCAATTCCCTCACTTCTCTGGTACACCCTCTCATCACGTTTTTAACAGGTGAAAGATTTTTAACTCTTTTTCCTGCCCAGTTAAGTTTATCAAATGTTATGCCAAGGTATTTACATTTCGAGTCTCTGATTAGCAATGCCTTCCCCACTATATAATCATAATCAACCTTCAGTTTTTTTTATCTTTGTACCTAATAAGCTAGCTCTTCTTTGCATTTATCTTCATTCCATTTTGACTCTCTCAGCTTCAGCTAGATATCCTATCTAGATCACCACTCTACACCTGTTTACATTCTACTGTTTTGATCCTATTATTTCAATCACCCCTGAGCTCTCAAAAAAGAGTGTAAAGGATGCCTACTTTCTCTCTCATCTGATCGATCGGATGCACCCAGAGAGATATATTACATTTCTTCATTTATCATCTTGTTGTCCAACATGGTTGTGTGTCGGGAGGGGGTGGGGCAAAAAAGTGAAAGATATAGAGCATAAGATGAAGATGTATATTAACCTTTGATAAATTAAATTGTTTTCAGGACCAGATATCGGGGATATCGTTCTCCGGCACTGAAGAAGACCACAATGAAGAAAATGATAATGATGACCCTGAGTTGAGCTCAAGTTTAATTAAGAGCTTTACAATTAAGTAGAATTGGATAAAATATTGAGAATTATAAAAGTGTGTTTAATATTCACAGTGGATCATCGGTTAAATGGACCATCAGTTAACCAAAACCAATCTAGGGGAAAAAATTTTTCTTTGGGTATTGTCAATTTTTATTCCAAAGTCGATAAATAATATGTATTACTGTTGGAATATCAATTTGAAATTACCAAAAAAATGCTTAAAACATTAAAACAAATAGTATATAATTAAGTAAGTGTAAAGTTTATCATTCCAATGGACCCTGATTAAGGATTGCAATCCCGCAGCAGTAGGGGGAGAAGGGGCACACGGGCTCGCACCCCGGACCTAAAAAGTGTAACATCAAAGGATGCCTCCACCCCTCCTTGTAATCGATACCCCTCCCCCCTTGTAACTGATACCCCACAGCTGACCTTGAAACCCCCCTCCACCACTAACCTCAGTTCTACTCCCTCTAACCTGATACCCTTCTGCTGACCTTGAAACCTGAGTTCTCACTTCTTGTAACCTGATACTCTATGCAGGTGTAACGTGATACCCTACCGCTGTACCTTGAAACCTCAGTTTCCCCTCCTTGTTACCTGATACTCTATGCAGGTGTTCCGTTGTAACCTGATACTCTATGCAAGTGTTCAAGTGTAATCTGATACCCTAGCGTTGGCCTTGAAACCTCAGTTCCCCCTCCTTGTAACCTGATACTCTATGTATGTATTCCAGTTTAATCTGATACCCTGCCGTTGACCTTGTAATCTGATACTCTATGCAGGTGTAACCTGATATCCTCCGCTGACCTTGAAATCGATACCCCATACAGGTGAACCTGATATTCCCTCCCACTAACCTCAGTTCCCCCTCCTTGTAACCCGATACCCTATGCAGGTGTTCCGTTGTAACCTGATACCCTGCCGTTGACTTTGAAACCGAAACCCCTCGCCGGCAACCGGTTTGTAATCGACACGCCGTGCCAGAAACCGGTTTGTAATGGATATCTTCACGCAGGTGCTGGGGCAACCAACCTGGCGTCATTCTGCAGTCATGCCTCATCCAGTACTGTTGTTCTCGTCTGTGTATCAGCTAAACGCTGGTGATTTAATGCGTTTGACGATAGGTTTATCGTCTAAGCACGAATTTGAACCTGTTGTAGTGTTCGAAAAAGTGGGGCACAGCAAAGTTACGCTAACCTATAAAGAATGGAACGTGCTGATCCAAGTATTGGACGTAGTGTCTGATTTATTCAACGCCGGCAGCGTCAAGACAGACCGTACCACTCGGTGACCACGTCGTCTCATGCCGAACGGTGGCTTGGGTGAAAACGATTTATTTCTACGTTAATACCGATCCAGCCAGCGGCGTCTTCTTTCGAAAATCAACATGACGAGACCTCATCGACGCGCCTGCAGTGAACAGCGCCTTGGCCATCAAGAAGACGTGGTGCTCGCAAGTTGCAAGGAGTTTGTCAACATTTTGGCTAGGAAATTTCTACGTGACTATCATATGGCTACGGTTCAAAAACTGGTTGCATATCAATAATGTTTATGTGACACAAGTGACATACAATCCCAGTTCATCATTGGACTATACGCTTTTAAGACATGAGCTATTTGCTTATAAAAATTTACTAGTATTGGATGATGTTAGTAATATAGTAATTAAGAATTATGATCCTGGATATGATGTTTGTGGACATTCTGGTTAGTAATTACTTACAGTTCATGAATTGAAGTTTGATGTTAATAAATAAATTTAAATGATTGTATGAGAAAAGTATAAATAATCAAAAAAACCTTGTATTTAATTTGATTTCTTTTTTATTTCCCCCATAATTGAAAAAATAAAAAATACACTTTCAACAGCACATATTGCATTACAAAATAAGTATCCTTTACAAAGTTTTATCATCTTGAAGAACAGATTATTGTTAAAATTCTTATAGGAGAAAAACACGAGATCTCGAAAGGCTTCTGTGTTAGTATATGTACTGCCTGCCCCCTTTGATTGTCCGTAGTTTTTGTCCTTTGCACTACCTGATAGTAACATGGTGTTTGTGTGTGTGATGGAGGGGCCGTGCAGGTTTCTGTGGAAACTGTCGCGACAGCCGAAACACACATATATGACACATTTCTGTAGCCCATTGTGGTAATAAAAACACTTCATATAGTTGGGCACTGTACTCTTTGATGCATGTAGGTGTAAATGTCATGTCATGGAGGGAAATTGTGTAATTTTGGCAATATGTTACCTATTTTAATAATTTTTTACCGATTGTCATGAAATATAGAGAATTTACAGGATTTTCATGCTTCTTACTGAAACTGGGTATTTTCTCACAAAATTCTGTTTATTTCTCTGACTAGTGCCTACATATATATATACCCATGACTGCATATATATTCGGTGTCTGTGTATGCTATCCACCTTCTTTAAATGCAGACTGCCTTCTGTGTCGAAGTCAGCTTATTTGTCGGCATACATTCATCACTTTTGATCAATAACACTGAGCTCTATGATGCACACATATGTAGCTGACATCATTTGATTGGTCTACCATGATGAAAAAGTTAAGTGTGTGTTGGCTCTGCGGGTTATTCTAGAGACTGCCAGATAAGTCCAAACAGTTAATTCATACAAGTTCCCTCTTTCAAAACGCTTGAACTTACAAAACAACAATATGTTAAAATCTAAATTTATTTTGTAATATGTGGTTAGAAGGAGGGGGAACTGAGGTTAGTGGGGGAGGGGGGGTTTAAAGGTCAGTGGTGAGGTATCAATTAAAAGGAGGGGAGGGGCGAGGGGGTATCGATTACAAGGAGGGGAGGTGGCATCCTTTGATGTTACACGTTTTTGGTCCGGGGTACCAGCCCATGCGCCCCTTCTCCCCCTACTCGCAGTGTTTTCAATCCCGCGGGATTTTTGTGGGATTTGTATCAATCCCGCGGGATCCAGCGGGATTGCCGCCAACAGTTTTTTAATGCATATACTATTTAAAGCATAATTATTTAAAGCTTAATAAATTAAATAATAAATGTGTGTTAAATTAACAAATCAATTTTAATGTTAAATGATAAAAATTAACAGTTAACAATATTTTAATTCGCAAAAATGATATTAAATTGTTTTTTGCAGGTTTTACATTTTTATTTGTAAATCGAAACCAATTTTTTAATAATTATTATTATTATTATTACTCCGCGATTCACTAAAAGTGTGTGGCGGAGGGTGCATAGCACCTATCGAGAAGGGTTATGGTTTGGAAGGGTTATAAGGGATATGGCAGGAGGCGCCCATGGGCTATTGTGAGGAACCATCCCCGCATTCGCGTGGAGTGATCTGGGAAAACCATGGAAAACCCAGATCAGGATGGCTGGAGTGCTTTATCGAAAGCTACTCCTGTCGGATTTTAAGTTTACTCGCCCGGTAAATCCTTTCTATTCCATTCCCTAATCGCTCGTGGGAAAAATGAGTACAGAAATGAATCGGTTCTGGCCCTGATTTCTCTTATCTTATTTTCACGGTCATTTCGAGATATGAATGTTGCTGGTAGCAATATTTGCTGACTGTCATTCCGAAATACATCTGTCGTGAATTTTTCAATTAGCTTCCGTCGAGAGCAACGCCTTCGGTGTTCCAGGTCTTCCCAACCTAACTCCTTCAACATCGCACTTACGCTTTCCCTCCAACTATATATACCTGTCACGAATCGGGCGGCTCTTCTTTGGACCTTCTCTAAAGCCTCCATTAACCCCTTTTGATGGGGACCCCATACAGAACAACAATACTCTAAGTGAGGACGTACTAGTGACTTGTATACAATCGATTTAACTTCCTGAGTGCATTGATTTAAATTACGACCTAGAAATCGGAGTATACGATTTGCTTTCCCCATTACATTCTCAATATGCTCATTCCACGACAAATTATTACGAATTGTTACCCCTAGGTATTTAGCGGAATCTACCGTTCTAAGGACAGTGTCATTAATCGTATATTCATAGTTAAATGGTGTCACCTTTTTACTCACACGCATGACTTGGCACTTTTTAGCGTTTAACTCCAACTGCCAATCTTTACACCACGCAATTATTTTCGTAATATCGTCTTGTAACAAAGCGCAGTCGTCCAGGGTTTTGATTTCGCGATAAATTATAGCATCATCGGCAAATAATCTTTTCATTCCCCGTATTATGTCGCATAGATCATTGATGTATATGAGAAACAACAGAGGCCCTAACACGCTTCCCTGGGGAACTCCAGACCCCACTTCAGTAAGTGATGAACGCTCACCGTCGCGAACTACACACTGTGTTCTGCCCTTCAGGAAGTCTGCAACCCAGTCGCATATTTGTCTAGATATGCCGTAACCGCGAAGTTTCCTAAGTAACCTAGTGTGAGGCACAGTGTCGAAAGCTTTTTTAAAGTCTAATAGAACCAAATCAACCTGGGATGCTCATCTATAATTCGGCACAAGTCGTGAATTAGAAGTGCAAGTTGTGTTTCGCAGCATCGGCCTTTTCTGAATCCATGTTGATTTGGATTTAAAAGCTCACCTTCATCCAAGAACCGCATGACATTCGAATAGATGATATGTTCTAAAATCCTGCAAAATATTGAAGTTAACGAGATCGGCCTATAATTCTGAGGATCATTAACATTCCCATTTTTAAACACTGGAGTTACGATAGCGGTCTTCCATTCGGCTGGTATTTTTCCTTGATCCAGAGAGACGGTATACAATTTCATCAAATACGGTGCAATCAAAAATAGAAAAAAATTCTGTCTTAGGTCATATTACATGCCTTAAAATACATCACATCAGTTTAAAAACATAATATGCATAATGTCCAAGTTACCAGAGTTTTTTTTATTATCTTCTACTACATAATTTCCTAAGCTCACTCTCTCACCTCTATAGCTATTGGCTGGAGAACGGTGTTAAGTGTCAGTTTTAGCTCGCAAAATAACAGCCAGCAAGGATATCATTAGAAGAAATTGGTGGTTATGCCCACAGTTTAATAGTTAAGCAATTGCTACCAAATTAATTGCCGTAATACATTCATTAAGTTTGCTTTTAGTAGTATTTCATAGTTAAAAAAATATCGGTAAACGTAATGGCTGAAAAAAAGTGGAATTGATTTTCAGTAACATGTTGCTAATAAAAGTAAAATAATTTAAAAAAAAAACTTAAATTTCTCATGGTCTCTGCTGTTACCACCACGAATGCCAATTGTCATTCCGGCCTAGGCTAAATTTCAGTTTAATTAAAACTTTCGATAATGTTGCCTGATGATTGCATTGCGATTTATTTGCTTTTACATTTTTTACTGACCACTTTCGTTAACGGTCTTTGTTCATGTTCGCTGTATGTGAGTTATTAGGGTGTTTAAAGTGGACATCAGACCAAATATGTTACTGAATCGAGTATTTTGGGAATTCATTTCTTCAGATGGCCGTTACAGACACTACGACGAAATATAACATTATGAATGTCCATCCTCAATTAAAAAAAAAAAAAAAAAAAAACCAAGCAAACAGGAATTCTTGAAATTTTTCAGAGTGAACTTGTAGCATATACGCTAAGACTGGATTCTAAGTGTTGACATTAAGTGACAATTATCTTTGGTCAGCGGGCGCTGCTAAAGAATAATATAAGTAATATTGTCTCTGGTATGAGAGAGGTAATCGCAGTAAGACAAAAGCAAGCAAGGATTGTGTTAAGTTTAGGAGAGGTTGTGTTATTTTTGGATATATGAGTTTGAATAAATGTCTCATGTTGATGGTGTTCTATATATGTGTGGTTTTTCTTGGTTTAGCAAATATTAATTTCACTTTAATGCATTACATTAATATGCAACAACTGCCGAATTAAATAAAAGGAATGACCGGCAGTTTATAACACGGCTTGCCTGGTAAGGTTGAATAGAATAATATAGCCTTGTTATAAACTTTATGGGTCAAATACTACTCAAGTTTGTATTTCAGTTTACGACATTTGAAATATTATACGATAGCGCGATCGTGCCTGTCCATGTTTTAGGCTGGCCGTCCAGTGAACACGAATTCGCGCGAAAAATCTTCGCGCGAATACACGCGAATACGCGCGAAGAGATCACTCCAATCCAAACAAAGGTAATTTTATGTGACTCCGGCCACTGCGAGCGCCTGAATCGCGCGAACTTACGCGAGGGCGACGAGATCCAAAATGTTTTGGATTTGTTCGCGCGAACACACAGTTCGCGCGACGGCTATAGACAAACTGCTTGCTCTTGCTCTAGAAAGAGCCCATTAGTGGGATCAAAAATTATCTTATACCACCAAAGAAATGTCCAAATGGAGATGTGAGAAGAAATTGGAACAGAAATTAATTCACCTGCTAATTAATTCTATTACTTATTCATTTATATAAATAAAATGCAATGTTAAATATCTATTATTTTCACACAGTATAGGCTTTATTTTTTGCTTGCTGTCATCAGTATCTCTACTGGTTTGGTGTGATGGGTAATAGATGATTAAATAGAAACTTCTTGGCAACAATTACGGAAACAATACAAATCACACAAAAACAAAAATTACTGGAAATCGTCAGCAAAGTTCAAATAGAAAATATAAACAAGCATTCAGCAGCATATTTACAAAATTAAACGGTTTCAAACATTCCAAATCTTAGGTTGCATAATAATCTTAATTGCATTCCTTTAACCAATACCGAGCATGATGGTGTAACGGATAGCGTTCTGGCCGCACATTCGGGAGGACTGCGGTTCGAATCCCCGTCCGGGCATCCAGATTTGGGTTTTCCATGGTTTCCCAAATCACTCCAGGCAAATGCAGGGATGCTTCCTTAAAAAGGCCATGGCCGAATTCCTTCCCATTCCTTGTCCCCGTCTCTAAAGATGTTGAGAGACGTAAAAAAAAAAAAATAATAATAATAATTTAACCAATATTCCTTGCACTGTAATGCTTTTAATACAACAGTCATTCAATTCATTTAAAACACTTCCAACCATTCTAAATGTACGTATTTAAATTTACTATTTTTATATTTTTTAAATGTTTTTCATCTCTTTATTTTACACTGGTTTTTACTGAGTGTTTCGCCGGAGAGAAGATGTGAGCCTAGAAATTTAGCCGATCTAGGATGTGTACTTGGGATTTTACATTTATTATTTCTCCATTAAAAAACTAAACAAGTATGTACTAAGGAGTTTTTGTTCTTATTTCTTTTGTTATAGTCGCTGACATTAAGAAGAAATGGAAACGGTTGAGGGATACATTTAGAAGAACGTTAAGAAAATATTTGAAAGAAAAATCCGGAAAAGGCGAAGTCTCAAAACAGTGGCCCTATTTCAACCAAATGGAAAACTCCTTTCTTTTGGCAAAAATATTACTCATACATTCCTCTCCCCTTTCTGCAGTTCTTCTTCTTGCTAGAATTGTTGATTCCAATGCGTATAATTCCAACAATTGAGAGAAAGGCATTGCTACTGTTCTTTCTGGCACAAACAACAGAGAACTGGAGACAGAATCTGTTTTCAGTGGACGGGGTGTCTTAGCGCCAACACGGTTCGCGCGAATGCAAGCGTATTCGCGCGAAGAGATCGCTCCAATCCAAACAAAGGTAATTTTATGTGACTGCATCCACTGCGAGCGCCTGAATCGCGCAAACTTACGCGAGGGCGATGAGATCCAAAAATTTTTTGATTTGTTCGCGCCAACACACAGTTTGCCCGACGGATATAGACAAACTGCTTGCTCTTGTTCTAGAACGAGCCCATTTGTGGGATCAAAAATTATCTTATACCACCAAAGAAATGTCCAAATGAAGATCTGAGAAAAAATTGGAACAGAAATGAATTCACCAGGTAATTAATTCTATTACTTACTCATTTATGTTAAATATCTATTATTTTCACACAGTATACGCTTTATTTTTTGCTTGCTGTCATCAGTATCTCCACTGGTTTGATGTGATGGGTATTAGATGATTAAATAGCAACTTCCTGCGGGGCCGTAGCTAGAGTTGAATTTAAGGTAGGGCAGCGATGGTTACAGGTAGGGCGGAAGTTAAAATTTTACTTGATCTAATCTCGTGAATTGATTTTTGTCGTATTTGTGATTGTGAGTGAGTGAGGTATTACTTAATAGTCGGGAGGGGTGATAGATAGATAAGAGAAAGAGAATCAATTATTCAGTGTAATCGTATGCCAGTTCTCAGTTGATTCTTGGCTGTCCGAATGACGCTGCGTCATGTTTCGTGTAGCCGATGTTTCGACCATCCTATGGTCTTCTTAGAGAGCAGAACTGCTATTATCGTTTCATTCCTTCCCCTGGTGGGAGAAGTCGGGGTAGCAGCACACAAATTGCTACATATTTTACAATTGATGAAAACATAAATATAAATGTTAAAATTTCATATAACAATAGAATTTTTCCTGTTCTTTATATAATCAGAAGGCTGTTATTTTTAGTTTTTTTTACAACATTTCAAGCAGGTTTACAGATGATGGTTTTCAGATAATCGGTTAAAGGGTGGGGTATAAACTTGGATCGCTTCCCTTGGTCGGGTATTGGTGGTGGTCGGTCTATGTGTTGGGTTAGGATAAGGATGTTAAGGAGGTGGAGTGTGGGTGGTACTTGTTTGTAGAAAGTGGGGAGGTGATAGGGTACGGTGATTAGGTTTATAGTTATAGGATTGTTGTTATGGAGACTGTTTATTGCGTATTTTATGCGGAGGGAATCTAAGTGGATCAGGGTGTGGGGAAATTTTATTCAGGTGTAAAATAGGTGGGCGGGTGATGGCAGTCGGATACGGTAGGTGATTCGGAGTTCGTGTCGTTCTATAGTTTAAGGTCTATTGTAGAAGCGATCGGGAGCGGATAACCAATAGAGGTGACCATAGGTGAGGATGGGGCGGAGGAAGGCCTTGTAGGTGTTGATGATAACGTTGCTGCAGATTCCCCAGGAATAGTTTAAGAAGGTTGAGTCGGATATTTGCTTTGGAAGTGATCGTTTTAAGGTGGGGTGTCTAGGTTACATGTTGGTCTAGGGTTATGCCTAGGTATTTAACAGTGGGTTGTTGCTGGATGAGATGATTGTAGATGGTAATTTTGAAGTCGGCGAGGCGGTTTCTGCTTGTCTTTCCGAAAATGATGGCTTGGATTTTGTTAGGATTTATGATTCATCTCCAGCGGTTGCACCATTGTACAAATGTATCCAGTTCTGTCTGCATGGATTTTTGCGATTGTTATAGTGATTTATACATGGCTATGTAGGCGGTGTCATCGGCGTATTGGAGGATGTATGTAGGTACTGCAGGTATAGGTACGTCAGAAATGTATAACTGATGTATAGGAGTGGCGAGAGTACGTATCCTTGGGAGAACACCTCCGGTAGGGGAGAAGATGCGGGAGAAGAAGTTATTTATGGCTACAAACGAGGTACGGTGTGTGAGGAAGGAGGCTATTGTACGAATGTAGGTGATGGGTAAGGTGAAGGTTTGCAGTTTAAAAATGAGTCCGACGTGCCATACTCGGTCGAAAGCTTTTTTCATGTCTCACAGGAAGAGAATTGCGAACCGGTGGGTGTTGATGTGGGAGGTCAGGAGGTATACTAGTTTGAGGAGTTGATCTTGGGTGGATATTTTTGGGCGGAAGCCTCACTGGCCTGGGGATAGGAGTGAGTGTTAAGATATGTGTTGGTGGATTCTTTTTGATAATATGGTTTCAAATATTTTGCTAAAGACTGAGGTGAGGCTGATGGGCTGGAATGAGTTGGGATCTGATTTTGGCTTATTTGGTTTGGGAAACATCGGTATGTTTTAGGGTAGATGCTGAAGTATAGGGTATTTGTATACAGGTGGGCTAGGACTTGATGGATGGAGCTGGGTACTTCTTTGATGTGTCTGTATGTGATGGAGTCAGGGCAAGGAGCTGTATTTTTCTTGATGTGATGGACAGATAGGAGATCGTTAGTAGTGATGGGGGTGTTAAGTCCAGTGCGGCTGACGGTTTGGATGTAGTTGAAATCGGGTTTGAGTGGTAGTAATGAGGGGTCGGCACGCTGTTCAATTATGGCGGAGTCAGCGTAGTCAAATCGGGGGTCATTTGGTGTGGTATGGATGGTTTGGAGTTGGTCGGCGAAGAGATTTGGTTTTTGGGTCTTATCGGGTACCGGAAGGTTATTGTGGAGGAGGGGGTTGGTGGTGGCGGGTTTGAGACCAGTTATGCGTCGGAAAGTGGACCAGCATTGTGAAGAGTTCTGTATATACTTTTTATTTAGCTGGTTGTAGGTGTCCCTCTAAGTGCGTCTTTTGTGACCGGTTATATAGTTACTGTTCGTTAGAGCTGACGGTGGAGGATGGATCGTGGGTGCGTTGATAAGTGCGGAATAGGTCACATGGATGTTGTTAAATAAAATGTAATGAAAAAGAGGCATATTTGGGTTTTTCGGAGTGAGGTTGTGGGGCTTATACGAGGGTTTCTAGCGCGAGGAATTGGAAGTGGGCGTTGTTGTATGAATAGGTGGCATTTTTGTGAATTCCAAAAACTGCTCGGACTGTGATAGATATTTGTGCGAGTGTGTGATCTCGTGAGAAAGGGGTTTAGAGTAATGATAATGAATCGTAAGATATCTTCTATGGTTTGTGATCGGCATATGGAATTGGTGGCTGGTATGGGAGGGTAAATGGGTCGGAAGGGTTAGAGTGAGTTCAGGTTTCATGGGGGCTGGTTTGAATTTGCATTTAGTGAAGTAGGTAGGGTGGTGTTCACTGCATGTGTTGCAGGTTGGTGTTTTCTGCAGGTTAGGGCAGGTATATAGGAAGTGATTCTCTTTGTAGTGGGGCAAATAGATGGGTTTTTACAGTTCTGCGTGAGGTGGTCGTTGTATTGTAAGCAGCGGGCACATTTAGTAGGTTGGGGAGAGGGAAGTTTTGAAGGTTCCACTCTATGTTTATGGTGGAGGATCGCGGCCCCATTGCTTGGTCTATTGTTGATGGATCTTATGTTAGGAATCTGATCATCTAAGTGGGTCCAAAGTTATTTCTGATTCTGAGGTACATGGAGGTCTTCGTTTAAGTTTAGCTCCGTGACTACTTCTTCTTCGGTGATAGATGGATCTACCTCGCGGATGACGGCTGTGAGTGTTGGGGTCTCTTAGGTGGGGTTGGTTGTTTAGGGTGGGGGGTGGGGGTGAAGGTATCATTGTCGCCAAAAAAAGTTAGGCCAATTTTGTATTTAATTAGCTTAAAGAGGTCTGTATTGTTGCTTTTGATAATGATTCCGTTTTTTGTGGGAATGAGTTGTATTGATATGTTTGGTATGTAGCGCTTTGTGAATTTGGTTAAGGTTTTCCTATTGGTGTATTCAGGGAACATTCCTTCCAATATATATACGAGGGTGAGTCAAATGAAAACCTTAAATTTGTAATAAAAAATCGAAATTTCGCGCCGTTTTCCTGTAATTTGGTAAGCATGCTACAAGCAGCGTGCATAACAGCCTATAGGTGGCAGCATAGTGCAGATGCACAAATACCGTCGCAGTATCAGTATAAAGATGGCTGCCCCACTTGAGACTTGCACCAGGGAAGAACAGCGTTCTGTTATTCGGTTTTTGAGTGGTGAATGTGTGAAACCTATTGAAATTCATCGAAAAATGAAGGTTCAGTACGGTGATGCATGTTTGTCACAGCAGCAAGTCTACGAATGGAGTAGGAAGTTTGCAAATGGTATGACTTCAGTGGAAGATGCTCCTCGTCCAGGTCAGGCACAACGAGTTGTGACTCCACAGAACATTGCAGCATTTAAAGCCATAGTGATGGAAAACCGCCGAGTGACACTGAATGACATTGCAGAATGTTTAAAGATTAGTCATGGTTCAGCACACCACATAGTGCATGATGTGCTCCAGTTTCACAAAGTGTCTGCAAGATGGGTGCCACGGCAGCTGACTCCTGAAATGGGAAAAACGACGTGTTGATGCTTGTAAATAACTTCTTCGGCGCTTTGAACGAGAATGTGATGGCTTCCTTACTGGGGACGAAACTGAGTTCACTTCTACCAACCGGAAACTAAGAGAGCGACCAAGGAATGGCGCCATTCCTCATCAGTAAAACCAAAGAAGTTTCGAACGAACCATCAGCAGGGAAGGTTATGCTGACTCTCTTTTGGGACGAAAAAGGCGTCATTTTGGAGCATTACAGGCCTATAGGGACCACTGTCACCAGTGCATCATACACCAGATCTCCTAAAAAAATCATCTTCGGCCTGCAATCAAATCATAGCGACGTGGACTGCTGTCATCATTTGCAACATGACCATACAAGGCCCCATACTGCCGGTACAACAGTTTGCAACAATCAGAGACCTGCATTTTGAGATTCTTCCTCATCCACCATACTCACCAGACCTTGCCCCAAGTGTTTGGACCACTCAAAGAAGCAATGGAGGAAAGAAGTTCGTTCTGATGAAGAGGTACGCCACGCGGTGCATGAATGGTTGCGCGGACTACCAAAAGAATTTTTTTCTAAAGGAATTGATGCACTTTGTAAGCGCTGGAGGACTTGCATTGAGCGTGGGAGAGATTATTTAAAAAATATTTAAGGTTTCCATTTGACTCACCCTCGTACGTGAATTGTCTGAGAAATAGTAGGTGTTGGTGTGGTTTCTAGGATTTCACATTTGGTAAATGTAGTTTTTGTTGAGGAGGTTTGTGCAGACAGCGAGATTCCGCATTTTGACTGGTCATAAGGTTTGGCATTGTTCCTGTTTTTTTTTACAGATAGCTAGTACCCCGGGAAGGTTTTTACACTATCTGTGGAATATGAGGGTTTATGCCTTAGAAATGTCGTGGGGCTGATGATTGATGACGTGGTAGGAGTCATGGTGGTTGCAATTGTAGTTGAAGATGTGTCTGCTGGAAGTGACAGTGGGTGGAAGGATGGTAGGATTTGTGCCGGAAATATTTACAGCGTTACCGTTACTGTTTTGATGTTGAGTGTAGCCCATTAGGCAGGCAGATCGATGGAAGTCCATTTGTGAGTAGCGACAAGAGCAGGTGTTGTTAGTCAGCAAGCTGGTGTAGACGGGTGGCAGGTAGGGCAGGCGCAGTCGGATGGCCGACGTAGTCCGAAGCAGGCAGAGGAAAGCAGGCAGGCAGGCGTAGTACGATGGCAGGCAGGGCAGGCGTAGTCCCAGAGCAGGCAGGCAGAGATGCGTAGTCCGAAAGTAGGCAGACAGGCGTAATCCGAAAGCAGGCAGGCAGGCAGCCATAGTCCGAAGGCAGGTAGGTGAGATCCAGAAGCTGATAGTCGAAGTCCAGGGGCAATCAGGTGATATCCAAAAATTAGCAGGCGAAGTATCAAAGAGATAAACCTAGA
>JARYHS010008074.1:246833720-246906052 GCA_031002005.1 Vandiemenella viatica
GAAAGTCGGTTACTTCAATAATAGAGTTCATATAAGATGTATTTTTTTTAAAAAAAATCCGTTTCGACGTGTTAACGTTTCATCACTGCTAGTTGCTGATATTATATGAATTTGTCCTGCCACATCGCCATGGCTTGTGTATGAGATATGGATTTTTAATAAGTGAAATTTTTCAAGTTTCTTAATCCTGCGTAAGTATATAAAGTCTGTTTGCTTCCATAATAATTGCTGGCAAGAGTAGCAAAAACCAGCATCTTTCTCGACTAAATACTACAACCACTACAAAGATGCTGTTATTTTCTTTTAGGTGTACATCTAAATCAACTTGCTTTATCCGTTCTCAGATTTGTGCAATATCAGAGGAAATACTACAGCTAACATTACCAACATGTTTCACCAAACCTGTTTCCATAGGACTAGGAGTGGTAATTTCATTTTGTGCTTCCAACTGTTTTGAGGAAAGAGGTCCTTCTTGGTCAATTTCCTCTTCAACTCTTCGTTTTTTCCTAAAGAAAGCCCGTATACCCATCGCAAAATCAATTGTTCTTCAGTTCACAGCAATAAATAATAAATAAAAAATTGTCACTAACTGCCTGAAATATTGTACCTAACTAACGAACATTATAGACAATATATACTTCAAATGGCATCTGTGAGCAGAATAAAGAATTGGTATATATGATAGTGACGAACTGTAGTTAATTCGGAATTGTTTACATGTTACTATGTTAGTAGTAAATTAATTTTTTCCCATCATTTCATACTATGAACAAACAGTTTAGGTAAATAGCGTATTAGCTTAGTTGATGGTATCTTTTAAGGTAGGGCATTGGAATTTTAAGGTAAGGCATTGCCCCACAATGCCCCCCCCCCCCTTAGCTACGGCCCTGACTTCCTGGCAACAATTACGGAAACAATACAAATCACACAAAAACAAAAATTACAGGAAATCGTCAGTAAACGTTTTAAGTGAAAATATAAACAAGCATTCAGCAACGTATTTACAAAATAAACGCTTTAAAACATTCAAAATCTTGCTCATAACGTTATAGGTCGCATAATATTCTTAACTGCATTCCTTTAACCAATATTCCTTGCACTGTACTGCTTTTAATACAACAGTCATTCAGTTCATTTAAAACACTTTCATACATTAAAACACAACATTAATGGAATAATCATATAGATTTACAGTCGGTAATTTTGTTTTTCTCTTAAACAAAAATTCAATTAATTACTCCGATTGTAATTAGTTGTGAATAACCTTTGGTACGTAGAGTATTTATATATTAACTTTATGTTTGTTATCATTTCTGATAAAATTACTCAACATTATGCATTATATTATGAAACAAACCACAGTCAATTTATAACGATTATTTGCAGCGTAGTTCAATTCATCTAGTTTAGCGTTGAGGAGCCGCCCCATCGAATTACTTTTTTGTGTCCCATTTTCAAATAATTAATTTTCTCTTCAGATGAAATTATTTTCAAGTTAATAACCATATTTTAATAGAAAGTTAAATAGTTAACGACGACGGTAAGTAAACCGAAACATGAATTTTTTTTAATTAATAAAAATGAAGTTTCAGCTTTTGTAAACACGTGTCTTATTATAGTTGTGTACATATATTTATCTCAATGTATTTAAATTTACTATTTTTATATTTGTAAAATGTTTTTCATCTCTTTATTTACACTGGTTTTTACTGAGTGTTTCGCCGAAGAGAAGATGTGAGCCTAGAAGTTTAGCCGATCTAGGACGTATACTTGGGAATTTGCATTTATTCTTTCTCCATTAAGAAAACCAAACACGTTGTACTAAGGAGTTTTTCTTCTTATTTCTTTTGTTATAGTCGCTGACTTTAAGAAGAAAAGGAAAGGGTTGAGGGATACCTTTATAAGAGAGTTAAGAAAATATTTGGAAGAAAATTCGGAAAAGTCGAAGTCTCAAAACAGAGGCCCTATTTCAACCAAATGGAAAACTCCTTTCTTTTCGCAAAAATATTACTTATACATCCGTCTCCCCTTTCTGCAGTTCTTCTTGCTAAAATTGTTGATTCCAATGCGTATAATTTCAACAATTGAGAGAAAGGCATTGCTACTGTTCTTTCTGGCACAAACAACAACAGAGAACTGGCGACATCATCATCATCATCCGTCAACTGTCTGAGCAAAGCTCATAAATGTCTTTCATGAGCCAGGTATTCCTATGTCACGTGTCTGAAATGCTTTTTTGACTTGGCTTTCTGTTAATGTCATGAGGATGTACTGGAGTCTAATTTGTAGACAATCTTGGAATGAGGACGGTGATTAGCTGGGTGAGCAGCGTCACCACCGTCGTCATCTGGTCGCCGGATTCGGTACAGAATCGCGCGAATCGATTTCAGTGGACGGGGTGTCTACGCGCCAACACGGTTCGCGCGAATACAAGCGTATTCGCGCGAACATTTTTCGCCCAAATACACGTCCACTGGACGGCCAGCCTAAGCGAATTGCCATTGGAGCGCGTGCTCGATCGCAATTAAATTAAAAATAATAACACCTAGGCCTACTGTCTCACGAAACTGCTATCTAATATAAGTGACAACTGTCCGACACTCTTTTTTTGTACTTCGCTGTCCTGCCCTGCGCTACCCGTCCTGTAGTTCAAATGTTCAATGTGCTCCCTAGGGTATAAACTGTTATGAACTCGCAATGAATATGATTGAAATTGCATTAGCGTCTTCACAAATCGAGTTTATACCAAGCTATGTCACAGTCACAGCTTATCTCTCTAGTAAACTCAGGTCTTACTACCACCTTGGTCAGTGGTTCCCAATTAGTTTTTCCCGAGTACCACTGCACGAAAGATCTTAATCTCGCGTACCCCTTATAGCTGCCCCTGCAGCTGCGTTCGTCCCAGGCGAGTGCTTCGTACACAGTGTTGTGAATTAGGGTTGTTGCGGATGTCATCTTTGCGAATGCGGAAGCGGATGTGGAAAAATAAATTTATAATTATTTAGATTTTAATATTTTATCAAAAATAAATTAAAAATCAATATTTTTCATAATTAAATTCTTTTTCCATATAATACTGCCATATTGATTTATTTTTGCCTGATCTTTCAACAACAAAAAATGTGGGATGATTTCACAAGTGAATTAAATTATTTAAATAATTACATACGCGTCTAAAAACCAGTCTTTATCATATGAACTTTGCGGAGTTCGTGGCTGGCTACACTAATTCAAGCGTCAAGCACAAGGCCACGCCACCGCTCATCTCCACGCTAGCTTTTTATTTATTTTTTTGTGTTATAACTATACGCCTCGTCGACGTCGAGGTCAATAGAGGTGTGAAAAGGTCGGGGTTTGTAATGGGAAGGAATTCGGTCATGGTCTTTTAATGGAAGCATTCAACTGGAGTGATTTGGGGAAGCCATGGAAAACCCAAATCTGGATGCCCGGACGGGGATTCGAACCGCCGCGAGGCCAGGCCGTTGCCGCCTACTCACCACGCACAGTTCAGTGCATGCAACCCACCTTTCCACCGCTCCAGTGACGAATTCACAGTACAACTTGTAGGACCTACGAGATCCGATTTTCGATAAAAGAACTCTTGATGGTCAGTGAAAGCAGTTACAGGTTCCTTTCGATTCACTCAATATTTTTTCAACAAAAAATTATGATTATTATACATTTTAATTTAAATACAGACTGCAAATATTCTGTAAATTAATAATAATTTCGTGTGATCTAAAAATTTCAGTCACAGAGTTTCTTACCAGCCGCACAGTGTACCTCTATCGTTGTCACCTATTTTTTAAAGGAGACCTACATATTAACGTGAAATTCGAATCACAGAGCGTCCCAGCATCTTAGCATTTAAAAAACAAATCTTTGCCAGAGGTGGCTGTCAATTTTAAGATTCATGAAAATTGCAGCTGAGACAAGGATTTCAACAAAGGACTTTCAGTACCCCAATCGTACGCCGTATACATCTGAGTCAAGGGACAAATCTGGATGTAATTACAAGTAAATATTCAACCATAATAAAATTAACATACTTTTTTTCTGTAGCATTTATTTTTGGTATCGCAAAACACAAATGTTCTTTTATATGATTAAATACATATTTTTCAGTACTTCTAAATTCAGATGCTTGCGGCGTGTGATTCGGGTATGGAAGGTTCGCGGTTCAAAATCCGTGTCTCGGATGCAATATTTACAGGCCTTAAAATCGACCTTCACGTCTGGTAATTTCATTTGTTAATGTGAACATGCAAGGACTATATCTACATTTTACGAACATCTGATGAACCTACAGTAAGGCTGAAAAAATGGACGCTTTTCTAAAGCAATCAGTAACGCTAAAACAACATTTAGTCGTAAAGGACCAGAAATTTCTGCACTCTTTGTATACGATTCTCCATATCGACCAGCCCGACACCGGTCCGCACCGTCAAAAATTAGATCCAACTAATGACTGCCGACACACGGTGCGGTGTCGTTTGAACTCACTTCAATCAGTGGCAGATCTAAGATTTTTCCGAACCGGGGCAAAAACTTCACGCTGGTGCCCCCCCCCCCCTAAAGAAAACACCACACTCAGTTGGGTACTATTAAACTAACGTGATAAAAAAGACATAATAGGAAATGAGTTCTTTTATTGCTTGCATTATATATAATACACACAATCAGAATACATTACGCACGAGCCAGACTGTCCTTACAATTGCAGTCCTTAGGCCCTAGCAAAATTTGCACTAAATGTTCCTACATCTTCACTCGTCGAGCTTTCATTTCCGCGAAAGAGTCTACAACTTTAACAAGATTCGTCACTTAAGCTGTTCTATTTTCAGTTGATAAGATCGCGAGGCTAGAAAGACATTCCTTGCTCATTGTTGATCGCAGGTAGGTTTTTATGATTATTAGTTTACGTACTAAAACTTCGCTCGCAGCTTGCGGACGTCGTTGGTAACATGCAGTATATTCTCAGAGCTATGCAAATATTAGGAAAGGCTTCCTGCAAGTCATGTTTACACATGTGTTGCAACAATTGGAATGAACTAGTTATTTCATCTATCTTTATTAAAAATGGAGCTTGTTGTTTAAACACGGCAAGTTCTTGGCAGAAATCAATAGCGTTTAAGTCCTTGGAGTATCTGCATGCTAGAACGGCTACATTTTTTTTTTTTTTTTGAGATCTTCTGTGGACATATTTACTAACGTGTGGCCACCAAGGAAGGCAATTCTGTTTCAGGAAATAAAGTGACTACACATTGCAAAGTGTAGATTTAGCTCAGAACAAGATCATATATCTTTTTGTCACTAAACAAGCACGAGACTTTGCTTATTTTTACAAGAATTGTTTTGTGGCAAATAGATAAACTCGATTCGATACTATGAACACGGTAGATTGCTTTTATAACAATAAGCACTGTTTCCCAACCAAAATGTTACAAACATTGCGATTATAATTTAAATAATGTTATTATTCAATGTGCATTTAGTCAATAACAGCAATATACATCGATAAAGTAAATCATAAGTTCATTTAAAGAAGGAAAACAAAAAGAACGGTCGACTTTGGCGAAAAATTTAAACATATTATCAAATAACTCAGAAAACCAAGAAACAGTTGAAACTACCAAAGGCATAAATTCAAGTCATGTCCTTCCCAACGATACCAAATTCAATCATCTTAATTTATTTGATGTGAGAGAGAAGGCGTGGGCAAAATTTTCATTATTTTATATTGTGGATTAAGCGCTAAAAAAAACACTAATGAGCCAGAAAGAAATAAGTTAACGTTATAATACATTTCAGCGTTTCCAATCTGTGGTATGTGAAGATGGTACAAGTTATCCGAAGGCAGAATTTTAAAAAATTTGATTCTCAAAGTTATTTAGTGAAATACAAAAAAAAATTGATATCGTCTCGTCCTGCATAAGACTATAAGTTAGAATAAGCTAGTAATCTAGACTTTCTGAAAACAATTAATATTTTAACTACCATCAAAAATCTGGTATATTCAGGATATGGCTGCTTAACAGCCTATTCCCTAAATACGTTTTCGGAGAGCGACGTTTTATGAGTGCTTTATTGTAGGTATATGTCTTGGGAAAAGGCGGTATCTGCTAATAACAACTGATAGTTTGGTTCATAATATATTGTAGTGATCAGGGTCACTCCATAGTTTTTGTTGTGACTGGCAAGAGTGGCTGGATGAGACAGGGTAGGCCACCTATTGACAGAATATTGAGGTGTGTTCTTTCTTTGCATGGCGGTGGAACCTGATTGGGCAGTGGAATTTCGCCCGCCAAAGTGGACAAAAGGGGAGCGCTGCCGGAAGAAGGGGACACTGAGCCACAGGTGGCCGAACAAGCAAGACCTCTGTGCCACCTCTCAGTGGGTGCAGATCAGAAGGTGTGTTAGGAAGTGTAAAAGTTATGTGTCTAAGTGTGTTTTCAGCGGGAAGTAGTGCAGCGGTTGAACCTATGGTTTAACAAAGTTTACGGTTGCTTGGTGCAGCGGTTGAACCTGCGGTTCGACAAAAAGGATACGGTTGCTTGGCGCACAAATGCACAAGCTCCTACAGCACCAAGTGAGAAAATGATAAGGTGATTATATTCTTACCACTGAAATTGTTTATGGATCAAAACTCCTGTAAACGGTCCTGGGTGAAGCAATTCACCAGTTAAGAACTTCTCATGCTATTAAAATTGTTTTTTTATTATTTGAGCTAGTCGGACAATTTGTATTGAGTATGAACAGCATATAAGCCTAAGCATATAGTAGTCTCATGTAGGGTGGCGCCCATAGTATACAGTGTTGTTTTAGATTTGATTATCGTGTAAAAGAGAAAATAATTGTCAATTCTGTTATAATCAAAGGTATGTTTTATATGTTAAAATAAATGTTTGCTTTTATAACTAATTCTTTGTTCAGAGCGAATCTGTTCACTTCCCTGCCAAGATGAAATGCTTTAAAGATATCAATACAAGAAATTTTGATCCAAAATTAAAATATTAAATTTTAATAATTTCGTTGCTATTTAAGCACAGAGACGGTCGGACCGCCACATATTGCGCTCAACGTTGCGGCTTATCGAAATTTGATCCAAAAACAATTCAGTGCATAATTATTTTTTTTCTTTTCTCTTTCTAATTTGTAAGTGTATTTTATTAAAATGTTCAATTTGCAGCCTGATGAGTGTGAACGAGATGCAGCCATGCTTTCTGTTATCATGTTCAAATGAATGCTACTTACTAATTTAATTTTCAGAGGAGCAGAACAACATGTTATGTGTCCATGTTTGAAATTATGATTTTAATTTGATATGCTTATCTAAATGATTTTTTCTGTATCCATGTGTCATATTGTGTTAAATGTGTTTTCATGTTTCTCTGTGATTTCCTCATGGTGGTATAACGGCGTTGCCATTCTTTGATTTGATGGGTGGTCCTGAAGTCAGTGTTGTTGGAGGAGTTCAAAAATAAGTGTTGAATCTTTTGGTATTGCGTGGAGTTTAATGTATTGGGGTAATGTTAAGTTGTATAACAGTTTTCCTTTTGTAATGAAATTTATGCGCAACATCTTTTGAGTCCGAGCTAAAATTCTGAGTGATAAGTGCTTAGTCAGCATCAAAATAAATAAATAAATGAGTAAAATGGAGGGACAGGGTGGTGCAGAAGTAAATTCATACGTGCGAACTGAAGTAGATGCCACAAGTATGACACACGACACTTACAGTAGACAAATAGAAATCACACAGGTCCCCTCAATTCAGTCCATTTTACCAGACCATATGCGATCAATGATGCAAATATTGCTAGATGGTATGAATGCTCAGTTCAACACTTTAACCGAACAGATAAACGCTCGTTTCAATGCTGTCAATGAGGGACAAGAGCAACTTAAATCACAATTGATAGGAGGACAGAAGGAGTTAAGTGTCAAGTTAGGGAACCAACTTCAAAATTTTAAATGTGAAATGAAAGAAAATTTCGAAAATTTCAAGAAAGATGTTCGGGAAGAAATCCAGAGCGTGAACACTGTGAATGACAATCTAATGTCAAAGTGTGAAAAATTAGAAGTAGCTTGGGATAACGCTGAAATAAAAATTACAGACACCCGTAAAGAGGTCGATAATCTTGCAAAGGATACGGAAAAGAGGACGGCAAATTTGTCAAGAGAGGTAAATGAGATCAGAGAAAGGACCACAAATAGATTATCAGAGATAAATGGACACATAAAACAAATTGATAACAAAATTTCTTCACTAAAAGAAGATGGCAAAGATCTAAGGGAAACACAAATTTCTTTTCGGGCAGATATTATGTCAAAATACACAGGGATAGAGGAGGTTGTTGGTCAAAAGGATCAGGGTACTTGCACACATAGGTGTGTAACAACAAAACAAGTGCATATTGAGTTGTATTTTCCAAAATTTGGTTTAAAGATGGGAAATATTAATAAAATACCAGAAATTGTAATTTGGCCGAACAGTCACGATGCAGTTGTTCTGAGTGTGGAACTTGCAAATAAATTTGATGCAGCGGTAATACCGTTTTATGAAGGAACTTGTGTGCCTGAAACAATTCATGTTCCATACAATGAGACTAGGATGATTTTATCACTTGATATGTCTCATATGAATCGAATGCCATGGTCAAACAAAAGCAATTCGTTGATGTGTAAGGAATATGGTGTTTTTGCTCTGTATTTGAAAAGAGTGCCGTGGAATCAATATTTTGTATCACGCTATAACACAATACCAACTGATTTGATTAACTTCCAAAGCGCAAACATTGCTCGTAATAAACTCCTCAAAAGATTATGTAGAGCAGACATTAATAGAATAATGTTTGGTAAAGGAAGATTGCACAGTGTTCTTGTTGCAAAGACAAGAAAACAATTTGTTTCCATCATTCTGCAAAAAGAACGGAAGATTTTTCGCAGGTGTGTTTGGCATGCATCGGTCCCTTTCGCTAATGATCTGTCGGCCAGATGGCGCGCAGGCGACCTTGAAGGTATTAGGGAATTCTACCTGAAGTGTTCTGTCCTAGTAGTACGCTACAGCTGTAGCAATTCGTCGTGTGAATACGCGTTGGCGAAAATAAGGGGAGTGGGTTCCTGGAAAAGGAAATTTAAATGGTTTCATTGTTCGGGTGAATATTATTGCAGTTTGCCAAAAACAGAAAAGCTTGCTGATATAAAGTCGACGAACTTAATAAAAGCATGTCAGGGAGACGGATTGGTTCACTGAATTAAAGAGATTCTCACTCATAAAACGGAGCCGGTTTTGCTATGATTACGGTATATGATTTCGGTACAGAAGTTTTACGTAAAAGTAAGGTGTATCGTAGAAATAAGTTAATTTTATGAATTAAGCTCGCTGAAAATTTAGTAGCGTACCCAAGCATGTAAAATTAAGAAGCGTCTAAGGAGCACAAAAAAAAGAGCTTTTGTTTTTATTTGGAACAATGTTTATAGAGTAATTGTAAAAGAAGATGTCGGAAGCTGCAAAATGTTGAAAATCTATTACTCGAAGTATTTAAAGTGAATATTCCTATAAGAAGTGATGGTATTGCAATAATGAGAACTTGAAACATTTGTTAAATCCGAATCTAAGTGAAATAATCATTTTTGTTTTAAAATTAATGGAAAGATTTGACAGCATTATCGAGTAAATGTCATGAACCTTTTATAAGATAGTAGAGCCATGGAAATTTTATATTGGAGAAACTGGAATGTACGCTCGTATACAGGGATAGTGGAAGAGTAATTACATCGATTGTACGCCATTTTATTATGAAGAAGTTGTTGTGGTGCGTGTTCTCGTTGGCCGTGATTCGTAAGACCAGACAGAGACCGTCATAATATGCGCAATGATGCGTTTGAATATTTTGTTTTGCGACAATCCAGTGATGTAACTTTAACTTTGTCTTTGTTATAATATCCCACGTAGTATACGAAAAGCGACAACAGTTTGCGTAATTGAAAGATTAGTATCAATTGGATTAAATGGTTCGTTGACAAAGGTATGATAAACATAGCGGTATTACACGAGTGTGATTAAGTGAATAATGAATTTAACTACACATGAGTTCATTCTACGCCCAAGTAGATTTATACATTTTGACTTTGTTTTCAAGTGGGTTCCATCACTTCTATTGGCCAATAATTAATGATGACTGGCGGGATGTTGGCTTGGTCAAAAGGTATTCGGGTATTTCCAATTACTGCAAGATTAAGGACAGTTTAACGAGGGTTTTAATTAGATAAATCAAACTACATAATATTTAATAACAATGTTGTATCATGTTGTTTTCGTTGATGGTACTAGAAGAGAGTGAAGATAATAGGCGACTATGCCTTATTAGTAGAGTTGATTACAATGATTATAACAGTAGAGGCTATGGTACGAATTAGGAGCTATGATTAATTGTTCTTTGCAGAGTTACAAAGTTGTTAGTTAAAAGATAACTGAAAGCATAAATTGTTTTATGATAGAAGTAAGGTAGAACAATTCAATGCCACTCTGAATATGTGAATAAGTAATTACTATACAGGATCAGATGGCATTGCGACCATTTTTATATATAAAAAAAAATCACTATATGCAAGGTAACAATTAAATATTTTGTTTAATATTCTGAACGACAGTTCATATTAATGATTTTTTTTATAATTTGTCTTGCATCAATGAAGATGTATTTCTGTTTATACATGTTAGTGTTAATTGTTATGTAGTGACATTTGAGGGATGTCTGATGGATAAGATTCCATATATATATTTTATTATTTTAAAGTCAGTATACTGATTGGTAGTCGTTAATTAGATTTAAGAGATAATTGCACGAGTGAGAGAATGAATGACATATGAAGTTGTGACATCAAGGCTAATCAATAATAAAATACACTTGCAGATTTGAATAATTAAAAAAAATCGCTAGCTTACAGTAATGTAACAGGGATGGGACAGATTCGCACTTTTGTTTTTTGTTTTACATGTTATTTCAGTTTGTATGTGATTAAAAAAAAATAACTTGGGGACTCACATGAGACAGATAAGCTCAAAGTGACATGGGAAGAGTGTAATGCGGATGTTGGAGACAAAAACGATTATAAAATTTTCGTTTAACCTTAATAGTGAGTGTGGTTAACCGAAAATTTTAACTTGGATGGGGTGTAATGTAGTGATCAGGGTCACTCCATAGTTTTTGTTGTGACTGGCAAGAGTGGCTGGATGAGACAGGGTAGGCCACCTATTGACAGAATATTGAGGTGTGTTCTTTCTTTGCATGGCGGTGGAACCTGATTGGGCAGTGGAATTTCGCCCGCCAAAGTGGACAAAAGGGGAGCGCTGCCGGAAGAAGGACACTGAGCCACAGGTGGCCGAACAAGCAAGACCTCTGTGCCACCTCTCAGTGGGTGCAGATCAGAAGGTGTGTTAGGAAGTGTAAAAGTTATGTGTCTAAGTGTGTTTTCAGCGGGAAGTAGTGCAGCGGTTGAACCTATGGTTTAACAAAGTTTACGGTTGCTTGGTGCAGCGGTTGAACCTGCGGTTCGACAAAAAGGATACGGTTGCTTGGCGCACAAATGCACAAGCTCCTACAGCACCAAGTGAGAAAATGATAAGGTGATTATATTCTTACCACTGAAATTGTTTATGGATCAAAACTCCTGTAAACGGTCCTGGGTGAAGCAATTCACCAGTTAAGAACTTCTCATGCTATTAAAATTGTTTTTTTATTATTTGAGCTAGTCGGACAATTTGTATTGAGTATGAACAGCATATAAGCCTAAGCATATAGTAGTCTCATGTAGGGTGGCGCCCATAGTATACAGTGTTGTTTTAGATTTGATTATCGTGTAAAAGAGAAAATAATTGTCAATTCTGTTTATAATCAAAGGTATGTTTTATATGTTAAAATAAATGTTTGCTTTTATAACTAATTCTTTGTTCAGAGCGAATCTGTTCACTCCCTGCCAAGATGAAATGCTTTAAAGATATCAATACAAGAAATTTTGATCCAAAATTAAAATATTAAATTTTAATAATATATCGTTGCTATTTAAGCACAGAGACGGTCGGACCGCCACAATATACAGAGGTAAGAAATAAGGCCCATATAAGTTAATGATCCGGTTTTTTTTTACATTTTATTGGTCCTCGGATTGACAAAGGAAGAGAAACGCTGAGATATTTGATAACGATAGATTCTTCCTTACCTGTTAATGGTTCGTTTCCAGTAATAAATATTTAAACTCGTTCGGCACAAAAGTGGATATTAAAACAAAACTGAGCTAATCACTCGAACGCAGCTGCAAGAAGAAAGAATGCGAACATCAGATGGCAAAATTTATAAATCCAAGAATATGGGAAGTTCCCGCTAGCAATGACGGAATGAATTCCATACCGTGAATAGAGCTTTGTTTTAAGGTCGCTCTGTCACAGAACAATGAATTTTCCGTCTTTTCAAGTTGCCGCCGCGGTCAGTATACCTCAGCGCTTTACCTAAAAAAAGTGTCGGCAGCACATGAATATTTCGCCCTGGCGCTTATAAAAAGATGCCACCAACACATGATTTTGGCGCCCCCCTGAAGTTGTCGCCTGGGGCAAGAGCCCCGGTTTGCCCCCCCCCCCCCTAGATCCGGCACTGACTTCAATCGAGTGAGCGACAACAATAAGAAAAGTGTCGGTCGGTGACAGTGCGGGTTCGGTGCTGTCTAATGTATCCCGACCTTTACTTTACTTGCAAGTTTAAACTAGTAAATTCGTAGCTAAGGAAATAACACCGTTTAGTTCATTATTACTTTTATTTCAAGATCTTCAGAAAACAATCACTTTTTTGTTAGCTAAGCTACGATGGGCAGAATATCGAAAAAGAGAAAAGAATAATTTATATTTCAATGTAAACAAAACATCCGCATTAAAAATTGCGGATGCGAAAGCGGCTATAGGAATTCATGCGAAAGTTTCGCACTTGCGGATATCCGTTACATCCCTACTTCGTACTACCACAGAATTAAAGATATATAATTCTCATACAGTTTGATTGTCTTAAGATATATTTTCAGGATAGTAATGTTCGAGTAATTTTTTCTCTTATTTTAGTGATAACCTTTGCCAAGAGATTACTGCGTGTACCCCTGGGGGTACGCATCCCACTAATTGGGAACCACTGACCTAGCGTGTTCGGTGAGCGCTAAAGGTCTAGCCTCGCATTTGGGAAGCCGCGGGTTCGAATCCCCGTTCGGTCATCCAGATTTGGGTTTTCTATGGTTTCTCCAAATCACTCCAGGTGAATGCTGGGATGGTTCCTTCAAAAGGTCTTTGCCGATTTCCTTCCCGCTCCTAGCCTATAATGACGCCAAAAGGTCATAAGCAAAAAAAAGTCAGATCTTATTAAAAGCGCTAGAGCAGAAAACAAATCCCACTGAAGTTTTTGAAATTGCGTTAGAGTGAACCTGGATTTGAACTTCATCTAATATTTATTTGCTACAGAACTGGAACAATTAAAGAATAAATCCACCTTCTGCGGATGGTATCGGGAAATCAGTTCAGGAGAATCTTTGTGAATGGAAGGTTCCCAAACATTGCCTTCGTATTAGTTCCTGACTGTAATGAATACCTTCTAAGATGGTTGCAAACTTATCTCTTGGCCTGCTGCGTGGGCAGTCATCGCTAAAGAATCCGCTGATCATAACATTGCCGCTGAGCTCTTGCGAGGTGGTGTCGCTGTGTATTGTTCTGAACAGCAACAATGGATGATTAACTCAAATTGACAAGCGGTCCCAGCAGGCCTTATCGGAAGGAACGAAGAATGTATGGTTGGCAACCCTAGCATAGCCTTGCCTCAGAACAAGATCGCAAATTTATTAGTAAACAGAACCGATTTTGCCGTATTTTAGACTAATATTTTTACGATTTCATTTCTTTCAATAGCTTTATTATTTACGCTGATTCCTCTCTCTTTTGTGGCTCATATTTTCTGACATTAACAACGGGTTTCTTCATAGTCCATACTCTACACCAGCGTTTCTCAACCTTCAACGCGAGGAGCTGTGAAATGTCAAAAATAATTCTACCACTAACTTATATGGCCTTTTTTTACCTAAGTATATATTACTAACCAGTCCTATGAATTTTTATCGGCATCTACCGCGGTCCCGTAAGATCTACGCCTATACAGTATAAGACTCTCATAAAACGGCCATTAACTTAATTCTTAAAGCAACGCCCTCTTTGATGCCACCTGGAAACGTATTTAATGAAAGTAACAATACAGTCATATGACGGAAATAACAGTTTTTTTATGGTTGTTGAAATATTCGTTGCTTTTAGAAAATTTAGTTTAGCCTTACAGGAGTATGGGTTACTCTCTCTTATTCCCTCATACAATACGAGTACTGAATCCATTTTATGAGAACAAATTTTCCTAATTTCTTTTTTGTTATGATACCTTTTGATTCGGTTAGAAGTAGATTTTTAATATTCTGCCTGCGGACCACCTGTTACATCTTCGCGGATCACAGGTTGAGAATCATTGTTCAATAGCTTTTTCTCTCTGAATGATACAAACTTCTAAACATATTATTGTAGTCAGATGTTGAAGCCACACTGAAGACTAAAGAGGACCCTACACGATCAATAGTATTGACAATACAGACGTCAATACTCGTGCCAACCAGTCTCAATACGGCACTACCTCACACGATCAATATTATTGACAATACTATTGTTAATAAATTTGCTCAGTGTCTCTTTTTTTTGCCTAACAAGCAGGGTGAATCTGTGTGGTTTTATTCGGTTAGTTCTGGATTCTGCGCTTCCAAAATATAAATAATCGTATAAAAGGTTGTATAGCTATTATTTTGGTGCTTGTGACTAACGAAACTGTAGTAGAAAATCATATACATGTTATATAAGGCTGTACGATGGCAAATTTTCATAATTTGTATTTGTTCTGTAATTTTATCGATTTTGTTTTTATTATGCAAATAATTTGTATTCTTACCTCCCTATGCATGCACCTTTTATTGACTTTCACTATAACAGCGAAAGATGTCTATGTATTGGCTTGTTGACGCTCCTACATAGGTATGGCAGTTGTAACGTACTTATATGTAACATCTCTATTTTTGTAATACTTTAAATATATTTATATACTTTATTGCCTCTTATTTCCAGCACCAGACCAGTATATAGAGATTTCCTTAACCCCTCTTTGTCCGGCGCTGTTTTTTAATATGATACTCACGCTGAAAAATCAAAATTATTATTATTCCAATTCTTATCACACAAACTCAAATTAATTCCTTTGTCTATATCTACATATATCTCAATCTCAAATCAAAACACTTTCTACTTATCTCATCACTTGTATATTTTTTATTTAACAAACAATTCTCTTTTCTCAAGTCATATAACATTATCTTTATCCATAACCCTAAATCTTCTGCCCTCAGGCTAATGTTTTACTATTAATAATCCCGCCAGGATTCTTGTGGCTTCTCCAGTGAGCCAAACTGTTTCATCTCTTCTTTCAAACTTATTCATTCCAAAAAACCAAAACTCGTCCTCTCCATTCAAATCTTCTCTTCAACAACTCACTCTTGACTCTTCTTTTATTTTTCAGAGATCTCATTATTCATCTTGTTATTCTTTGACCTTTGAACTTAAAAATTCCGAGTTAATACACACCATTACAATTTATTAAATAAAAAATTAGCTTAATTAATGTAAAATCACACAAATGTGAGGTTGTGTACCTCACACAGGGAACCAGTACATTATATCCCTTCACTATTTAACTGAAAGAAAAAGGTGGTACATACTTGGTATGTAGTTTGTAGTAAAGTGAATAGAATAAGGAAATGCCTTAACTACTTGAACAGAAGTATGTATATTGACTATAACAGACAGTAATAATTTAACATTTATCTAATATTAAAAAAAACTCAACGTAGCGAAAAACCTCAATAAAATAGTCAAAACCGCCAACAGCTCACGAATTTGGAATGAGACATTTGGTGTATGGTGGGCTCGTTAGATGGAAAACATGTAGCTACAAAGAAACCAAGTCACTCAGGTTCCTTGTGTTATAATTACAATGGAGTTTTTCAGTATCGTTCTTTGCTTCTAGATGATGTGGAAGAGGAGTTTATAATGGTTGATGCCGGAATGAATTATCAAAATTTAGATGGAAGGGTAATGTTCCACTCCAAATTCTGAGAATTGTTCCAGGAAGGAAAATTGAATTTACCATGACCTGCACGTTTGCCGAATATAGCTGATATTTTCCCATGTGTGTTTATTGCAGCCGAGGCACTTGTATTACGCAACAATTTTTTGAAACCCTGCTCTCATAGATTACTGAGTGAACCTGGGCAAATTTTCAATGAGGGGTTGTCACGAGCTTGTGTATTTGTAGAAAAATATTGAGTTCACAGTTTAGTTTGTTCCAAAAACCTGCCAACTTACCACTGCAGTTACAGTTACTAGTTTCCATTTGCATAATTTCCTTGCAAAGGAAAATCAATGATTGAGGTGAGGAAAATGTGATGACCTTGCGGAGTACTTAACGAAATTCGTCACGGACTGCGCTGACAACTGTTTCTTAATAATTATTATAACAAATAAGGCAAATTGTGAAGACCATGTTTACGGACGATTTATTTTAAAACAGTGTTGATATATTTTTAATTTCTTGAAATCCTCAATATTAAAGGCTTTGAAGTTTCTTTTAACCTAACACTGAAAGAATAGTGGGGAAATCCTGAAGAACGTAGTGGGTGTGTTTTAGATATTTATGTAGTCGGAAACTAGATATTCTTGAAAAAAAAAGGGGGACACGCAAACAAATAAAACCTATGAAATTTTAAAATAAATTTGATAGTGATTTTAACTTTTCCAATCCCTGTAACAGTGTAACCAGTTTTTTTAGTGTTTTTAAACTATTTTGAAACTGCACGACAAAATATAAAAATTGAAAAAAAAGTGAAACGTTCCTTCCTTCTTGGAAGGATGTATTCAGAGATGTAAATGCATGCCAACGGGAGAATACTGAAATAAATATATAAAAGATATCTATGTTTTACTGTTGGTAATTATTCTAATTGCCCTTTTCGACTTCTAAAATCACTTTATGCATTGCTGTGAATCCCAGGATACAATCTCGTACTTTATTTCTGAAAGAAAATACGAGGCGCATCCACAAAGTAAGAAGATATTATGGTCGGTCATTGTTGCCACTTCTTCGCCTCTACCGAAGCGTGACAAAAACTGAACTGAGTGTTGGAAATATTGACGCTCGCCCCTACACGGCCAATAATATTGACGATATCCCCTCCACTTTCCAATATTGATGGCCGAATAATAGAAAATCCGGATTTCCGTCAATACTGCATCAATATCGACCATCAATACAATTTTTTCACCCTACACGGTCAATATTATTGTCAATATAAGAAAGTATCTATGTTTACATGTAAGAATAATAGTAAACTCAATAATAACTCGTGTTTCAATTTTTCACTCCAAAAAAATGTCTCTAGTGGGGATATATAATTTTATTTGCGGCCCGCGGAGTTATGATGCACTTTCAAAGTGGCCCGCAAGATCATTTTGGGTTGGCCACCCCTGGCCTAGGCGACAGCCGGTATGGCGGTCTCTTTTTGACACATCAAAGAGATTTAGCGCGTCGCTTTTGGCGTTGTTGTAGCTACACGGCATTTACAATGTTTAAATTATTTATTATGGACGAGGCAAACTGAGTTTAATAAGACGGTCTATGCGAAATGGAGTGATTCTTTTTCTGTATATTTTTTATCACCCACCATATTCTTTTAAGCCTTCGATTTTGCTTGCTAATACATTCATAAATTATTTACTGTTGACACTCTTGTAATACACCCAAGTAGTCTCGACCTCCACAATGAAATAACGCGTTTTATCGCCATTACGACCTTAAATGTATGTATAATCACTTCCTTAAACGGACATTTAATTTGATAGTTTGACGCTCTATTTACTACAGTATATTGACATTGGATATTAACACGTATGGTCCCACACTCCCACCATCAAAATCGGTGGCATTTAGTGGAATACAACACAGTGTGTTATTATTTTTCTGAGGTGCCATACACTGGATTTGATACCATCACTTTTCGACATACCTACGTTCCTATCAGTCACCATTGGACACAATACCACACAAGAACATAATATTTCACTTGATTTCAGTCTATTCTAGTTATTTATTACACAGCGAAATTGTTAAAATCACTTTCATATTTATTTACTTTTTAGCATTCGTAAATACTGATTATTATCAAGCAAATTAATACTGCCCTCTTTAGTTTTAATGCATTGTTCAGGTTTTCCAAAATGTTTTGCTTTGTTGAGATGCCATGCAATGGTAAACACTACGGGATATGTGGTGTTCGATTTCTTTGTTTTCCCCATATTATCTAGATTTTTCAACCCCTCATCTATAGCCATCGAAGAAAATTTAATGCATTAGCTTCGGATTGTTAACGTCCATCTAAAATGAAAAGTAATATGTTTCAGATTAAATATATTAATATATAAAACACGTTAGCGTTAAGGGTTGTCGTGAGGTAAGCACAGCGAATAGCATCAATACTGTTCTTTTATTATGATTTGGGGGTGAAACTTTATCTCTTTACCAAATTACATCTTTCTAGATTTATTTACAGGAAATAATCAATTTTCTATTTTTTCATCATTTGTAGGTGGAACCATAACTGTGTACCAAGTTACATCTTTCTAGGACTACAGGAAATATTATAGACTTTTGATGATCATCAAACTAAGAACTAGATAAGAGTAAAATTTAATTCGGTCGTTACGCTTACTGATATTTACGCACAACAACAGATAGAACAGAAATATGAGGCATGTAGCTTCACACAGAGTACAGATATTAACGTATAAATATGAGTCGAAACGCTTCACGTTTGGGCTTAACATGAGATAAACACAAGGAAGATCACCGATAGTTAACTTTTTTATGATCAGGTGGTGAAATCAAATCTGTGTAAAAAAAATTACCTTTTCTAGGGCGAAAGCCGCGTGCGTCGTTAAAGTTAACAATATCACTAACTTCCAAAGTAAGGAGTGGACTGAAGGAAAAATTGACATATAAATTAAACTTAGTTAGCTCTGTTTGGAATGAAAGTAAGGTAGAAAGCACTTGGGGCCGACATAGAGTAAAAACACCCATATTAGACTTTCGGGAGTACAACCATGTCTGTGTACAAAATTAAATTTTTCTAGGATCGCAAGTGTCTCTGATTAGTGTATTGATGAACATCAGTGAGTGAGTGACATGATCTATTAAATTCACATATCAGTAATAAAGCTTGTTCAAATCATTGAAATAACGGAAATTTGGGGCATATATCGTTATCCAGATTCCTTATCAATGATAATGTACAAAAATGACTCAACTCGCTTCCAGTAAATCGCAATCGCAGTTAACAACCCATCAAAGAACCATTATTTCAAATAAACAGATTCGTATTAAAGTCAGAACTGCTATTAGGTATATGTACCATGCAAATTTTAATTTGTTTGTGAAGTTGGTAAAGCAAAGTTTTAGAATAGCACTGGCTAAACAATATTAAATGGAAACACAGTTCACACTGGTGCCAAAACCGTAAGTTTAGGGATTCGTGTCTGCTTATGCGAGCATCCAACAAAAACAAATGAGCAGATTTCAACGAAACTAAACATAGTGATAGCATGCGGCATCGATTAAGCAGGGGTGGCCAACCCGCGGCCCGCAATGAACGTTTATCCGGCCCGAGATTCATCACTCTTTTACAAAATATGTTTATTTTACAATGGCCAAAGTAGTGAAAACCAAAGTATTAACAAAATACATTATTTGTGCATCTATACATTCAAAAATTAACTGTCGAAATTATGAGAAAAATTAAATAAATTTTAAAATATTATTCTTGCGAATATATGACAGATATTGTTAGTATTATTGTTATTATATTATAAATGTAAGAATAATAGTAAACATAATAATAATTACTCATGATGTTTCAATTTCTCACTTCTTAACAATATCTATAGTGGGACTAAATCTAATATGGGGATATAATTTTTATTTGCGGCCCGCGGAATTATGATGCATATCCAAAGTGGCCCGCAAGATCATTTGGGTTGGCCACCCCTAGATTAAGGTGTAGTGGTATATGATACTTTTTAACCCGATAATCTACAAGTTTCCATCGATGCAGCTACCAAAATCGTAAATTTTTGTATTGTTGTCCTCCTATATACAAATCAAGCAAAAACTCGAACGGATTTCAACAAAACTACAAATGTAATAGCATTTGTCCGGGGTTAATATTTTTGTTCAAAAAAGGTCATATATATATATATATATAGGTACTGTATAAGTAAGTTCAAGGTTTTATTATTTCTCTAGTAATAGGTGTATCGACTTAGTTTTTACCACAATTTTAACATTATTTAAATATCAGTTTGCCACTAAACCATTCCTTCAGATGACATAAAATAGCTAGCAACTTCCTGTCGAATAATTTTTGTTTCAGTGGACGAATTACGTGCTCGTTTCTGTAACGGCAAGATTACTGTGCCTGCGTTTACGTCTTTTCTCCGAATACTTGGTATTAATTCGCCATTATCTTTGTCTTCAGCATCAAATGTACGGGGCGGCTTGTAGAATTGTCTCGAAGAATTGTTATGTCTGCTGAAATTGTGTGTGCATATAGCTGCAGTTGCAATTTTTTCTACATTTTGAGGAGACAGAAATAATGGTTTTCTTAATACTCGGAATCGAGTTGACAGAATTCCCAGTACATTTTCTGACACTCTTCTGGCTCTAGAAAAACGATTCTTCTCAATGATCCTTTTTCTTGGTGTCCGGGATAAGGTTTCAACAGATTAGGAGATAGTGGAAAAGTTTTTTTTTTTTTTTAATTGCTTAACGTCTCTTAACAGCGAGGTCTTTAGGGACGGGAAAAGATGGGGGGGGGGGGGGCAAGGAATTGGAAGGAATTCGGCCATGGCCTTTTAAAGGAAGCATCCCGGCATTTGCCTGGACTGATTTGGGAAACCATGGAAAACCCAAATCTGGATGCCCGGACGGGGATTCGAACCGCCGTCCTCCCATACGTGAGGCCAGAACGCTAACCGTTACACCACCACACTCGGTGTAATGGAAAAGTATCATCGCCCAAAAATACATATGGCAATTATTCCGTTCGACCAGGAAGAGGACCATCAGCTGGTAAATTAAGTTGACACTTCATCAGTACCTGTACCTGATTAACCACGTAGCAGGAGGTAGGAAATGCAGCGGGCATCGCGCCTTCTAGGGGGCCTCGCGGTTTCCTTGAAGGGCCCCGCACCTAGACTAAATGGGCGATTTTTTTTATTTTTATTTTTTTGTTCTACAATTTTACCCCGGACGGCAAAAATCAAGGGCCTCTTTTTAACATTTGCTACGGGCCCCGCGCTGTCTTAATCTGGCCCTACACTTCATCGGCATAACTCCAACACATTTATAAAAATTCAAAAGTGTGTAGAATAGATTTGACCCTTGCTTCCATTGGTCAGTTTTCGAAGACACCTCAAATATTTATTTCCAATAATAAAATCAATAGTAATGATATATAATAACGTGAGGCATATACATAAAAATAGGTTCTTATTGTTCCAGGACCTGGACACTTAAGACAGTATCTCCGATGTTGGTACAGATGAAACAATAAGAAATGAAACACAAGCAAGGGGGCATCCATAAACTACGTAGCTCCATTTTGGCCTCCTGTGAAACCACCCCCCTCCTTCCTTCCCATGTAGCCCCCCCCTTCCTTCCCATGTAGCCCGACGTGGCTTTTACCCTTAAACCCCCCCCCCCCTCAACCACGTAGCACATAGCTTATTCCCTTATTGATTCCAGAAGACATCTTGTACTGTTTTCTCTTGTCAGACTATCGTAAATTACATACGGAGATAATTAAATGATGGAAATAAATATTCACATGCTGGTGTGGGTTCTGTACCTCGTTTTAAATGTGACAAACAGTATGAATGGAAAGGTACGTGGCCTCGCTTGGAAACTCTCCCTCCCCACGTAGCCCAGCGTAGATTTCGGACAAACCTGTCCCACCCCCTAGACCAAGCCACGTAGTTAATGCATTATGCATTCTGAAACAGATCTACAATCTACAACACAAGACATGCCAGAGTCTCAATTTGGAACACCAGACCAAGTAGATAATAAACATTTAAAGAACCAGACGTTGGAAACAAATAATGAAGAATCACCACGAAGTCTTCAAAAAAGAGCCGTAGCCTTCAAAAGACCGAAACAGAAACAATTCAAATAGAATTCACAGGATCAAAGGCAGGAAGAAGCTTACTTGGTTTTGAAGGCCTTGAAGCTGAAGCAACATTTAAGAGATAGTTTCAGTGTTTTTGGAGAACAGCCTCAGTCGGCCGAGCCTCGCTTCGTGTGACGCGATCGACTGCAACCGCAAAGTAAAGTGTGTTTTCTACTATCGTTTATAACAGTTTTGAAGGGTAGATATCCCATAAAACGCAACAGTGACAAACTGAGGGCTGCCAAGACAACCCACAACAGACCTAGCACAACGCGCCCAGAGTGCTGTGAAGGACCATCGGCAGACAACTCAGCCCCACTAGATGAACGTGACATGCCTAGTGTTGCAAACTGAAAAAAACGTTTTTTTACAGCCATGCGAAAAAAAACATGAAAAAAAACATAGCACCCTTGTTTTTTTTTAATTATCTTCAGAAAACGGTATATTTAATAAATTATAGTTTTATTTACGGAATTTACATTTTACATGTGTGTTTTAAATCTTACTGAGTAGTATAATGTCTTACATAATGATTCATAAATGTATCTATATAGGTAACATAATTTTATTCATCCTCTATGTCAGTACCACATTCACTAGTATCAGTAATACCAACACCATCTCGGTATGTGCCGGAATTTTCTGTTTCTTCTTTTGTCTCCTTTAGATCCATAACTTCAGAAATAATTACATTTTCATTTACTGGTTGTCCTTGTATTGTACGCAAAAGATTTTGAGATTGCAATCTTAAATTGTGAGCAAAGTACACACTGTGATTAAAGACTGCGCCGATAATTCTGTATTACGGTCTTTTAAGTTTGAATTTAAATCTATTATCATACAAAATAGGAGCTTTATTTCTTTTTCAATCGTCGGTTTACGCCAACGGTTCCAAGGAAACGATTCATAATTACTGACAATTTAATGACTCACTATCACTAGCTGAGAGTTTAACAAGTATACGAATAAAAGGAAAGCACAATAAGTAATAAAAAGAGGCACAAAAACCGTAGATGAGTTTAAAATTCCTAATTTTTTGAAAAGATCCGTAGGTCTGCAGATGAATTCGCAGGGCTGGCAGCACTAGTTCAAACAGCGAGTATCAATCCAAACAATGGGGAACGGGGATTCCTTCTCGCGCAACCTAGTTTCCTCAGGAAGTCCCCGTTCATAAAAGAAAACTTCAGTCAATTTTGCCAATATTTTCGTAATTTTCTTTTGTACTGAACCAGAAAAATATAGTAGATTTAAAAAAGTAAGATAAACTCTAAAACTCTAAAACAGTCATATTAAACGATAAATGCCTTACAAATTTGAGATTAAGTAGTTATGAAAAAAAAACGTGTCCCAGAAAAAAAGTTTTTTTTTCCATTGTTTTTTTTATGTTTTTTTACAACACTAGACATGCCTACGAACAGCGACAGTGAAGCTACAGAAATGGCGATCAGTGAAAGTGAATTCGATGACAACAGTAAAATAGCAAATGAAAACTGCGAAGACTATGACGACGCAAGAAAATTCGAGCCTGTACACAACAAATGGAAACAACGAAGTCCGTTGGACACCAACAGAAGAAAACAGGCAAGGAAAGAAACTGAGATCCCAACGAAAAACCGTTGCATAATGGATGATTGAAACGGAGCCAACAACAGAACCACAGGAAACAGCTGAAGCGCTAATTAAATTGCAAGAACGTATCCCACCTCCAGTTATCTACCAAACTGTAAATTTTATCCAGATGAATAAAATAGTCAAAAGCTTGCTACAAGGATCACTAAAAGTCGTGTTCAGAGGTGATAATTTAAAATACTTTGTGGAATATAGGGACGACTACTTCACTCTAAGAGAAATTCTTCGACGAGCACCACATCCACTACTATAGCCACCAAATGTCAATGTAAAGACTCCTACACGTGTTGATTAAAGGACTTCCACATACCGCGGAAACGGAGGACATTGGAGAAGCTCTAAAACTCATAGGATATGACATTGCCGCCGTGCATTAGTTTAAGAGCTTCAGCAGGCGCCGACTTTTGTGCTTAATTTAAAGTGTGCTAGATAGCTTTTAACCTTGAATTTCTTGTGTAGATAGTGAATCAGCAGTCGAACTTCAGCAGCCGTTAGTAGCAGTCGCCAATTTTTGTGTTTGAATTGTAGTTCCGTTTATGGCTGTTTCAGGTGGCATGGCTTGTGCAATGTGTTCCTGTAGAATCTTAATACTATGAAATCTCTCCAAGCGCAGGTATGGAGCATCCTAGTCGAGGAGCGGCCGTGCGTCAAAGATATTTCGCAGACAACTGTAGTAGAACCGACAAGTCTGGATTTTCAAGTATCTGTTGCAGAAAACGTCTGGCATCGTGTGAATTGGAGAAAGGCGCGAAATTCACAATTAGCCGAAGAGAAAATGATATCTTGCCACTAAGTAAATCGTTTTCGTGTTGCAGGAGGCTGAAGATTCAAGTGCGAAAGGCCTAGAATCCCAGCAGGGAAGATTTGTTCGAAGATCCCGAGCAATGCGAAGAAAAGATTTACTGGTCATTAGCAGCTCCAACGTCCGTCGTCTGGAGAAGCCGCTACGAGAACTAGCCACAAAGAACGGTGCAAACGTTCATTCTGTTTGTCTTCCAGGAGCAACCGTACCAAGTGTCATGAAAGCCATTCCAAAAGCGATTAGAGAATCGAACTGCCGTCAGTTAAGAGTAGCTGCGCACCTCGGTACTAATGACTTGTGTCGAGTTCCTGTTGGAGATATAGTTAAATCCATGGAGAAGTTGGGCCAGAAGGCGTATGAAGCTGCGAGGTTTCATTGCAGTTCTCCATTTGTACTGTCGTGCCGCGCATCGATTGTGGGGAGGCCGTATGTTGGAAGATTTTTAATTTGAATTGTAATTTGCAGGAGCTATGTCGCAGAAAAAACTGGGGCTTCGTCGACCTTCGACCAATGATAGCTGCCAGCTGGTACGCATTTGACAGGTCGGGCGTCCACTATACACCGATAATGGAGACGAAGATGGCTTCTAAATTATAAAACCGTCTTCATATGAATTATTTTTTAGGATCATCGTGAGACCCGATGATCCTTCAGTTCGTCGAAGAGGATGTGCCGATAACCTAGACGTTGATTCCGGTATTGATGGCGCGAATAGTTTTAATATCGAAGCTCCAAATACTTCACCCGTTTCCCGTCAGAATGCGAATATGAATAATGCGAATATGAATAATGGGAATTTAGAATCCACAAATAACAATACGAAGCAGCTAAGTATAATGGTGTTAAATTGTAGGAGTATTAGAAGAAAAGTAGCAGATTTTCACGCCGCAGTTGCGACTAATGATGTCGATATAATACTGGTTGCCGCCAGAGGTTAGTAGGTGGGAGACGCCGAAGCTGGGCCATACACCTTTACGCGAAGTCTCGTCACAGGGCAGGTAATGGGGAGCGCATAGTTCACTTTTCCGCCACCAGAGGGCACCACATACTGGGCGGCGCTAGTGTCGCCCGCGTGGCGTCACTAGTTCACCAACCCGCCACCAGAGGGCGCCACCTGTCGATCGCATAGCTTGGCACCGCTCGGCTGTCCTCAATTCTGACGCATAGCCGATGGCGAACAACGGTGGTTCTTATTCCCCGCGCGAAACCAGGAACCTCAATTCTGACACGACATCGCCCCAGGTGATCACCGGTATTTCGGATTGCTCCGCATGACTCTCGTGACGTCACAGGCCGCTGCTCGATATGTAGGGCGCGCAAGAATATTTTCGTCTCAACAAGTAGTACAGGAAGATAGGCTCTATTCCGAGCTTATCATTACGGATTCACTGGCGTAGAATGTGCTCTTCATGTTAAACACTGCTTGCTGGTATAAATGAGAGATGCCTCAACAATCGTTACTCTCAAACCTGTAATTTTCTTCCTAGGACCTTCTAAGAGCATTTTGCTATCTCTTATTGATATTTCGAACTATTATAATTCATTAATTGTTTAGTTACCATAAAATTAACTTCTAAAACTATTTTTTCGTATATTTTTTTGGACAAAACTTATTATTTCCTTCTGCAAATACTATTTTTGGCTCAAATGAGTCTTTACTTGAACCACCCCACCCCCCGCACTCATCTCTACCTTATATCTCATACACATTTTCTATGTATGGATCTAGCTGCCATTTTTTTACCATTCCAATTGTCTTATTACCCTTGATGGTCATGCTCTTAACCCAACACGCATTTTGTGATATGTCAGTTATAAACTATGTTCTCTTTCCATTTCTAGTATTTCATATTCGTAATAAGGATACAATACTACT
The DNA here is from genome assembly GCA_031002005.1 of Vandiemenella viatica. NCBI lineage: Eukaryota > Metazoa > Arthropoda > Insecta > Orthoptera > Morabidae > Vandiemenella > Vandiemenella viatica. The sequence goes on from JARYHS010008074.1 coordinate 246,860,417, forward strand.
CCCTCATACTCAAGGAATATACAAAATTGTGTGGTAGAGGTTTCGTTAGATAAAAGACATAATTTATTTATAAATGATACAGATTTATTGAAATTTTGAAATACATTTTATTGGATAATAAGACATCATTCAATACTTATGGGTTCATTTCATGTGTGTAATAGGCCTCTCTTGCCTTCAAATACTGCCCCCCCCCTTTTTACCTAATTCTTCACTTTATTTCGATTTATTGCCCTACATGTTATGAAATTCCATGCCAAAGCATGTAAACCTTTAAACGTTTGCTAATTTTTATGAGATGGGAAATGTTTTTATATGGGTGGCATAAATTCTCCACCTTACACATTACTGTGAATAACATAGACGTGCTAATTACTGGGGTTTCTCATACTCTAATGGCACGAGGAGGCAGAAAGAATTCATATAAACAGCAAATCTGAGCATCTCGACTATGGCTCAGTGGTTAAGGCGTCTGACCGGAGATAGAAAGGTACTTGGATCGAAACCCTGTCTGAGCGGTGATTTTCATAAGCCCTTTACCCAACTTCAGATCTGGCACAGATTTCTGTGTAATGTGAAGTACGCCAGAACGCTTCCGTGGCTCGGATTCCACGTTAAACTGTAGGTCTCTTCTAAGGCTAGCAACTCTATGGTTGTGTACACTTCCAAAAGCAATGATTCAAGACAAATGAATACCTAAAGTGGTCCTAGGTGACCTAAACGAGCATTCATAACGGATTGAGGGGAGCAAACAGTCAGCCACTCAGATGAAAAATTTTAATATCACGATCGTCTCTTGTCTCCGAGCTCAACATATGCTCTGTGCATAAAAAACACACCCGCACTCATTAAAGGATAGGTTTTAAGAAGGATTTTGGCAGGTATAAGGCAAATAGATGTAGGTATGGGCAGTGTATGTGGTAATTGTAAAGAAAATATAGCGAACAGCGAGAACAATACCTGATGAGGAGATGTACACACTTTTTCTATAGTTTCATTAACCCTGGAACCAGAAAAAAACCCATCAGTGACAGCTACCCCAGGTACCAAACTGTTCACATTAGCATCGCCTCGCCTCTCACACACCTCAGCCATCTTTGCCATCCAGAAGAATATGTACGAGTACGAAACTGTTCACATCAGCATCATCTCATATTATCCACATAACCTCAAGCCATCCAGTAACATGTGCCCCTTGTACCACAAAGGCATGAGTAGATTTAAGAGCCTTTCTTAACACAGGCTGCAATGGTGTACTTTCGATGCTCATTCACAGTTGCATACATCACAAAACACACACACATACACACACATTATTAGTGGAACTGAACTACACATCCTACATGCGGACAGACTAGTGAAAGAAAGGTATCACAATATTTACACTCTAGCTGCCTTCCCTCGCACACAGCATTTCAAGTCCAAAAACTGTGGACCCCATATTACACCACTACATACAAGCAATGGTCTCACTGTGGGTTTGTAACACAACTTCTTCGCTTCTCTGGTACATCCACTCATCACGATTTTTGCACCAAAGGACAAATAGTGAACAACCTGAGAAAAACAGTTCGTACCCCAAAACTAACGGCAGCAAAATGTAAACAGAACAGTTTGACTTTGACGACTAAAAATATTCCTATCACTCCGAAATTTTGAGAGAAGCAAGATCCTTTGAAAATCGTTAATTTTAATCTTTATGGAAAATTTTGTAGGTACAATAGTTTGGTCGTAAAAATATTATTTTCTATTATTCTTCTAAACCTGTTAATAACTCTTACAATTTTGCAGTTAATGCAACTGAAATAAAATTTATTTTCCTTCTATTAGGCTACTCTCTCGTTTACTGTAAAGCGAAACATGTTTAATATCATCAAAAGAGTGAAATAAATTTCGTAAATCAAAAACAGAATCTGACTAATTTATATCGCCTAAGTTGTTAAAGCCATAAATCTAAAAGTGCCTTTAAACAATTCTACGTATTAATAACGCCTATTGTGCAAATTTGAAGTCTCTAATTGCCTTCTTCGATTTACTATGAATTTTTGTAAATATCATTCCAGATGAATGCTTGAAGCCAATGCAACAGAAAATACTACCTTTCTCAGATACTTTCTCAAAACTGTGAAACCTTATTTCTATCCAGAATTTATTTAGTAACTGACTTTAAAAACGATATGCAGTACTATTCAATTTAACTTGCGATTCTAAGAATAAATTTTGTCACGCAGTTACAAAATTTTTAGTTTACCTGACAACATCTTTCTCATAAGCGAAACATTCCTAAAACCAAAAGACAAAATTAAAGTTTCTGGGATGATTGTATATCGGAGCGACAGAATTGGTTGGCGCAAAGGTGGAACAGCTATTATTATTAGGTCGAACCTACCACACCAGTGTATGCCGAACCCATACCTACTAACTATGGAAGCAATGGCAATAAAAATCCAGACGGCTGAAGGACACCTAGTTCTGGCAACAGCTTACCAGCCTCCTAGTCGACGGATCATAGAACATGATGTGGACACCATTTTGGCTCTAGGCAGCAAAATAATAATAAGTGCTGATTTAAATGCCAAACATTGGGCTTGGAATTCACTGAACACCAACCCCAGTGGTGCCTATTTACTCCAACTCACAGAAAAGAGGAATATAGAAGTGTTAGGGCCAACAGACCAGGGGCGGATTCAGGGGGGGGGGCTATAAAGACTAAAGTGCCGACTCAAGCCCCCCCCCCCAAAACCAAAATCCACTGAAGACAAACCCTCTGAACCAAATTTCATTCAAGCCAAGCCCCCCCCCCCCACCAAACAAAAATCATGGATCCCCCCCTGCAACAGACTGTACACACATTCCAACAAACCCACGGTGCCAGCCTGACGTCATCGACATACACTCCTGGAAATTGAAATAAGAACACCGTGAATTCATTGTCCCAGGAATGGGAAACTTTATATACACATTCCTGGGGTCAGATACAACACATGATCACACAGACAGAACCATAGGCAAATAGACACAGGCAACAGACCATGCACAATGTCGGCACTAGTACCGTGTATATCCTCCTTTCGCAGCAATGCAGGCTGCAATTCTCCCATGGAGACGATCGCAGAGGTGCTGGATGTAGACCCGTGGAACGGCATGCCAAGCCATTTCCACCTGGCGCCTCAGCTGGACCAGCGTTCGTGCTGGACGTGCAGACCGCGTGAGACGACGTTTCATCCAGTCCCAAACATGCTCAATGGGGGACAGATCCGGAGATCTCGCTGGCCAGGGTAGTTGACTTACACCTTCTAGAGCACGTTGGGTGGCACGGGATACATGTGGACGTGCATTGTCCTGTTGGAATAGCACGTTCCCTTGCCGGTCTAGGAATGGTAGAACGATGGGTTCGATGACGGTTTGAATGTACCGTGCACTGTTCAGTGTCCCCTCGACGATCACCAGAGGTGTACGGCCAGTGTAGGAGATCGCTCTCCATACCATGATGCCGGGTGTTGGCCCTGTGTGCCTCGGTCGTATACAGTCCTGATTGTGGCGCTCACCTGCACGGCGCCAAACACGCATACGACCATCATTGGCACCAAGGCAGAAGCGACTCTCATCACTGAAGACGACACGTCTCCATTCGTCCCTCCATACACGCCTGTCGCGACACCACTGGAGGCGGGCTGCACGATGTTGGGGCGTGAGCGGAAGACGACCTAACGGTGCGCGGGACCGTAGCCCAGCTTCATGGAGACGGTTGCGAATGGTCCTCTCTGATACCCCAGGAGCAACAGTGTCCCTAATTTGCCGGGAAGTGGCGGTGCGGTCCCCTACGGCACTGCGTAGGATGCGACGGTCTTGGCGTGCGTCCGTGCGTCGCTGCTTTCCGGACCCAGGTCGACGGGCACGTGCACCTTCCGCCGACCACTGGCGACAACATCGATGTACTGTGGAGACCTCGCGCCCCACATATTTAGCAATTCGGCGGTACGTCCACCCGGCCTCCCGCATGCCCTCTATACGCCCTCGCTCAAAGTCCGTCAACTGCACATACGGTTCACGTACACGCTGTCGCGGCATGCTACCAGTGTTAAAGACTGAGATGGAGCTCCGTATGCCACGGCAAACTGGCGGACACTGACTGCTGCGGTACCCAACCACTGCGCAGCTAGCGCCCTTCGACGGCCAACACTGCTGTTCCTGGTGTGTCCGCTGTGCCGTGCGTTTGATCATTGCTTGTACAGCCCTCTCGTAGTGTCCGGAGCAAGTATGGTGGGTCTTACACATCGGCGTCAATGTGTTCTTATTTCAATTTCCAGGAGTGTAGTAGTGGTCCAAAACATAGCCAATCGCATCAACCTACAAACTATCAACGGGCTATCATCAGATCACTTACCGGTACTGGCCAAATTAGAAAAATGCTGCCACATAACTGAAGCTTCTAAAATAATTAAAAATTCAGATTGGCCATATTTTACTCGGATCCTGCACAAAAAACTAAACACTACGTTAGACGTCTCTTTGGGAGGAAAAACCGACCTGGCGATAGAACACCTCAATCGAACAATATTACAAGCTGATAAAAAATCTTGTGTTATGAACTACATTTATGAAGAATATGAAGAACTATCCAACGAACTAAAAGAACTTAAGTACCTAAAAATTACCATTGGCGACTTTGGCAAAACCTTAGAGATCCACGGGATAGGCGGGCTTATAACCAATACTCCCGCCAACTGCGAAACGGGCTCCAAGAACGAAGATTCTGTAAATGGGAGAACCATATGACTACTCTCCTACTGCAAAGATGCGTGGAAACTAATACGTGCCCTGAAGGAACCACGCCAACCCAAAATAGCAGTAACAGGGCCCACAGAACCAGTTTTCCTATCGGCTGCAAAGGCGGAACTAATAGCGGACAAATTCGCCGAGCAGTACCAGCCACGAGCAAGCCAACAAACGCACGACTACCAACATAAACTAACAGAAGAAATAGTAAAGGACATTATGAGTACAACACCCACTACCCCACCTAAACTAACGACGCCGGGGGAAATCAGGAGCTATATCCAAAAACTAGCGAACAGGAAATCACTAGGTGCCGATGGGATTTCCAATGTCCGCTTGAAGCACCTTCCGAAAAAGAGAATGGTTCTCTTAACAAGAACCATTAACTCCTGTATGCAGCGATGCTACTTTCACGCCGTATGGAAAACGGCAAAGGTAAAATCTATCCCTAAACACGAGAAAAATTTGACTAGTACAGCTAATTACCGACCAATTAGTCTTCTTAGCTCTACATCCAAAATCATGGAGCATGTTGTCTTAAATCACCTCCAAGAAGAACTAACTAGAGAGCAGACTATCCGTATGGAACAATACGGTTTCCAACCAACGGTGTCAGCCACATGCCAACTGCTCCCGCTAACCGAAAACATCAGTCATGGTCTGAATATTGGCAGTTCCACTGCAGCAATTTTTCTAGACGTCGAAAAGGCCTATGACCGAGTTTGGCACACAATACTACTACAGGAACTACGACAACAAACAACCATTCTTGACTCTTACGTTAAATTCATCGGTAGCTATCTGACAAATAGAAGATTCTTCTTGGCGGCCGACGGCTACAAATCCTCAACGCATCCAATATGCGCTGGATTTCCACAAGGTTCCGTCATTTCTCCGCTACTATTTAATATTTATGTCAATGATTTCTCCACATCACCCAACGGGAAGTTGGCTCAATTTGCCGATGATACAGTAATTTACATAATCGGAAGAGACCATTCGGTTAGTATCAAGAGATTCCAGCGAACTATAAAAATAATAGAAAAATGGTACCAGGTTCAAAATTAGTATCAAATCCAGAGAAGAGTGCTGCTGTATATTTTACAAAAAAGGGACCACTCATCGAGACCCAGCTACAAATTTAGGGTCGCCAAATCTCCTGGCGTGTTAATCATCGCTACCTAGGGCTGACCTGTTGCCAACACATACAGGAGAAAAGAAAAAGAAGATATAGCCATACGTCTCAATATATATCCCATACTGAAAAGCAGAAACCTAACCATGGAAACGAAACTAAGAATCTACCGTTCAGTCATATTACCAGCTCTACTGTATGGATGCCAAGTATGGGGCATCCCATCAAAAGAAACTTAGGAATCATACAATGGGTACAGTACAGAACAGATGTTTAAAAACAATACTCAATTTACCAACCCCAACAGAAGAAATACATGTGGTAACGTCTACAAAAAAAAAAAAAGGTCGACGAAATCAGAAGAGTAACCCAAGACTTATACAACAGAATTGATGAACACAGACAAAAAGAAAACAGGCTCAACAGCCTAGGAAGACAACAACCAAAGCCATGGCATAGATTTAAAATACCAAGAAGCATCCTAACCTAACAGTCTGATACTGCAGAAGAACCCAGTTGGGGTTTTAAATAAGGTCAAAAATCATAGCCATTTCCCCCCCCCCAAACGTGATAATAAAAGAGTGCCCCCAAGCAAAACCTAACCTGACACTGTAAATTGAGCTACAAATGCGGCGGTATTTCAATAACTTTTTTTAAAAAAAAGAAAGGAGAACAGCATACAAACTTCGAAATTTAAAAACTGATCATGTGCAAAACACAACCGAGCATTTAATTTCAAACATTTTGTGGGAGGCTTCTAATGGCAAATACGATCATCCATATCCATACACTAATCCACCTAGTGCACAGGAATTTTCACCAGTGTATGCACACTATAGACCCCCCCTCGTCTTCATTGTCATGTAAACGTTCACCTACCAGGGGCGTAGCTACTATGGGGCTAGGGCCCCCAAGCATACCTCAAGAGGCCCCTAAGCGCACCTCTAGGGGCCCTCAAGCGCAGTTTAGAGGGCCCACAAACCTTCACTGCAAACTGGCGACCTTTTTTTTTTTTTTTTTTTTTTTTTTAGCTCTACCGTAGTCTAAGGGGCCCCTAAGAACACAGGATCCCCTCACTAAGGGCCCTCGCTATGCTCAGGGGGGCCCACTACCAGCACACAAAGCAAAAAAAGGTCGCCCGTCTGGCCTGAGGGCCCAAAATACATTTTTTGCACCGGGGCCCTTGTTGACCTAGCTACGCCACTGCACCTACTTCATTCCCTCCTTCAGTTGATATTTGTACCACAAGTGAACAAATACCACAAAACGCTCAATATGCATCTGCCAGTCCACATAGTATTAATTATGAAGACATGACAAATAATTTTTTGTAATGTTATTACGATTTTTGCAATTTTCATGTACCATTAGTATTTTTTAGAAAGAAAATACTATTCATATTACAAAATAATTCTTGAATTTGAATCAGTTATTAACAGTTGCAATTGAATTTATCTGTATTCGATCTTGGCGAACTGAAAAAACTTCTGGCACAATTTTGGATATTGATTGTTTCGAGATTTGAAATAAATACATCAAAAATGTATATGAACCTCTCGTAGCTATAAAAAGTTAGCTGCAAGTGTTCCATTGGAGATATTGCGGCCCTGTAGTTTGTATTTTGTTTTCGAATAAACTGTTCAGTTTTAGAAAGTAGCCATTCTAAATCAGTGCTACTCATTCGAATAAAGTTTTTGATGTGTCCATCCTCAATATGTTAAAAAAAGAATCCATGAGGCGTTCAACTCCGTGTTGATTTCTCTCCAAAAGATTTGATCTCATCCAGCATTTGCAGTTTCTTTTTTTCTTTTGACTAAAGAAAAAATATAAATTGCAGCAGTGCTGACAAAACATCACTGTCGCACCACACCATCGTTTACTAACTGAATTATAATTGTGGCAGAACGTTTTTATTTCGCAAAGAAAAAATGAAGATTGTTTCTCTTGGTGTAAACGGGTAACAACTGTAAATAGTTCCTAAATTAGGTTTTCTGGTGTGGACGGAATGTTTCTGAAAGTTGCAGTCTGTTTCTGTTTCTAGAAACAGACCGCAACATCTTAGCAACGAGAAGTTCCTCTGTATTCCTTTACGTTTACATGGAATTAATGTTGTAAGTCCCTAATGATTGCATTTTTTTTTTTCAGCTCTACTACTGACTGCTTGGACGGATTCTGGGGCCGTGAGGCCCCTCCCCCCTCGGTTGGCGCCACGGGTACATTTGACCCGCTTACCCCCCCCCCCCCCCTAACGCTGGTCCTGCCTTCAAAGAATCAAACGATGTGTGCCCAACCAATATACGAGAATCATAGGACCGCAGTTAAACATTTATAGCAGCAGGGTTTATAATAGAATGTTCAGTTCAACAACACACTGTCACAATTTTCCTATTACATAAGATATATTAAATTTAATGTCAACAAAGAATATGTATGGTACTAAAAACGAGTTAGTATAGCAGCAGCAGTGATGAAAGTGACGCTGCATGAAAAATATATAATATATTTCATACTTTCAAAGGAGAATATTATCTTGTATTTGGAATTTTAAATACTTCGAAATAAAGTATTCTTGATTTTAACTCCCTTTTCAATAATTATTATTTCAACCTCAGTTAGTAAGTCTCCGGTCTTTTATACCCAATCTACCGAAATTTTAGTGGTTATCTGTGGATATCAAAAGTCACAAGGCTGGCAGCATTGCACACTTTTGTGTCTAGTATCGTCTTTGGCCGGGTAATTCCGCTACTCTTTGATATTATCATAAGGTAGCAGTATGCGCGTGCGAATCTAATCAGTGTTTCCGTTTGGTGATAGCTGTGTGGCAGTGATCAAACAATGGATGTAGATAATCATTTCCAAATTTTCCGAGCTGCACTTGTCAGTGGTTCGGTGGAAACTATACTAGGACTCATTAGGAAAGGTATTGATGTGGACTTAGAATTTGATTCCGAGGTAAGGCCTATACATTTAGCAGTGCTAAACGGGCATACTCATATTACCAAAGTCCTAATTGCCGAAGAATGCGATGTAAACGCTCGTTGCACTATGGCAGATACTAATACTGAAATCAGTGCTAAGTGTACACCGTTGCATATAGCGGCGTTTAAAAATCATTCTTCGATGATTTGTAATTTAATAGGCGCTGGAGCGAAAGTGGATGCAAGGGACAGTTTCGGATCGACACCTTTACATATTGCTGCGTTTTCTGGTTCTGAAATTGCTCTTAAAACTCTTTTAAAGGAAGGTGCAGATATAAATGCAGTTAATATATCTAAATTAACGCCCCTGCATTTTGCCGTCAAAAATGATAACCGGAATACTGCTGAAGTACTTCTTAACAATGGCGCAAGCGTCAATGCAAAATCTGTATCACTTGAGACCCCACTGCATTTGGCATTCATGGAACGTAACCTAGCAATTGCAGCGCTTCTAATAGAAAGAAACGCAGATGTGAATTGTGAGACATTGAGGGGGAAAACTTCCCTTCATTTGGCGACAGTGCTCGATAATTTTTTTGCTGCCAAAATGTTAGTTAATAATGGTGCTAATATTAATAAGAAGGATCATGATGGTGTTACTCCTTTACTTGAAGCTTTGCAATACAGTTCTAAATCAATTATATACTATTTAATTCGTGAGGGATCCAATCTAAATAGTAAAAAAAACAATGGAAAGACTTCCCTTCACTTTGCTGTTGAATACAATACAGTTGACATAATTTTGATGCTTATTTCAGGTCATGCAGATGTAAATGCTACAGACAGTAGAAATTGGACCCCTCTGCATTATGCAGCATTTAATAGAAGGGACAATATTGTAAGGCTTCTTGTTAACAAGGGAGCAAATGTTAACTGCAAAACCAACAAGCAACAAACACCCTTACATTTTGCTGTTACTAATGCAAATGTCAGTTTGGTACATTTTCTCCTGAAGCATGGAGCAGATGTTAACATTTTTGATTACTTTCAATGCTCTCCATTGCATTATGCCTGTGAGACATCAGTTGATAAGATTACAGAATCTATTTTTGGCTTCAAGGCTGCACAGTTTGAATTTTCAAAGTTATGTATTGTGAAACTGCTTGTTGTAAAAGGGGCAAATGTTAATGCTAAAGGAGATAGTGGCAAAGCACCTATACATGTAGCTGCAGAGTCTGGTAATACATCTATCATTCAGTTCCTGATTGCAAATGGGGCTGTATTTGATTCAGATGCTCATACAGAATATGGGAAAAGGTTGACAGCTCTTGGTTTTGCATCAATGTCACAAAATATGGGCATAATTAAAGTGTTAAGAGCAACTGAAGATTTGTTTTCTGCTATTTGCAGGAACAGTTGTTATGAAATTGATGTGTATGTAAAGAATGGTGCATTTGTCAACTGTAGAAGCTGTAAGTTCAAAACTCCTTTGATTTATGCAGTATGGAAGGGTTATGTGGGAGTAGTCCGTAGACTGCTTAATTATGGAGCTAATGTTAATATGGCCAATTTATATGGTGTGACTCCACTTCACTATGCTTCAAAATTTGGTCATTATAAGATATTGTGTGTATTGTTGAAAAATGGAGCAAAGTACGATATAGCAGCTAGTGAAAAGAATGCAACAGTGTTGAATTTTGCTGAGCAAGGAGGTAACTCAAAAATCATAACATTACTCAAGCTAATAGAAGAGTGCTTCCAGCTAGTAAGTTCTGGAAACGCTTCTGTGGTGAAGACTTTGAAAGACTTGAAAACCAAAAATGAAGAAGAATACCAAGCAGTTGTAAATTGTTGCAATAAGGATGACAATACATTGATGAATGTGGCAAGAAACAGTAACTACCGTGCTATTGTGAAATACTTATCGCGTGTGCTGAAATAGTGAATTCATCACTGCTGCTTTGCTTGACAGGCATTATTTCCCCACACAAGCGTGATTATGTGGAAACATGCGAGCAGACTTACAGATAAAGATAGAATCTATGGACATTGTTCTCAGTTTAGTTGGGAATATAAAGTTTACTTTGTCTTATGACTTATGCAATGTTTGCAGATTTTTTCTTTTTAGCTTGTAAAGTTGGGATGTAAAAAATTCTTCTGTCGCTAAAATTGCTGTTACCAGTTTTGGTAAACTAAATTGAGAGCATTATAACTTTATAATTTGAATTCTGTTTACATGTTTGCCTTATGCAATATTGTCATCTTAAATCGCTAATGGAGTTACATTTAGGACAAGGAGGAAACTCAACATCATAGCAGATAGTGTTGCACATCAGGAGTATATAAACACACATATAAATATGTATTTGTGTATTCTTCCCCCCCCCCCCCCCCTCTCGTGTGCTGTATGTTGACCTTCATTTCCATCCTTAATACTGTTATGCTTCCTCTGCAATCAATTATTTGAGTGTAGTCCATAGTAATTTTTAAAATAATATCATTTTGTGGCTTATGGCAGAACAACGTATTAACTCAAGGTAAATAAATTAATTTTAAAAAATAGAATAGGCAGGATACCATCACTGTCTGACTAGAGGCAGTGGACTCAGTTTAAACAGGTTGGCTCACAATAACAATTCTGCTGTAACTACATTCCACTGCATTGACTAATATTGCTGTAGTCAATCACTATACTATTATTTTAAGCAGTATTTTAGTTGTTATCCACCCTAGATATTTCTAGCACTCTATGATGTATTACAACATAATAGTCTTGTGATTGACTACTGCAATATTAATCGGCACAGAGGAATTTAGTTAAACTGGAATCAAAATCTTCAGTTAACCCATTTAAACTTCATTTTCTCTCCTTTTTGTATGTTAAACTTATTTTTAATTACATATTTAGTAATGTTTTAAGTGTGCTGCAGTATAGTTAACATATTAATGCATTTTATTTTTGTAATTCATGGATTCTTTTTTTTTTTTTTTTTTTTTTTTTTTTTTTTTTTTTTTTTTTTGTAGATTCATGATCTGTTTCTCTTGCCATGTACATTGATGTAATTATTTAAACATCTGCTTTAAGTTACATTTTTTTCAGACTCTCTCTTATTTCTTACGGTTGTAATGAGATGGTTGTTTGTGATAATTTTTCAGCAGTGTTTTAATTAATGTTTGAATCAATGATAATATATCATTATTGTTTGCAGAAGTACCATTTGTTAATCAAATTTTGTATATATTGTGAAACATTGTTTCTATTATTTTCTTCAAAATTTAATTGAAACCACGATTATAAACAATTTTTTTAATTCATTTAATGGAAAGATGTGGAAGTTCATTTAAAGTTAGCAGTGACATAGGCCTACTTCTGTTATTGTTTTAGTTACATCTTAAAGCATTTCTCTTTTTGCAAGCTAATTTTGAAGTTTTATAAAATTTTCAAAAGCTAGAAATTATATGTATGTAATAATTCACTTTATGAAATGTTACATGTTACAGTACAGTTTGAATCTGGAGATCAGTGTTGCTCCTTTAATTAATTCTTTTTCATACATAATCTGCTATTCTTGGATGTATTCTGATTTTGTAATTTGTACTTGAGTTTTTAATATTTTATTTATGTAGTGCAAGATGAGCTTTGATTAATTTAAATCACTTTGCTAATTCATAACTGTAAGCTTTTTGATGACTAAGAGAATGCAGTTTCATTTATATAATTTGAATAGTTATCAATAATGATGCAACCTAATGTTTTTAACTTTTCTCAGCAATCATTAATATTTGACCTACAAATTGAGTTTGATTTCTAGTGTACAATTTTAGCAAACATTTCAGAATGTATAATTTGCATCACAAAATCAAAACAAGCAATTCATTCGTAATATTTCCCATAATACTGGAAAGTAGCCTTTGCACCATAGTCTGGTGACTTATTATATGTCTTGAATAAATGGTTTGGTTGCTCTTGTGATACACTTTACAGTTGCCAGTGCTGTTGTTCATGTTGAGAATAATTTCTGTATGATACTGCCATGGAAACCAACATTGTTAAGCAATGAAAAGAGAGGCAAACATGCAAGTTCAGAGTGGTCTTTTTATCACTTAATTAGGGGCAGCTGAATAAACATTAATAAATGTATGACAGTTGATAAAATTGTTCCTCTCTTTGATAGAAGTTGTATAAGTAGTACATTACTTGTTTGTACCATGGTCTGGACCAACAGATGAAGCATTAATGATCTACTGTTAAATGATCTACTACCATCAGGATAACTTGTTCTCCTCAAATATTTCATGTTGTTTTGGTACTGGTAGATGATTTTGCTTTCATGGATGTATTACATTTACTGATCTAATTAATTATTTTTTTTTAGTAAAATTTATCAGATAATTTTTATACATTTTTAACTTTGTGATCACCTATTTCTTTTTTCATTTTGCGATTTTTGTTTCAAGTATACTATTTTGAATGATTTCCCTTATTTAAGTTGTAATTTGCTAAATCATATTTATGACTGTACTTTCAAAAGTATTAGTGACTATTGTACGATTGATTGTATTTTGATAATTTGTGTATTTTTTAAAAATATACCCTACTACAGTTGACATACAATCTTTTGACTTGTTAAATTTAGGTATACTGTAACTATTAGTTTATATGAAAATTACTAATTTCATAAGAAACTTGTATGTTAATTTCTTTGTTTGTTACTTTTGTTAAATTGCTGCAAGTAGTGAGTAAATAAACTGCTACAGAAAAAAAAAATCAGTGTACATCGTTATATTTTATTTCTCTCAATACTAACCATCATCACAACTGTGCCTCAAATTTGATGCATGGATTTAACATATCTTTTGTATTCTTTATGTTTAATATTAGCATTTTTCCTAGTTTTGGTAAATTATAAGATGAAGTGACTAAAAGAATTCTAGGTCATACCTTTGAAAGTGAGTACTGTTAAACTCTTAAAATCTCACATTCTTCAATATATAACATCAGTCTACTTTGTTAATCACTAAATGGAGGGCATGATATTGGGTCTTTCTGTTGCCAATTTGAATAGTAAAAATTTACTTACAGCTTTCAAGATTGTTTTATAATGTTAGTTTCAGGAGACGTATTTGTTGGATTTATACTCTGACAATATCTTGCATTGATTTAGACTGTAACCCTCTCCCCTGATGAAGAACAGCCTTGCCCGTTTTATATATATTTGCTTATGATTTTACACCTCATCAATGTAAAGGTCATTAGAGTCTGGAAAGGACTGGGAAGAAGGAATGGAATTTAGCTATGGCCTATTGAAGGAAGCATCCTAGCATTCGCCTGTAGTGATTTGAGGGAAACCATAGTAAACCCAAATCTGGATGCCTGGACAGGGATTTGGACTGGCATTTTCCCAAATGCGAAGCCATAGCGTTAACCGCTCACCCACCATGCTCAGTCCCATTTTATATAATTCTGTGTATGTGCAAGTTTTTCATTTCAGTGTTGACAAGCTCTCTGATATTGGCCTTCCTCTTTATCCTTAATCATGCAATAAACCAGTTTGAAAGAAATATTTTTCCTCCTGTACTGTTAACAGCTATTTTTCCTGAAAATTATGAGCTGCATGGTAATGGTTCATTAGTTTCATTTAGCAACTTTATCAATAGAAGAGATATTGTAAGTTTTAATAAACATCGTGCCGTTTGCTACTATAGATTCTTTTGGTGTTATCTAATAATTCCACATTTTTTTGGATCTTTTTGTCAATGTGATGGAGGACGAGAAACAAGTATTTGTTGGAGTTTTGGGCATACAGTGCCCATGTGCAGTTCACTACAGAAGCTGCATTTCTCATTATTGTTCACATCATTATTTAACTTCTATAATGGAAGTGGCATTGAAATACTGTAATAGGAGTATGAGGAGGAACTGTAAGTAGGATGATTGGTTTTTGTAAGACCTATGTTTGATATGGGGCATGAATGGAAATTGGATGTAGAATCAGAGTGCACTATGTGGAAGGGAAGAAATAGTACAATTCCAGGCTTAAGAGAGTGGTGATGTTTTCATTTGCAGGTAGAGCATCAGGGATTATGCAGTTATTCCATTTTCATTATTCACTTTTGTCTTTATATTAATGCAGTATTTTTCAGATTTATTGTCAGAAAATTTCACAAGCGCTGTTCAGTATATTTGTGCAATTCTAATTATTGGTCAGATTTAATCTCTAGGTACCAATGAGTCTTTTACAACAGAAGGGAATTCAAAGGTGGGCAGATAGGTCTGAGTATCATTCGTTATTTGGCCTTAGCTGACAGTGAATTAAATACTTCTTTCGAAGCTTTGAAACATCAAGGTTTGATGCATGGGTTTCCTTTGCAACCCATGAAATTGATGAATGATGAGAGATATAGATAGGAATCAAACAGTAAAAAATTAAACATTTTACCATCCATATTGTGCATATATTACATTTATTGTGTAGTTTAAATGAATCAACTTTCTCTACTTTAACTGTTACTGATGTTTTCATTACTGTAACATTTATAAATTGTAAAATATAATCATTTTCTCCTTGATAGGACTGCGGGTACATGTGTCCTGCTTGAATTAGAACCAGATTTTTGAGAATCAGAGCTCTGTCTGTGTAACATCTAACTTAGTGTTCTGTATGATAAGTATTTTTTTGTTTCTGAAATATGTAGTTTATGAGGCAAAAATTGGGGACCAACCCAGCATTCACCTAGATTATTGTGGGAAACTGCCTAAAAATCAGTCAGGACAACCATTATACAGGAACCAGGACTCAAACCTGGTTCCGTTGTACCTCCCCGATCCTGTGCGCTGGTGCCTAAATGCATGCAACCACAATGGCAGGTTTATTGTTTGTTTATTCATTCTTTTTCGTGTTATTTCCATAATTATTCCCTTATTTACACATCTATTTATTGTTGTAATTTAATTTTATATATTTTCATCTATTCCTGTGTTTCATCTCCTCAAGTGATATTGTTTTTCAATTACTATTGGTGATTTACTCTGTTTCATCCAACCCCAATATAATCTTATATATATATATATAGATGTGTGTTTCCCTATATTTCACTTTTCAGCCACCACTACCTAGCACAGATCACTGGTGTTTGTGTGTGGAAGTAGCATGGAATTTTCTTTCATGCACAACGTTGGCCGAATGCCGACAGCTGTGGGAGTGTGGGAGATATGATGGTTAAAAGTAGTCGATGCAGGACATTTTCATATTTCGACCAAAGACTTGTGTCTCCTTCTCTTTCCTGCCACAACTACATAGCATAGACCATTGGTGTTAGTGTGTGGTAGTATTATCGTGTCTCCTATCATGTACTATGGTGGTTAGATGTCAGTAGCTTTGGGGGTGTGGGAGATATATGGTGGTTGAAAGTGGTTGACCTGCGCCACTTTTATACTTCTACCAAAGATGTATGTGTCTCGGTGTATCACTTCAGCCAAAACTATCTAGCGCAGATCACTGGTGTTTGTGTTTGGTAGTAGCACAGAGTTGCCCATCTTAACGTTGGCCAAATTTCAGTAGGTGTGGGAGATGTGGTGGTTGAAAGTGGCTGATCAAGGATATTTTCGTATTTGGACCAAAGACATTTGCGTCCATATATTTCTCTTTGTTGCCACAACTCTATTGCGTGGACCACTGGACTTTGTGTGTAGTAGTAGCATCGAGATTCCCATGGTGCACTATGGAAGTTAGATGTCGGTAGCTATAGGGGTGTGGGAGATATAGTGGTTGGAAGTGGTCGACGTAGGGCAGTTTTCTATTTCTACCAAACACGTGTGTCCCTATATTTCACATTGCAGTCAGAACTACCAAGCGCAGACCACGGGCAATTGTGTAGTAGCCTGGAGTCATCCATCATGCACTATGGGTGATTGCATGTCGGTAGCTGTGGGGGTGTGATAGATTTGGTGGTTGAAAGTGGTGGACCTGATAAAAAATAGACAAATGTATCCCTATATTTCACTCTACAGTGAAAACTGCCCATCTCAGTCCACTGGTGATTGTGTGTGGTATTATTCTCAAGTCTCCGACCATGCTCCATTGTGGTGTCATGTCAGCAGCTATGGAAGTGTGGGAGATATGGTGATGAAATTAATTGACGAAGGGCAATTTTATATTTCAACCAAAGACATGTGTGTCCCTATTTTTCACTTTGCAGCCATAAATACCCTGCGCAGATCACTGATGTTTGTGCGTGGTATTAGCCTCGAGTCTCCCATTGTGCACTGTGATGGTTACATGTTGGTAGCTGTCAATCACAATTCTTTACAATCATGAACGAAGTCATGGGCATCAGTTAGTAATTAAAATAAACTCAATTAGAAATTCACTGGAGCACAACAACAATGAATTTCAAATATTAAAAGAAGAAACAAAGATTATCAAAGAAAACATAAAGCATGCTTGAAATAAGCCATGAGTATGTTGCATTTTGGGGACTTTTGTTTAAGCTTGAAACTCTTACAAGATGATGTTTACACTTGAGAATCATGTTGTACTTCTCTGTTTTTATTTTTGGACTTCTGTTCCATTTGGAAAGGTTTAATTTGTAATTTTAATTTAGTCTGTCAAATCTCCATACAGAATCGACTGAATGCATAATATCCAACTACCAGTCACCTTATTTCACCATCCATGCTGCTTTTAGTCTGAATTTACCCTGCAAGCACACACTGCCAATCATAAACCAAATTCTTAATCTTTTAAAAAGTCTCACCTTTAATCCAGATTCAACATTTTACCATTCTTTGATCCAGGAATAGTTTAACTTTTGCCACAACTTCCATATGCATTATCATTATACTCCTGGTCTTAGTGAGATAATTAAATAGAAAAATGCCATACACATTTCAAATTCGATGTTCCCTTTCTCTTCAACAGTTTCTTAAAACCTAGTTTTGCCTCAGCCAGTTTCCTTAAATCATTAACCCATAGTAATATTGGCCTACATGTAGACAAGGACTCAGTGGCAGTAGTCATCAAAGATATTATTTTAATTAGCATTCACCTTCCCCCAATGAACCTAAACATGGAGTATGTGATCACCCCCTAGCTTCACACAAGTTAATGGCTGGCACACCAAAAATCTCACACCCATCTTCCTCATAGCCCCTGAGAAGGCTTCAGTCCTCATTATTTCCAAATTTATAAACCCAGTTAGCTAGCATACTCTACAGTTCCTTGTAGTTTCCCATTTAAACACATCTTACCTTCTGCCTATAGGCATGTTTCTTCTTCATTCATCAAGGTATCCCACATTCTCAAGAATATCATGACATTACTTCTTGCTTTTGGTTCAGTGTTTATTAATAGTAATGTCACATCCCATATATTACTTTGTAGCACCCCCTTTCTCTCTTCTGTAGCCCAAATGTTACCTGATAACTCAAATTTACTTCAACCAGTGGCACTAAAACTGCCTTGAATGTTGCACTGACCACCTAACTCCTACTATATTGATATATCTCACTTCAGTGGCTTTCTGAGGCCTCTGGATAGGTTAATTCAACCACCTTAAGAATATACATTCTATAGAATAGTAAAGACACAGTATGATGTAGTAATCACTAACCTGTTGGTAACACTGTGAAATTGGCTCAGTGTAGTGTTGTGTTACAAATATTTTCACAAGATTATCGCTGCATCACAAATACTACTCCTTCCCTACTCCAGACTCAGAAGGAGGCTAAGTTCCCTGAAGATGACCTTAGGCTTTGTCAAAATGTCAGGAAAGAGGAGGATTATTTATGACAAAGTGTTAATCTTGTAAGATATTTATAACAATATCACACCCTGCAAAAACAGCAAAATCTTTTATACCTAGTGTTCTTGTATTTCACATTGAAGAGAAGCTTGAGAGAAGATTCCAAATGTCGCCATTCAAATAGCAGCACAAAGCAAAGCCGGACTCTGATATAAAGCAAACGTGAAATAGAATCATGGAGAGAACCATGTACAGTGAAACATTAAAAAGAAACAAAGTTCAATTGAATTGACATATTAATTTTTATACAGATTTATTAACTTTAAATTGAGTAAACATCCCACAACATCCAGTTCTTATTGAATTATTTTAACAGGATTGGAATTTTATTCTTTTAGCATGAGATTTAATGTCAAAACTTTTTCATAACATGCATTTCCTACCAATCACAGAAGAAACTTTGCAAAAGGTTGCTTTGCTTTTACTTTTTCCTGAGCTACTGTAATGTTGTCGACTAAAGAATAATCAGTATCTTGTTTCTTTATTACTTGTTCATTGATCATGAAGTCAGCTTGAATGTAGCAGAACTGTAGCTCAAAACTGCATCCATCCTTCACAATGTTCTACTTGTTGATTAAGGACTAACAACCAAAAATTTCATTCTCTCTTGTGTTCATGTCCATGACATATATTCACACAGCTCATCAATCATCTATGTTAAGAAGTAGTTCATTTTCCTATCTTGATTTAAAAAGTATATATTTAAATCTGGTGCTTTAAGGATGTCCAAATTTTTTTCAAAGAAAGATATAAAAAGTATGATTTACTCACCTGACTTTATTTTTAAATCACTGAGTCACAGTACCAAGATAAACTACCAACAATTATGACCTTCCTGCTGCCATTACTGAATATAATTTAGTTTCTCCTAGAGAACCTTATGGTTGTCATTCTTCCACCATGTTAAGCTTCCAAGACCCTTACCATCAGTTTCGTATTTCCACCAGAAATCTATCTAGCAAACTCATAACTATCAACTAAGAACAGTGAAGTATAGTAGTCCACCCTCTTGTCCTCTATGTCTGCACTACACTCGATAATATTGGGGATAATCTGGAGCACATATTTCTTTACCTCGAACTATGACTATACCCCTATGCAATTTGTGGTTTCCATATTTCTGTTAAGTAATTGGTCTCAGCGTACCGTTTTTTTTGGAAACTCACCAGTTCATTGTTGGCATATCATTTATCAATGATTATGAATATCCTCAAGAATCTAACACTAATAATACTCTTGGTATCTTATGTCTTAATGATAATTCTCCAAGCCTGGTATTGCTCAGCCGTGGCATTCAGGAGAACAAAGGTTCAAATCCCTATCCAGCCATCTAGATTTTGGTTTTCTGCAATTTCCATGCAATGCCAGCATATTTCTTTCAACATCAACAGCAGCTTTAACAGTAGCAGCATGCGTACTGCCCCTAGATCTAGAATTGAGGAGCTATGTATTGGCCGAGAAAGAACAGGATGGATAAGGTTGTGGAAATATTTGTGATAGAGGTAACACCAAGGAGGAATTGTGGAATGTATTGATTGAGGAATGACGAAATGAGTGGAACAGGTCGTAGAATGTACAACATGTAGAGCTGTAAAAGTAACGAGAAATTCTGTACTTGTATTTATTCGTTACTAAACCAACCAATACCTGTTACTTTAGAATCTTTACTTTCGGTACAATCGAACAATAGCATTAAGCATTGTATCGAGTCGCGCCGTGTACGGGATAACTTTGTTACTATTGTATCGTTTCGTTATTCGTTACTCGTTACTTTCGGTACAATCGAACACTAGCATGAAGCATTGCATCACATCACATACGGGACGACTTCGTTCGTACTTGGTAAAGTTTAAGTAAATTGTTTATTTAATAAAATAAGTTTAGGTAAGTTGTACTTTTGGATAAAACTTAGCCAATTAATTAGCACATGGGTCTTACGGAAAACCTCTGAATGTACACTTGATCTACTGTAATGAATATTACATACGAAAGAATAATCTAATTTCAACATACCTGTTTGCATAAAAAAAAAAAAAAAAAAAAAAGATCTAACCTTTCACCTGAAAGCGACATATCTAGTGACAATAACTAATGACGGTTATTTTTTAAAGTAGCCTGCTCAAAACCCTGCATAGAAGCCTGATGTGATAATCGGACATGTATTTAACAAATATTATAATCTCATCAAAGTATTTTGTTTTTAAATAGATTGTTTCACCACTGTCTTCCTTTACGAATTTAATTTATTTTTGTAAATTCTTCATCTTTTTGTGATAGGTTTGTTAAAATAAATGTGGACATACCATCAGATCGGGCCTGCAGGCAAAATACTATTGACTCCTTCGTTAATTATTTAATTTTAAAACTATCAATATTCAAAACTTTTAAATCAGTAACAAAGGTTCAGGACAAACATGCGATTAGATTAATTGTTGTCGAGTCGCGGTTACAACAAACATTCAACATCAAAGCCAGAACTGCATTGATCACATGGATCCTGTGATAATAATACAATAACTAACACCAGGCAAAAGGAATAAAAGTCATTGTAACTTGTTCTTTGTTTATGGAATTCTGTAACTGCAAAAAAGGGCTGCTAGATTTGTTTCTGGAAATTATCGCAGAAAGCAATCAGTAACACATATGATAAAGGAGCTGGAATGGGATTCATTGGAAGACAAGAGGAGGGTGAAGAGGGTCATGGGAGTGTACAAGTTGTATATTGGTGTAAGAATTAAAAGTAATGCTTGGAAGAGAAAAGATTGCCATGACCACAATGTTGCACTCGATTTCAGGCACAAGGATTTAAGAAGATTTCCCTTTTTAGGTAAGGGTTTCAGGGATTGTAATAAGTTACCAAGAGAAATTATGAATAATTTACCAAACATGTTGAAAGAATTTAAAGTTAAAATTTGTAGAGGGCAAATGGAGGTGGATGCACGAAAGAGGAGGAGATTGGAGCGTAGGCCCCATTGCAATTTTATTAAATATTATTAGAATATAACAAGTGCAGAAATTTATATCAAAAACTATTAGACAACTCTTTTATATTGTAAATAACACTATGAAATAAAATAGAAGCTATCAATTCTTAAAATAAACAAATTTCACAAATATTTGAATTCAATAAACCTCATTAATGAACTATCAATGAAAAAATAGTAAGTATCTTTAATTATCCTTACAAATGTTCTATTTACTAATTATGCACTGTAAATTTTAATGTCGAATCATACAACGAACCCGTTACTCAGTAACGAATACAATGTTACTTTTACAGCTCTAACTACATGTTCCCATCCGTAGCTGAAGGAATCGGCATGGAATTCTTTCAACCATCTCCACGGCTAATTCAGTACTTCCTTTCAACCATCTCCAGGACTAATTCAATACATAACCGGCCGCAGACCATACAGAAGCTTCCTACATAAATATAGACTTTCTCCAACCAGCAAGTGCGAGTGTGGAGAGGAAATTGCACCAGAGCACGTAGTGTGGGAATGTCAAACAATAGCAGATATGAGGATCACATGGCAAGAACAGTATCAAGGGTTGAAGATATTTGATAAACTGCATTCACAGGGACTATAGCACTTGCTAAATGAAAGTGCAGAAATAGCATCTCAAAACAAAAAACAAAAATATCTGGAGCAGAAAAAAGCTGAGGGTGGGAATTGACAAAGACATCCACCATAACTGCCATGATCACCTCTGGGTTTCCCAGAGGAGTTTCCCCTCTAAATGATTGCTCGAGTCCCTCATATATATCAGGAGGGTCACTTCCTGAAGCGCTGGGGGTCTCTGTCGCAATCGATACCAGCAGAGTTATGGCTGGGGCTGCAGCCCAGACCTCTTGCATACCATTCAACTGGACATCTGACAAAGTTTCATATTATAAATGGGAAAGTGAAATTACTCACTCATAGGTAGCTGTTAAGAAGTAGGATAGTAAGAATTTTTCAAATTCATATATATTATCATTGTAGCTTGATATATTAGGTTGTTTAGTTGTTAGTTCCAATTGGTGTTCTATTTACATATTTATTATTACTATCATTATTTTCTTTAGCGAAGAAGATTTAGTGGCCCAGTTTACCCTCTGGATGCTGGATCAAAATGTAAATGGAAAATAATATCAAATGGAAAAGTATTTCCTTCAAAAGGCCATGGCCATATTTATTCTCATTTATTTCCCCCAGCCGTATCCCACCACTGATGATCTTCATTTCAACAAGATGAAGAAAGAAAAAATATACTGTATATCACAAACCAAAAGTAATTCATCTTACACTTCTTAACATAGCTAATTTCAATAATATTTGAACAAATTTAATTCATTTTAAAATTGTCCATGTTACACACCTCATTAAATCTTAAGACTGCATGCCCCAATCAATGGATTTACTGTCAGCAGATTTTTTTCTCCTCAATTATTTTTGTAATACACAATAGTTTTTAGAGTGGTATATAATATTCCTAAACCATGCACCATAAGTATTTTAGCCCACTATCTAAATAGACAAACCTAAAGAATGTGTGGAAATAAGCTTTACTGAAATGTGTATTTACCATAATGCTGACATTTAATTTTTATAAATTAACCGTATACACGTTTCAACAATATGATAGTAATACAGTAGAGCTCCAAATTTACTGTATGTATGTTGAAAATGGGAGAAAAAAAATATTTTTTAAAGAAAAAGAACTTTTCATTAATTAAATGAATAGGCAACACTTTTACATCTCAAGTGCTGTACAGTATGTGCATACTGTACTGTAAATAAAAGTCGTTGTTTGCTGAACATCTCGGTCAAAATAAGCTGTTTGACTGTATTCATCCATTTTTGGGCAACCAAGTCGCACATCGACTTGAAAGTGAGAAGTTGTATGTGGTCACACTGGGGCTGACGCTCCATCTACTTCAGCATTGTTTCAAGATTGGCAAATGGTTAACTAGCTGGTGATTCAACTTCAACATTAAGGTAATCTTCCTTTCAATAAGTTCATCATCATATAGAATTTCATACTCGGGGTCTGATGAATCACACCAATATCGTCAGCACTAACTTTTAAACATCCACAAATTTTCAAAAGAATGTTTCGGAACTCCTCAAGTGACACGTCATCCCCTCTTCTCCTGTCTCTTCCCTTTCTGTCATAATTAAAAAAGCGATTCGGATATTCAGCGATTCGGATAGTGAGAGTTTGAATAATTGGAGTTCTACTGTATAATATAATCCTCTCGGGTGTCCGGCCGGATCGTATTGTATAAACACAACTTTTCACCCACTAGCTCTGCTGTCTTTATCAGCTGTCAGGTCTCTTCTAGCTGTCAAAAGCTTGCTGTCACCGCCTAGACTATGATAGTGATAATTTATTAATTATGTATAACTATGAGGAAATTATTTTTATAACTGTATGATAATGGCATTTCATTTAAAAAATTTAAACATTTTTTGTTATAAGATTTTGTCGTTTCCCTAATAGGTTTTGCAGCAATGTATGGTAATAAGTTTATAACACACTACAGACAACTAAGAATTTCAAAACAGTTTATAAAGTAATTAACGAAAATAAGGAAGGATACAGAAAGGCTGGGGGACCGCAACAAACACACAAACAGGTTTTACAATTTTAACCTTAATCATTGTACAGAGATCAGGAATATAACAAAGGGATCAGATGTGTACACACAGACTCATCACATCACAGAAGTTAGAGATTATAAAGTGGGAAGAGTGGATATAGCGATGGTGGGGATAGGTAATTGTTAATCTCTGGAAAAGTCCATACAATTTAACAAATTTTAATATATAATTAAGCAATAGGTTTACTGGTGGAAGTCTTACGAGAGATTAAAGCCATTATGATACTGTGTGTCATGAATGTTAGTTTACTACTTCTCATCTGTGGAGTTCGGAAGGAGTCAGGAAAAACTGTCTCAGTCCTAATAGTAAAACATTTGTTGAGATCATTAAAAGTTGTGGGAACTGACAAAGGTTGCCAGTGTATGATGTCTGCCTGTGGGCCTAACTTCCAGTAAGACCCTACCAGTAAACCCACGACTTTAATATATATTGACAGTGAAAATGCTGTTAGGTAAGGGAAATAGGAAAGAATAGGAAAAGTAAACTTGTCACTCATCACAATTGAAGACAGGAGGCAACGATGAACACAAATGCGAAAACACTTCACAATATTTCTGTATAAACCTTAATCATGATTACAGGAGCACATGCAGCAAACAAATGGGATTTTACAAACTAAAACTCTCCACAACACGTGACCAAAGTTTATACAGAAAATTGTAAAGCGTGTTCACATTTGTGTTTGCCATCACCCTCTTACCTTCATCTGCAGTGACTTATGTGTTTACTTTATCTATCTTCCCTTATAGTTCCTGAGGTAATTATCAACCATCTACTTCACTTTCCACCATCGCCATTCCAATTTTGTTCATCTCTGATTGTTGTGAGTCTGGTTAAGTACACATCTGATCCCTTTGAAAATTATCTCATGCTAAAGGTTTGTACTGAAATAGTGTAAAGTGTGTTTGTGTTTTTGTTGCAGCTCTCCTGCCTTCATTTGTTGTGACTGATGGGTTTCTGTCAGTATTCTCCATCATTTTCATTGCCTTACTGCATTTTAACTGTCACTATTATCATAAGTAATGGGGTTAGGTTGCATTGTTCACTGGACAGAATATAAGAAGACTGAGTTACATATTTGATAATGTTTTTTCGAGTAAGGGAATTTTCTTGTCTCCGAGATGATAATGACTAATTTCCTAAGAATTTTCTCATTTATGGTCAAACTACTCCCATATTCTGCTAATCATTATAGTCCTGCTTTTATTTAATTTTCACAGCTACTTCATATTTTCACCTCTACTCAATTTCCCCAAGTTGCTATATAGCTCATGTGGTGGAGCGTTTGACTTCAGCCTGTACAATGAGTTCGATCCCCGATGAACCAGGGAGAAAAAAAAGTTTTCCCGACAGTGACATCCCTTTGGATATCAATAGATGGGGACTAGTCTACCAGCATATCCTTGACACCAGGCATTCCACTGGCCACAGCCTCTATTAACACCACCCCAGTAAACCTATCACTTATATTGTCATATTTACCAGACCCAAATTATTTTGATGTCTATTTTATTAAAAAATAATTTAAGTCATTTTTGATTTTACTTTGACCAATGATTACAAAGATTATACTTTCCGGTAATTATTGTTGATGAACTTCCCACCACCATTGCAATCCCCACTTTTCTCATCTGGTTTATCTTTGGCTTAGTCATGAGGTTGGTCTGTATGTGTACACACGATCCTCTTGCCATTTGCCCATCTCTAGTTATGATAAGGGTTTATACAAAAATATTGTAAAATGTGTTCATGCTTGTGTGTTCATCATGGCCCTCCTGCCATCATCTGTGGTGAATGATTGGTTAATTTTCTCTTCCCCTCCTTTTCATTGCCTGACGGAATTTTTACTACTATCAAACTCTTAACTGTCTGAACTTGTAAAAAGAGAGAGAGAGAGAGAGAGAGAGAGAGAGAGAGATCAGATTGCTTATTATTTTAATGTTACAGTTCATGCAAAATAGTAATAGCCTTGTAAAAGCTTTTAGAGAACACCAACTTTAAGAATGTGGTCAATAGGGTTCAGATCTTTATGAGAAGTCATATTTTTATCCCTGCTTCTTTTTAGCTGAAATGCTGAATGAACACTGATTAAACGTATCTTATTGTTTTTAAATGTATTTTATGTAGCATATAAATGCAAGTTCAGGTCATTTTCATAGTTTTGGCCATAATAAGGTAATATTTATGGTTATATTTTGAGGAAAATCTAGTAATTCTTTAATAGTATGAGGAATTCACTGGAAGTTAC
The DNA here is from genome assembly GCA_031002005.1 of Vandiemenella viatica. Lineage (NCBI taxonomy): Eukaryota > Metazoa > Arthropoda > Insecta > Orthoptera > Morabidae > Vandiemenella > Vandiemenella viatica. The sequence goes on from JARYHS010008074.1 coordinate 246,886,949, forward strand.
AGATGAGAAGAAATCAAGATAATTATTCACAGAACTGTATTTCCATTATAAACTGGAGGAAAAAACAAATTTAATTGCCACTGAATTGGTCAGAATTCACCAATCATGAATTAAAGTTATTAATTTTTGTCATTCTGTAAATGTTACATGTTCTGTCCACCTTTCAATCTCGAAAATGCAGCAGCAGCAGCGTGCCTGTGTAAAGCTGTGTTCATCAATGTCTCATTGTCATCAATACTTTTGAAAATAATCCTGTCAGAGTAAAATCTGCAGTGGATCAGAGAGTATCGCCATGCAGAAAACAAAATTTTCTGAAAGTGTGAAGTTAGTAAGGAATTTGGAGAGGAGTATTTTAGTACAGACTAAAGAATTGTTTTCTGTAAATTATGTGACATTAAAGTGACTTCAACAAAATGATTTAAACTTAACCCTTTGACTGCTGTAGACGCGTTAACGCGCGTGGCTACTACTGCGCCCAGGTGCTCCAGACGTGTATACATGCGCCGCCTTGCCGCTCTGTCTCTGCTCCAGACGTGTATACACGCGCCGCCTCGCCGCCCTGTCTGTACTCCAGACGTGTTAACACGCTAGCCTCTTAGCGGCCTGGCTATGAAGCCATATTTCCACCCAGGGTGGTTAGTTGTTTTCCTCATTCGGCCCTTGAGCATTGGCAGCTGCGATCTAATTTGTGTTGCTCTTTTCATTTTAGTTTTCGCTGAGAAAATGGCATACAGTCATTATTTTTTTTAACTGCTTAACCTCTCTTAACAGCGAGGTTTTTAGAGATGTTAAAGAATGGGGGGCAAGGAATGGTAAGGAATTCGGCTATGGCCTTTTGAAAGAAGCATCCCGGCATTCACCTGGAGTGATTTGGGGAAACCATGGAAAACCCAAATCTGGATGCCTAGACGGGGATTTGAACCATCGTCCTCCCGAATACGCCGTCGTGTTTGTACCGCGGAAGAAATCATGGAGATTATTACTAGAAGCGACAGTGAATATAATCACTTTAATATGGATGACAGTGATAACTCTTCGACAGGATCTCGATGTAATTTTCCTAAGCTGTGTACATCAGCTAGTGGAAAATGACCATTTTTCAGAGTTTGAAGCTACAGATTGTTCGAGCGAAATGTGTGGAAAAAGAGAATGCTTTAGTGACGTGTTTGACAGCATGTGCTTGTCGATTAAGCTGCAGGACACAAGTGTGGATTACGTTAACATTCCAGCAGTTTGTCATTTTTCCTGATATTTCTAACGGAATATCATATGACATCTAATGCTGATGAGACCAACAGATACGCGAGAATCAATTCACACTATATTTTCACTATGAAGTGGTTTAAAAAGTTCTTTTTCCACATTCTCGAACACTACATTTTAAATGCTCACGCTCTTCACCGAGTAGTAACCGGACGAAAAATGCCAGTTGCAGAGTTTCGTCTGTTGCATCCATAAATTTAAATTTCGTGAGGAATTTTACAGGATTTCCTGACACCCCCCCCCCCCCCCCCGTCTTGTAAGATCAGGTTCCGTGAGACGCCACCCCCCCCCCCTTGAAATCGCCCTCGCAACTTTTTGAGACCTTTTTTCCAAATTTCATTCTTATTGCAAATTCAAAGAAGAGCACGCCAATGCGTAAATGCGCTGTATGTTCGATACAGAAAGTGCGTCGAGAAACCAATGCAGAACATGTAATGTATCACTGTGTGTTGTACCATTTTTCAAGGCTTATCACACAAAAAGAATTACTAACCATGGTTAACTGCAGAGTAATAATTATATTACATTTATACGCCTCTAAAACTAAAGAAAATAATTAAAAAAATATATATATATTAACCGGGTCAAAAAGAAGACTGGAAAATTTGTGCAGAATTTGTGAAAGGTATTCGGAAAGGTTCTCTCTAGATAAATTACTACGCTCACAAACTAAAAACATTTCAGTTGCTGTAATATCTATATAGTATATGAAGTACCGACATGTTTGATTACGCAGACATTTACTTTTAGAGGAGCTTTAAACTGAAAAACTTTAGATGTTATATTAACTGTATTTATTTTGTATCTGCGGTTTCAAATCGCAGAGCGACAGCAGAAGAACTCCACACACAACGCTCCAGATGTATTCAGCACACAGCGGTCCGGTCTAATGCGGCATTCCAGCGCAGGTAAACAGCTTAGGCGTAAACAAAGCCGCACTCAGCGAGGGCTCGGCCAGCCGAACCGTAGCAGTTAAAGGGTTAATTTCCCAATGGTGCAGTGAGTACCCAGAAGCAAATTATGCTGTTTACATGAAAGCAACATTCCTACATAAAATAAATTATGTGTAATTGGGCATGTTACAATGCATATTGAATTTAAATGTTTGGCCAAATTTTGTTATTTTCTGGTTATATTTACCCATTTTTAAGGTCATATTTGCATGCATATTTCTCTATTTCTTTGGTCATAATGATCCGAACCCTAGTGATTGGGAATATTTAACTAACTGCAGCTAAATATCACTTTACTCGCATGTATACGACAAAAAACAGTGAAAATGAAATCATTAAGATATCCAAAAGTACTTTTTACCTGTGCATTTATGGAATAAAGAGATGAGATAAAACAATGTTATACACTTGTAATTATGAACTGCCACTATAAATAAATTTTGTGTTCCTACTGTACTGGATTTGGTTTTTGTCTTTGTTATTTCTTAATCCTGTGAAACTCCCCCCCCCCCAAAAAAAAATATTTTTACAAAGCAATGAATATTTTTTACTGGCACTAGACTGATGGCCTCAGATTTCTCACTGTATTCAATGATTTCAGGACTTTCAATTCTTTTTAATTATAAAGTAAATAAAATGCATTCGATTTATCCAAACATTCAGCATTTTCAGGACAAAAGTTATTAAACTGAGAATTTTAGATACTTATGTAGATTCATTTGTAGAAACATTTGAAATGATAAGAGTTGGTGGCAAAACAAAAGGATAAATAATTAGCAAGTACATCAAACATATGCCTGGTGTTCCATTAAAACCTTGAATGTTCTTAGCAAATTTTTATGATAGTTCAGAATATTAATTTTTATAACATAAAGGATTTTAAAACATATTCCCAGTGTTCCATTAAAACCTATAAACAGACATTTAGTCCAATATCAGTATTAAATGTTGCCTACACCACAGAAAATTTACTGAAATACATAGAATGAAGAAATTTTAAGAATAGGAAATCATGCTGTGATTCTGAGGCATCCCATAGCAAAATTTGGTTTTGTGATTGCTTTTTGGACTACATATGATTGTTCAGTTCCTACATACTCATCCAACCATAAATGTACAGTTACTACCAAAATCAACTGAAGGTTATGTAAATGAAAAATATGTCAGTCAGACATAAAATCAGTTTTAACATATTTGAACATATCAAGTTTTGCCAGAACACCAGTAAGTAGCATTTAACACATCAATAATACATAAACCTCATGCTTTGGTTTTCAGAACATAAAACCTTGTATTTATAAAACAGCGGATTTAAATACAAGAAAATTACAAAATCCATAAACAAATTTGTATAATTTTAGTACAATACAAAAAAAACAGACATTTCAACATAACAACCATAAATCATCGCATGTATGTCATTTTGATGTAGTTAGGAAATGTGAAAATAGGAGATCATAACATGGAACGTAACAGGTCAGTAGTTGTTCTCTGGTATTGTGCAAGTAAAAATAAATAAGTTTTGTCCCACGTGAAACAGAACTGCACATCACAATACCAAACTTAGATGTATACTGCATTCATTAGCCTATTAGAAGTTAAAATATTTTACCAAAACTAATGTACTGCAACTAAAATGAATTAAGAAAATTCTTCGATAAATAACTGATCATTTTCATGGCAAAGGTTCCATGAGTATCTGGCACACATCTAAAATCTTGGGACTAGTTGAAGCAACTTCAACTGATAAAATGAGGCAGCAACTATTTATTATTTTGTAATTGTGCCTCATCTGGCAAGTTGTCATCTTCCTGTGTTCCCTTGTGCCTAGCAAAGTATAGCTTGTAATTTATTTATTTTTTGCACTGAGAAGATATAAATGTCTCCTCAGCTGTAATAAATACTTGACTGGAATGACACTTCTGAATATAGATTCTTTTTTTTTAATAATTTAATTACCTCCTGGCACTGTTCTAAAACTGGAACGGTACGATTTAAATGGACAAAATTCCTAGGATGGATTATGGTAAAATGTTATTGTTAATGTAATCATTACATTTTGTTTCAAAGACTTCTTGTTACATATTTGTGATTTGCAATTTTTGTTGACACTTTTACAATTGGACAAATTTGTTGGAGCATTACTCCACAATATCTTTTATTATCACATGTAATAAGAAAGCTTAAGGAGAGGGGGTTGATACACTTAGTATGGGACAAAATGTGCACCCAATTTTATTTATGTTTCTATGTTCTCATATAGGGCCACGGAAAAGCTTTTGAACAGTTTATGCACATGAAAAAATATTTTCATAATGACTATTATGTGCAAAACATTTTTTATATACAAATATATTTTTTACATACTTGTGTTTATGTAAATTATAGCTCTTGGATGTGATAACACAGTGCTTTATTAATTACTTGGTGTTATGAATATGCTAATTGTAGGGCTGAATAATTCCAAAGAAAATTAATATGCAGATAAAGAATAAACTTTCTTTCCGCTTTGTTTCCAACAGCTCTCCTCCAGCTTTCTACTTTTCTTTTTTTTTTTATTGAGAAGCATATTTGGAAATCACAAGTTTAAATGCATCAAATTCTACTAAACAATTTAAAAAAATGAAGGGCATATGTGCTTTTCAACCACAATATAGTTTACAGAATACAGTTATGTAAAAACTTTCGTGATAAATAATGAAGATTACCATCTTCTATTTATATTGTATGCAAGACGTGAACACAGATAAAAAGTGAATTTTAATTTGTAATCTGTCTACACTGATATGAGAATTTTTTTTGTCATAAACCTCAATAGGAACACTAAAACATTTTTCTCTAGAAAGATCAAACTTTTCTACAAACTGTTGATAAAGGTACTGGGCACTCTTCCCAGATGATCTATACACAAAATCAGCACTCATTTCCTTCAATCACCCTATCTTTTGTTTGTATTTTTAATCTTAACATTGACATTACTTTTGAAATGTGACCATCCTCAATTTCATTACAGATTACTGACAAAACATTTATAAATGAACGCTGCAGTAGCAAAAAACATTACCACTCTGTAACAGCAAACACATAACTTGATAAATCCTTGCTCTGAGTTAAAAACAGTACTTACATGTGTAACTAGATAAATTTTATCTTTATTCATTAAGTTAAAATATATGACATGTATAAATCTTTTAAGCCATACACTGAGGAGAAATAAATTAAATAATGTTTGAAGGAAATGAGACCACAGTATTGAGAAAATCTTGACATTTGTATGAAGATTTACAGAACAGATACTAAATTGTTCCTAATATTTTTGATATATATTCTAAACATGTAACAAACACAAAAGAAAGAATCACCGAAGAACATTTGTTTTGATTTCATGTGCAGAAAAGTTGAAGTACGGACCATGCAGCCTTTTCATTCTCTGATTATTTGGAAAAAAAGGGGCATAACTACAAAGACAAAAAAAGTTACTATTGAGGAATTTAAATTATTTTCCATTAATTTTATTCTAACTCTGGACAAATCACTAAAACATCTAAAAGAAATGTATTGCGATTCTAAATCCTTGGCTTATAAATGTTTTCCCTCAAACTTTCAATGTAAAGGGCACAACTTAATGGCTGCATATCAGAATTTACCATCAAGATACTGAATGAAGACAAAATAAAATTATACTCATGCTGTGCATAGGAAGCCTGACAACTTATAACATTGACTATCTTGCTTACAAATATACTGTTGTGCTAGTTAATAATTGTAAAACTATTAATAATCGACAGTATCTAGTGATGAAATTGTTGATTCCTGTAACTCAGATTGCATGGCACAAAACTTTTTTTGTTTTAAATACTGATGCTATGTACTTGTGATTACCACTGTGCACTATTATACACAATTTAACATCCCCTCTGTGTACATACAATAAATAGAAACTGTTCATCATTTTTAAAATGTCACTCTCACTTTTAGTCGAGCAGAAAAAGTCAGTCAAAATTAATTACTACATTGCACCTCTCATAATTCATACTTGAAGATACCTAATTACTATATTGCTATCGGAAAATACTGTAAAAGCACTTTTCTTGGAATGCTTCATTGCAAAATAATGTAATTGCCACCAAAATTACTTTGAATTACACTATATGATAGTAGAAAACGTCACATGGTACAAGTGAAATATTTTACTTGTTATCATGTACATATAATATTTCAAAATGAGAGTTCTTGAAAAACAGTACAGAAATGCAGTTTGAATAGGTAGTTTTGCTGCATATAATACTTGGGCTTGAATTTGGGTGAAGATCCCAAAACTTCTTTGCACTTTGAAAAACATTAAAAATAATTCGATCATGATTTCCACAAGTTCACAATACATTAATAATGGCAATTAAAACTGTTCTCACTGTCATTCATTCTGAAAATAAAGAATATAAAACATTACACATTACATAAAACAGCACACTCTTCACACTGAAGCTGCACAAAACTATAAAAATGGAGGGAAAATCCTGCTTTGCAATATTATGCAAAGACCAACAACACCTCTACCATTCTGGTGAGTTTTCATGTATATAAGACAGTGATAGTAAGGTTAAATGTACAAGCAAGTAGACAATATGGTACATACAATTAGCCATTTCCCAACATGGAAACAAAGAGATTGGATAAAACAGTCACAACAAATTATATACAAAATTATTTTTACATTATGCAATAATAACAAGGAATTATTCCATTTTGTAACACAAGGTTATTAAACTGAATTGTTTCCTCAAAAGCTTTACAATAATAAAGTTTTTCGGAAGTGAACCTGTGCACAAAATGGTTTTTCTTGGAAATGTGAAGGTCTGGCAACTAGGTCTTGTAGTTAATCTTCACAAATGTGCGATAATTCTTCAGTACAGCAGTTTTCTGCAAACTGTACTTACTTCTTGATGAAGATCTTGTTCCCACTGTACTTATTCCTTCTCCTCGGCTACGGGAACGATGCAGGGTTGACAACCCATCTCCTGAAAATCATTTCACTATAGTGATACCATATAACAAAAATATGCAATAATAATGAAAAATCAGCCAGTAAAACAATTTAAATTCAAGGAGTATTCCAACAAAAAGAGGATGTTAACCCATAAGACCCTCTTCAGACTGTGCAATTCCCATACAACGCGAAAGGATACTTGAGTGTTCTGACAGTATCTACCAAATCACTTACAATGTTGTGTAATGGGCAGTCACAAATGGCGCCACACCCAAGAGACGCATATCCTACCAGTCTTATGTGACCTATGAGGAAGTCGGCCGTCAGTCGCATCTCCGGGGAGTCTTGTGAAATATGGTGGATGAATACGCATTTAACATTAAGTTTTTGGGTGAGTTGAAGAAAGAGTATGTGTAATTAGTATCCAGCAATTCTCTATCATCAAAACAAACGTTTGGTGGCTCTGTGGTTAAGGTGTCTGGCTGGGGATCGAAAGGTCACTGGTTCAAATTGGTGGGGATTTTCAAAGGCCCTTAACCCTTCTTTACCTCTAGCACAGCTTACTGTGTAATGTGCTGGTTCAGATTCCACATTAAAATGTACCCCGTAGATGTACTGAGTTAGGACAAGGTGGCTACAACAAGGGCGGAATGTGCAGCAGTAGAAACCCTGTCACCAGGTCATTGCAACCACACAGAATTATTATTGTAATCATTCAAAACTATTTCAAATAGATTTTCATTAATATTTGGCTTTAATAGCATGCTGTCTTAAGATTTAGATAATGTTAGATTCTTACTTGTACTTACTGTTGGGGATAGCGCAATATTATTCAGTTCAAAGTGTGACGGAACAATCTGTCTTCATCATATAGTTAGTTAAAAACCACACCCATTTATTTATTTTTCATTAGTTCTCATCACTAGTATGGACTTCAAAATTTCATAAGTGACTGATATATTTTCTTTAATTTGTTTATTTACCTACTTTGCATTTTCCCTACAGTATTTTCCCTCCTTTTCTCTTGTATGTATGATTTAAGAATGGCAACACATTCTTTCAATTTTTCTTTTCTATAATAGCTGTCGTAGACAATAGCCTCAGCAACACTTGATGAAAATCTCGGTTAGAAGCTATGAGGGATGGTTATTAGAATGATGCTCATCACAGCTAGAGGAAGACTGAAGAGACTGTATCACTTCACAGTATCCTCAGTGTGTGGTACTAGGTTGCCTGTGGTATCTAAGTTACGGGCAACTCAAATTGACAACACTGAAGTATCAGTCGTGTCACTTTGGAATTGCGCAGTGTGAGCAAGGTCTAAGTGTCTCTCAAAGGGTGACATACAGAATTAAAAATTATTTGCTTACCTACTATTCAATGATGAAAAATTAGCAAGCAGGGTTTTTATTGATTGATAATAAATAAACAAACCTGGCAACATACAATATTTTATATTAAATAGTAGTGACAGTAAAAGTGCCATTAGGCAATGAAAATAAGGAAGGATGGGAAAAATAACCCATAACATACCACAGATGAAGGCAGGAGGACCAAATGAACATGAAAACACAAAAATATGAACACACTTTACAATATTTCAGTTTAAAATCTTATTCTTGTATGTAGGCACAACCCTTCTATCAAGATGCTCAGTCTTACGTACGTGAATAAAGTTTTAAACCAAAATCTTGTAAAGTGTATTTGTGTTCGTTTCACCATTTTCCCATCCACGCACGGTAAGTGCCAGGTTATTTTCCCTATCCATCTTTATTTACAATATGATGTTAGGCAACCAAAACTGAAAATATGACTACTACTCAACCCATAATGAGCTCTATAAAATAAAATTTATTGCAACCTTTTATGCTACTAGATACAGTGGTTGCACATCTTATATATATTGGTAATGGAAACATAGAAACTGTCGTTGGGCCTAAAAATAAGATAGGAAAGGTAAAGATGAGCCATCACTTACCACAGATGAAGACAGGCGGGCGAGATGAACACATAAAAAACAGAAAAACAAACGAATTGCACAATATTTCATTGAGAAACCTTATTCATGTGAGAGGCAAGACATATGGCGGGTGGAAAGATGTGATCACAACCCGACCTGCCACTTGAATGAAACAAAGGTGCAAACACAGGGTAGGGGTGGAAGTGCCGGGTGGGGGATAAGTTTAGAAGTGGAACAAGATAATCCCGCTTTCAGAGCGATAGGCATACTTTTAGTCTTCAAGGTCAAGAAATCAGATGAAATCTCAAGCTTTTGAACTGATATCTGATCAGTTTTCCAGATTATTCTCATGAGAATTCCTATGTTCCCAAGATACTGCTATAAATAGCAGGCCAGATATTTCCTCCCCCCAGTCTTCAGTTAGGGGTCGTGGGGTTGGTCCGTCCAAGTGTGTTAGTCAAAACTGCATTTTCATCTTTGGAAACTTTGTCTGATGCCAATTTTCGTTTTGTGACTTTGCTTAAAATTGAAGAATATAGAGACCAGCATATCTTTGTGAATCTTATTATTTGTAACCTTTCTTAGTTTGGGGTTTTATCAAGCTAAGTGGTGACCTCATTAACGTAGCAAAGCACGAAATGAAGCTATCCTAGGCATGATCATGGTTAAAGCTGAGACTGAAGGTTTGCACTCACCCCAATGCAGATTTAGGTCTTACAACTCGTGAAAAGCTGTCCATACAAAAAAAACGGTTTCTGATAAATAATACAATGCTCCCTTTTGAGCATCTATCCTTGTGCTTTACTTATGCCCAAACAAAGGTTACTTATTTTGGGAATTGTTTTCTTATCAATTGGAAAGGCACAGTTCATCAGAAGATGTGCGGTTACCGCAAGATGACCATAGTTTTATATGAGTGAATGAATTTAGCACTGATTATGTTCTCATCTAAGTGAATTACCACAAATCTTGCACCATTAATTAATATCTGATTAGCATTAAGATTTGTATTTAACATAATAATAGCATTTTTCTTTACAAGTTTATACACAATTTTTTTTAAAAAAAAAAAAAAAAAGAGAGAGAGGAGCAATTCTTGTATTTGGTTTCCGAAATGGCTCTAACCTCATCTCACAGAAGTTTCAGGTACAAGTAAGCCTACTGATGTTAATTAAGCTTCTCTTTGGTTAGAGCACTGAACTGTGCACCTCAAAATGCCTAGGAAGTTTTCAAGCCTTTTAGTCCATTAACAGGTTGTAAAAAAGGGGTCTTACAAACATTATATCACGTAGAAGTTTTTTTTTTCTTATCTTGTATATAATTGTAAGAGTATGCACAGAAACCAAGTTTTTTACCTCCAACACCCTCGGCACAATTTTCTGTGGCCAAAAAATGTCAAAATTTTTGTGTTTTTTCAGTATTTCGTCTATAACTCTTCCCTGATGAGTCCTAGCAAGAAATACTTTATTTCAAATTTGAAAGAGGAAAAAATTTGCAACAACTTTTGTAGGACAAAGTTTTTTCTGAACTCAAAAATAAATGAGCTGCAGTTCTTCGAAAATCGTCAAAATTTCACACTTTTCCTAAAAGTTGGTTTTTCACCTACTTTGTAACTCTAAATGACCTGGAACCCCTGTATATATAATTGATATATAGATATTTCTGTATGACTAGAATATGTATGTACTGTACTTTGATTACCGATGGTCAATTCAGTAATTATATGCCACTGTTGCCTGGGATATCACGCATGATTGTTCGGCCACCAGGTGATGGTGTTTTCATTCACCACGCAATGTGCCCTGTGTCGTGTTTATCCAACTTAACCAGGTAATCGTACCAGGTATAGGGGGGCCTACAGCTTAATGTGGAATACGAACCACTGAAGTGTTCTGGGTTACTTCATATTTCACAACAACCTGTGGCAGCCCTGAGCATCAGGTTAAGGTCCTTTGAAAATCACAGCTGAGGCTGTGATTGGGATCTCCAGTCAGACGCCTTAACCACTGAGCTACCAGATCACACTATTACTGATGGTATTTGTACCAGTTTGAAAAACATGTTTGCTAAAATGAAAGTTTAATGTTATGGCACAAAGTTTATTTACACAGACAAAATGAAGTCATAATAAGTCAAAAATTAGTCATAAATCAATTTCTTTTCCATTTGGATGGTTTAAAACACTGTTTTTCATTTGAATTTGCTCTGTAATTCAAGAACATAATTGTCTCTATATGAAGCATCTTCAAGATGTAACATATAACAAAAAGTTTTGTTGTGGCAATGGATGTGTCCTACATATGGTTATGTGGCATCATAATGAAAAGTTTGGTTTCATCTGTGGAAAATATGAAGCCTAATTGAGAGCGCACTATGGATCCAACATCACAGTTATATTCCCATACAGTTATCAACAATAGGAGCAACAAACTAATTCTTGGACTGCAATATTTTCACCTGCATAAATTCTAATGAAAAATAAACAACCCTTTCCTCAACTTTTTTAGTATATGAACAGTTGGACCCTTGTAGCAACTTCTGAACACAATATGGAGGCCCCTGAATAGCCTAAGACAGGACATACTAACTACCCTCCGTCTTACTTTTTGAGGAAAGTACATTGTGATGTTCAAAAAATGTTACAAAACGGACCATCCACCTGAAATGGAGGAACAAATGTCTAGTATCGAGCACTCAACACAGGCAGAAAATTCTGCGATATTAAACTGAAAATTGGCTATCTTTTTTAAATTAAATTGCTAGGAACATAGAAAATAGACTTTGTATATAGTTAAATCAATCACATAAACAGTTCTAATATCCTTTTAAACATGTTTAGATGGCAGAAAAAACACTGATCTCATTTCATTCTGTGATCAAGTGCATGACTTGCTTTGCATTAAAAGCAAATCAAATCTATGGGCATCACAGAAATTTTAATGTCTACAACAGCATAAAAATGCAATACTTAGCTGAGAAACCCTCTAGGGAAATTGCCACCAGAGCACTGCTCCATTAAAATTAAATAGACTAAATTAAAATTTTACAGACAACTGAATAAATATAGTCATGGTACTCCCCTCCCCCCACCATGAACTTTTAATATGTTCATAATTTGTAGTCGATAATAGAATATACAGCAGGAACCATGAAGACAAGGAACCATGAAGACAAAAGAAACAAAATATACAAAAATATCCACAATTTTACAAAACATTTACTTGTGTATCTTATACTGAGCATGGTGGGTGAGCAGTAACGTTCTGGCTTCACATTTGGGAGGATACCGCTTCGAATCCCCGTCCAGGCATCCACATTTGGGTTTTCCATAGTTTCCCCAAATCACTGGAATGCTGGGATGCTTCCTTCAAAAGGCCATGCTGAATTCCTTCCCATTCCTTGCCCAGTCACATCCTACCTCTAATGACCTCGACGTCAACGAGGTGTAAAGCCATAATTAAAAAATGTATCTTATACAACAAAATATTTGCATTAATTATCAGTGTTCTCTCTCTCTCTCTCTCTCCCCACGTCTATTCACTTTTTCCATGGATGAAATAATAAATAAGTGACCAGAAAGAATGAGGAGGGGAAATGAAAGCCATAGTACTTGCAGATGATGTGATTGTTTGGGGAAACTGTGAGTCAGAAGAGCGGAACAGCTGTATGTATGGCAGGAAGTAATGAAATATTATAGTATGCATTTCTCAGCACCAAAAAAATAATACTACTACAATTAAAAACAAGAATAGAGCCAAACATGAAGTCATATGTGAAGGTGAAAAACTGAAGGTTGTAGAAGAAGAATTTTGGAACTGTAGTAGAAGAGATTGAAGAAACAGAAAGCAAATAATTTAAGATCCAGAAGAGCATAAGAATTCTACAGTGTCAGAAACCTGATTTGGAGCATGGAAGTGTCACAAAAGTGCAAAAGGATTACTTACAAGTCCAGGGTGGCCACAAGGTAAATTTTAAAAATTCCCTGATATTTCCAGGTTTTCCAGAAAAATTTGCCATATTTTTCCCTGATTTAGAAAGTTTATTTGCATGATTAAGATATTTAAAGTTTTAATTAGATTTTGATTGTAAATAATTAAATCTGGTATAAAACTCAAAAAATTAGAAAAAGAAACATGTTTAAGAATGTTTATTTGAAAATTTTATAACTAATTTAGTAATCTTATGAAGCATAATTAAAAATGAGTAGCACAAAAATAAGATAATGACTAATATGAACTAGAACAAATTAGTAATCTTTCAATATTTGGTAGATAAAGAAGATGACTTTTAAATTGTTCATCAGTAACTTGACTCAGTCAAAAGCTTAGCTTTTTTATGCCTTTTTTCATTTGCTACACTTTTCTTTTCAAATCTTCTGGTCAGTTATTGTAGCTTCTTTTGTTCCATCTTCAATTTCTTCTGTTGCCGAGTTAACACTTTTGCGTAAGTTTCCGCGAGATAGCATGAACACGAGTTTGTATAAACCATGCAATCGTGTAGGCTCACCTTGCGTGGTTGCTTGGGTGTGCCGCTCGCCTTGGCAGCGGTTTATTTGGTGCAAGTCAAAGGCACGAGCACGAATGTTTATACTGTTGCGTACAGCGAAAGAGCTCTGAATGACGCAAAACTTTATAAATCCTACCTATTTAGACATCTGGTTAGTGTATTTACATGATCTTATGTATTATTTTGTTCCTGCTTTAATTCGCCTTATATCATTAATACAAAAGTTATAAAGCCATATAATTATCGCTATTCACATTTTTGCTGGCATTGGTATCTTGAATCTAGGCTTTTGTTTTGATATTAAAGGTTCAATTTTTCTCAAAAGAAGTTCAAAACCAGCTTGTGACATTCTACAGGACTTCGAAGACTCTCCACAAATTCAATTTTTTTGGAACATCTGTTTCACACTTTGCTTGAAATTGTAAAACTGTTTAGTGAAACATAACACCTTTATAAACTTACTACTCTACGATTGCTGTTTTATTCAGTAAAAAATATAACTTCTGAGTTTACATGTAGTACTATAATTCTGATTTAGATGTCATCCACCTTCTTTTTAAAAATATAATTTCGAATGCTGAGTTCCAGAGAGAGTTCATGTCAGCGCTCGCGTACGAACATCTCGTCAGTTGTATCTCGACGAGATGCAAGTTGCTAGTGTAAATGCGGCATTTGTTGGCTATTTTATGTCAAAAATATATAAGCTGAATTATTTAATGCAAAAGTTCAATATTAAAATAAATTATCAAAAAATTTCCAAATTTTGGGTTGTTGCAATTAAAATTCCCTGATAATTTTTGAAATTACTTGGATTCCCTGATATTTCCATGATATTTCAAGGTTGCTTTAAATTCCCTGATAATTCCAGATTTTCCAGGTTTTCCAGGTCTGTGGCCACCCTGAAGTCCTACTTTGCATTAATACTAGCATGTCGTTATCAACCTCAGGTGATAAAGAGATACAAATATTGGTAAAATTTAAGCAACAGAGATTAAACTTAAGAGGATTAGGATTTCTGTAACAATAATGCACAAACTGTGGAATGAGCATGCAGAGAAGGCAATTAAGGAGAAGCCTGTACAGGTTAGAACTGAAAGATCAAAACTCCAGTGGTATAGACACAAGGAGAGGATGACTGATTAAAGAATGCCAAATAGAATGTATAAACTGAAATGGTAATGAAATAGATCTTGAGGAAGATCATGAGATTAGTGTTTTAAGTGAACAGAAAAGAATGTACAATACAGAGGAGCAAAGTGGAATGCAATGAACAGGAGGAATGTTGGAAGGACAGGAGACACTGAGGATGAAGTTCCTCGCAGATCCAGCTTGAAGCTTGAGACTGTCAACAATGATGATCAGTTAAATTAAGGATGGAAGTGTTATTTTACAGTACTGGGTACTTTGCAATAAGTTAGATTAGAACATTTTCCAACTCTCTTCATGCTTCAATGGGCATTTCAAATATTCACATTTTGTGCTGCATTCTAGCAAGATAGGGGTAGTCTGTTAAAGAAACTGAGTAGATTATTTTCACTATGGGTCCAGATCATGAAAATGTCATCTATGAATCTGAACCACAATATGAGTTTCTCGAGGATCTTATCCAGAAACGACTGTTGCAGGTGGCCAAAGCAGCCACCACATTCTATTGTTCATGAAGGGATATATATTAGGATAAGGGAATGAACCACTGCTTACTTTAGGGTGGAGTGAACACTCATTATAGATATGAATACAAAATACATTGACATTTTTGGATCTTAGCCCTTCACCAGCATTAAGAACATTGCAGAGACTGCCTCATGTCATGTGAGACTGTCTCCTACAGCTTGCACCCTCCAAAATTTTCTACTTGCTGATGAAGGGCTAAGACCCAAAAATTTCTGTCTTCTGTACTTGTGTCCATTACATTTGTTCATGCCACCTAGCCATCATCTAAGATAAGTGGTGGTTCATTTCCCAATCCTAATTTGGAATTATGGGAGCATAAAAGCAGTTTGTCCGAACCCAATGAAGACAGTATGTGAATTCCATTTGAGTAATTAAATAGCATATCAGCAGCTCATAGTGAACTTCTGCCAACAAAGAGTTGAACACAATTTCTACCCTAGGTATCTTGGACTCACTTTAGACTGCTCCTTAATATTTAAAAACACTTTAAAAACACAAGTTAGAAACTTAAGACACAGAACAAAATCATGAAGAAGCTAGCTGGCACATCATGGGGAGCTAATGAGGCCTCACCAAGGTTTGTTTACCTTGTAGCTGAATACTGTGCTCTAGTATAGCAGAAGAATTGACATTCATCTAAATGAGTATATGAGAACCATAACTGGCACACTAAAATTCACTCCAGTCCCCTGGTTATATACCATCAGTAACATACCACTTCCAGAGGCAAGATGTCAAGATGTGGAGAACGTACAACCATCCTGACATCCACATAATCTCTCAATCCACGAGGTCCTTAACAACCTACTGCCACTCTACTTAAATCTAGGACTCCCTTATGGTACGATGTATTTGACTTCAATTTCAAGGAAAATGGTAAAAAATCTGAATCTATGCACCTATGAAACACCAATATATTGAATTCCTTCCTTTTCCTTATTGGTTTATGCCTCGTCGATGGCTAAGGTCATTAGAGGCGGGATGGGATTGGGGACAAGGAACAAGAAGGAATTCGGCCATGGCCTTTTTGAAGGAAGTATCCTGGCATTCGCCTGGAGTGATTTGGTGAAACCATGGAAAACCCAAATCTGGATGCCCGGACGGGGATTCGAACCCGTGTCCTCCGAATGCGAGGCTAGAACGTTAACCGTTCACCCACCACGCTCGATAATATATTGAAGATTTTACAATTGGAATTCCATCTCAAAAGAAATCAGTGAGTTAAATTAAACTGCTTAAGAATCGGCCATGCTAAGTGCCACATCATGCTCTCTAATCACTTCAGGATTCTCCCATCTGTGACTGCGGAACTCCTTCCCAGACTGTGGAGGATATAATTAAGGAATATTCTCTAAGGAAGTACGATGTACCATCCCAAGACCATGCCAAGATGTTATCTACCTTAGACTGTCTACAACAATTGAGCGTTGATTTGTGGATGGTGTCAACATTCTTGTCCCTGTATATATTAGTATATTTCACATTAGTGCTTAGCCATATGATAATAAATTTCACTTTTTACAGTAAATTTTTCTGCACCACCTTAATAATTTAATCTAGTCCTCAATTAGCTTACGGTCATGATTATCTCTTCCTTTCCACATACCATTTCTATTTTTTCTGCCAACATGCATCCAAATTACACCTCACACCCTAATAGCACTCTTTAACCTTCTGTCTTCCGAACCCATCATATCATCTGTGTTCTATGGTAATTCCTAGCTGTCTAGCATTGCACCCTAACACAAATGTGTATTTGGTAACCATAATTTAGGTCTTTTACTATCACTTCACACTCAAGGAAGAACTTGGCCATGGTTTTGTATCCCCAATATCTCAAAAGCCTATAATATTACCACATCACCTCCCCCCCCCCCAAACAGGTGCAGATATTTTAAATATTTCCCAACTACCTCTCTCACTGTGACCTGCCCAAATTGTTTATTGAGCCTTCAAGATGATCCATTTTATAATCATACAAAACCCTTATTGTTAACTCTGCGTGCCTAATAAGCAGTCTCTTTTTTGCATTTTATCTTAGAGGCATATTGGGCTTCTCAATTAGATATTCAGTCCAGACCTCTCTTTAGCTATTCACAATCTTTTCTCATTTTAATCCTTGCACACAACATTATATCTGCCGTCAAACTAACTTCTGACTTTAAGCCAATAATAGAATCAATTATTAGAAAAAATAACAGTGATGGTTTCATGATAGAACTGACCAGAATAAGACACTGAAGACCAGTAGATTTTAATGTCTTGTTGATTTGTCAACATTTTCAGCAAAATTCACAGTTAGCTTCAGCAATCAGCAAATTAATAAAACAAATCAATGCATACCTCTGCTACTACTTCTTTTCATCGTGCCTCCAGATGACGTAAGCTCTGCTTGTCTACTGTTAGTTCTCATGGCACGACCCCTCCGGTCTTGAATTAATTTGTCACCACGTACAAATATTCCACACTTTGGTCGGCAGGTGAAATAATGTACACCTTGCACTGTTCCATCATTTTTTCCTGCAAAACAGTGTCTTTGTAAAAAATCTGGCGAAACAGAGAAAATTAATATGCGGATAATTATAATCCAGATTCAAAAGTTTTATAGTTAATTACATCAAACACTTAAGTATGGCAGAACTAACATTTATCCTTCACCTTAAAACTTATCTGAGTTTTTATATCCACTCCTAACTTCAAGATATCTAAATACACTGCGTATTAACATTTTGTTGAAATGTATTTCTTACAGAAGCATGTTTTCAAAGATGCAGTTGATTCATACGTTTCAACATATTAATTTATAGAGAACAATAAAAAAATAAACATAAATTAGGATGGAAGAAATTTTTTTTTTTTTTTTTTTTTTTTTTTTTTATCCCCGATACATGATATCGTATTAAAGACAATCCTAGGAATATTATGTATACACCACACTTGAATGTTCAAATTTTGGGTTTACTTATTGACAAGCAGATTCTAATTTACACCTGCCAAAAATCCCTTAAACCCTTTTCCACCATTATTCAAGTAAGAGTCATGATCTACTCTCTTGCTTCTAACTGCTGTTGCATGCTAACTATTCTAGTGAGATTATTTAACAGTTGTTAGGAAAGAAGCCATAAGAAATGTAAATAGGTACCATATAGATGTTTGACAGACCTACTTTAATTAATTATACACTTATTTTTTTAATTTAAAATATGCGTGTATCTTTGACCCATGTATCAACAATCATTTCAAGGATGTTATTGTTTTGTACCTTACTGACACAAACTTTTCACCATCTTTACGGAACATTCTTGTTTTTTTTAATAGATGGCCAAAATACAAGCTTCACTTCAAAAAAGGGCTATACTTCATATAGCATAGTGTTTCTCGATCTTATTTAACCTGAGAATCAGTAAAATGTCAAAAATAATTCTGTCGGTCAGTAATGTATATGGGCCAAAATTTTTTACCTACCATGTATGTGTATACTATTCACACTTGAGACATATTGCACTGTACAATAAATCTAAAAACCATGTTTTGAATTTCTACACAGTTATGAAATTACAAGTGAACCATTAAAAGTGAGTACACGCTGCTCAGCTCTTAGTATTTATTTACCAAATGAATAATAATGCTGTCTGCAGTCCACCTGTATCAGCTTTGCGGACCACAAGTGTCAATGGATCATAGGTTTAGAAACACTGATATAAGGCAACAGCATCAATTATGGACAGTTGTAGGAGAACTTTTATTGTTTTTAAAATAAT
>JARYHS010008074.1:246907052-247115807 GCA_031002005.1 Vandiemenella viatica
GGGAGCGCAAGATGTTCTTCAGCTTCGGTGGCGGCAGGAAGATGGTCTTAATCCCGTTTCTGGCCAGAACTCTGCCAATTCTCGACGTTGTAGGACCGGAGTATGGCAAGAAGGCAATGCGATCCTGTGGCTCGTTCTCGGTATTATTGAGCCTGCGTCTCGGTTCTCGGAATGCCAGTCTGATCTGATGCTCCGAGTACCCGTTGCGCCTGAATGTCTGCCGTAGGTGGTTGACTTCGCCCGGTAGGCTGTCGACATCGCAAATCGCTCGACAGCCTACCGGGCGAAGTCAACCACCTACGGCCGACATTCAGGCGCAACGGGTACTCGGAGCATCAGATCAGACTGGCATTCCGAGAACCGAGACGCAGGCTCAATAATACCGAGAACGAGCCACAGGATCGCATTGCCTTCTTGCCATACTCCGGTCCTACAACGTCGAGAATTGGCAGAGTTTCTGGCCAGAAACGGGATTAAGACCATCTTCCTGCCGCCACCGAAGCTGGAGAACATCTTGCGCTCCCCCAAGGACGACCTGGCACTCCGAACACCGGGAGTTTACAGCATTCCATGCGAATGCGGCAAGAGATACATAGGCCAGACGGTACGATGCATTAACCAGCGATGTCTGGAACACGCCCGACACGTGCGTCTGGGGCAGAGTGAAAATCGGCGGTGGCGGAACATAGCCTGGAACAACGCCATGGCTTCGATTTTGAGAATACCAGGATATTGGCGCGTACAAGGAACTTCTGGGACAGTATTCTCACAGAAGCAGTTGAAATTCGCACCACGCGCAATCTCGTCAACCGGGACTGTGGATACCAGCTGAGCGAAGCGTGGGCACCTGTCATTAACGCAATACGTCGTCAGCGCGCCGAAGTGCACAGCACGGCGGCCGCGGACAAACTGCGCCCACGCTTGCCTCCTACCGGCGCCAACCCCCACCCCACCGCCTAGGCGCCGACCGAGTCAGCCAACCAGCTACGCGCACGCCACCACGCGCGCATTCAGAGGCTATAAGAACCAGCCCTCTGACGGATCCGGCACTTCACCAGAAGATGGCGACGGAGTCTGAGATCGCCGAAATATCGTGTGGAAACATCTTACTCACTCGGCTAGTCTCCCGAGAAGACTACATCCATTCCGTTCTATTTGTTCATGTAAAAACTTCCAGGCTACGATTTAGTGAGACCATGTCGGGTCGTCTAAAGGGGCCTTTAGAGTGATTAGGACGGCGCGGCAGTGACACAAAGAGAACAGGTATTGGCCGCAGATTTCACAGATTTTAGGTTGGCCGCAAATTTCACTGGTCGCAGTTTTCACATATCCATTTTTATCACCCACCATATTCTTTTAAGCCTTCGATTTTGCTTGCTAATACATTCATAAATTATTTATTGTTGACACTCATGTAATACACCCAAGTAGTCTCGACCTCCACAGTGAAATAACGCGTTTTATAGCCATTACGACCTTAAATGTATGTATAATCACTTCCTTAAACGGACATTTAATTTGATAGTTTGACGCTCTATTTACTGCAGTATATTGACATTGGATATTAACACGTATGGTCCCACACTCACACCATCAAAATCGGTGGCATTAAGTGGAATACAACACAGTGTGTTATTTATTTTCTGAGGTGCCATACACTCGATTTGATACCATCACTTTTCGACATACCTACGTTCCTATCAGTCACCATTAGACACAATACCACACAAGAACATAATATTTCACTTGATTTCAGTCTATTCTAGTTATTTATTACACAGGAAATTGTTAAAATCACTTTCATATTTATTTACTTTTTAGCATTCGTAAATACTGATTATTATCAAGCAAATTAATACTGCCCTCTTTAGTTTTAATGCATTGTTCAGGTTTTCCAAATTATTTTGCTTTGTTGAGATGCCATGCAATGGTAAACAGTATGGGATATGTGGTGTTCGATTTCTTTGTTTTCCCCACATCTAGATTTTTCAACCCCTCATCTGTAGCCATCGAAGAAAATTTAATGCATTAGCTTCGGATTGTTAACGTCCATCTAAAATGAAAAGTAATATGTTTCAGATCAAATATATTAATATAATATAAAACGCGTTAGCGTTAAGGGTTGTCGTGAGGTAAGCACAGCGAATAGCATCAATACTGTTCTTTTATAATGATTTGGGGGTGAAACTTTATCTCTTTACCAAATTACATCTTTCTAGATTTATTTACAGGAAATAATAAATTTTCCATTTTTTCATCATTTGTAGGTGGAACCATAACTGTGTACCAAGTTACATCTTTCTAGGACTACAGGAAATATTATAGACTTTTGATGATCATCAAACTAAGAACTAGATAAGAGTAAAATTTAATTCGGTCGTTACGCTTACTGATATTTACGCACAACAACAGAAATATGAGGCATGTAGCTTCACACAGAGTACAGATATTAACGTATAAATATGAGTCGAAACGCTTCACGTTTGGGCTTAACATGAGATAAACACAAGGAAGATCACCGATAATTAACTTTTTTATGATCAGGTGGTGAAATCAAATCTGTGTAAAAAAAATTACCTTTTCTAGGGCGAAAGCCGCGTGCGTCGTTAAAGTTAACAATATCACTAACTTCCAAAGTAAGGAGTGGACTGAAGGAAAAATTGACATATAAATTAAACTTAGTTAGCTCTATTTGGAATTAAAGTAAGGTAGAAAGCACTTGGGGCCGACATAGAGTAAAAACACCCATATTAGACTTTCGGGAGTAAAATCATGTCTGTGTACAAAATTAAATTTTTCTAGGATCGCAAGTGTCTCTGATTAGTGTATTGATGAACATCAGTGAGTGAGTGACATGATCTATTAAATTTACATATCAGTAACATCCATACTAAGGAGTAAAGCTTGTTCAAATCATTTAAATAACGGAAATTTGGGGCATATATCGTTATCCAGATTCCTTATTAATGATAATGTACAAAAATGACTCAACTCGCTTCCAGTAAATCGCAATCGCAGTTAACAACCTATCAAAGAACCATTATTTCAAATAAACAGATTCGTATCAAAGTCAGAACTGCTATTAGGTATATGTACCATGCAAATTTTAATTTGTTTGTGAAGTTGGTAAAGCAAAGTTTTAGAATAGCACTGGCTAAACAATATTAAATGGAAACACAGTTCACACTGGTGCCAAAACCGTAAGTTTAGGGATTCGTGTCTGCTTATGCGAGCATCCAACAAAAACAAATGAGCAGATTTCAACGAAACTAAACATAGTGATAGCATGCGGCATGGATTAAGCAGGGGTGGCCAACCCGCCGCCCGCAATGAACGTTTATCCGGCCCGAGATTCATCACTCTTTTACAAAATATGTTTATTTTACAATGGCCAAAGTAGTGAAAACCAAAGTATTAACAAAATACATTATTTGTGCATCTATACATTCAAAAATTAACTGTCGAAATTATGAGAAAAATTAAATAAATTTTAAAATATTATTCTTGCGAATATATGACAGATATTGTTAGTATTATTGTTATTATATTATAAATGTAAGAATAATAGTAAACATAATAATAATTACTCATGATGTTTCAATTTCTCACCTCTATAGTGGGACTAAATCTAATATGGGGATATAATTTTTATTTGCGGCCCGCGGAATTATGATGCATATCCAAAGTGGCCCGCAAGAGCATTTGGGTTGGCCACCCCTGGATTAAGGTGTAGTGGTATATGATACTTTTTAACCCGATAATCTACAAGTTTCCATCGATGCAGCGACCAAAATCGTAAATTTTTGTATTGTTGTCCTCCTATATACAAATCAAGCAAAAACTCGAACGGATTTCAACAAAACTACAAATGTAATAGCTTTTTTGAATAAAAATCCGTCTTCTAACAACATGGCCTACAACAAAGTTAATGTAATAGCTTTTGTCCGGGGTTAAAATTTTTGTTCAAAAAAGGTCATATATATATACAGTCCCTGGCCATATTATTAGACGCACTGCAAATCTTTGGTATAATTTGTAATAATTACGTGTTGAGTACTATTTCTCATGCAATTAATCATAAAATTTATAACAGTTATTTAGGGCAGTTAGTTCATTGTTGAATTTTATGTCTATTGTTGCTATTTGACATTGGATAGTTGAATTATTGTTGTTATCAGCGTGTATAGTACAGTGTACAGGTACGGACCTGTTCAGTGGCGTTTTCGCGTGTAACTCCTCTGTTTCTTTGTTCACTTTTACTATCATTTGTGCAATATCTGCATCACAAGTGATTGTTTAATAACCAGATATTACTGATTGTGACCTTTAAAAATGGGTAAAAGAGGAGATATTACACCACGTAAAAAAGCAGAAGTCAAAGCCCTCGTTAATACAAAAATGTATTCCAATCGGGTAATTTCGGGAAGGTTGAAATTATCCGACGCTAGCGTGAGGCGCATAAAGAAGAAAATTGATTCAGGTGAAGAATTGAGCCCCAGAAGGAAGAATAAACGTGGAAGAAAGCCAATTTTCACCCAAGGTCAGTAAGATTTTTCAAAAGAATTTGTCTAGAAAACAAATTTGCAACAACGAAAAAGATAAAATCTCAACTGGAAGAGGCTAATGTGAATGCATCTGAATGCACTGTTCGCAAAAAGTTGAAGGATATTGATTTCAAGGCTTGTCGACCTGCTAGAAAACCCAAGTTAACAGCCCCAATAAAAGCAAAACATCTGAAGTGGGCTAAACAGTGGTGTGATAAGGATGTGGACTTCTGGAGATCGGTAATTTAACTTTAAAATTATTATTTATGATATGATAGATACTCTCTACATTTATTCATAATACACAGACGGAAAAAAAAATCCCAACACCAAGAAAAAATTATTGTAGAGTAATGAAATTTGGACAATGCATTTGTCAAGTTAACATGTTTAATTGATTAAATTTTCAAGATCACAGGTTAATTTAAGCTCAAGAAAATGCATTTCAAATGTGAAATACTGTTAAATTAATAGCCGGTGTAACCTCCAGAATTTTGAATGCAAGCCTGCAAACGTGAATGCATTGTGTCATACAGGTTTCGAATGTCACTTTGTGGTATGGAGTTCCATGCTTGTTGTACTTGTGCTGTCAATACTGGGACGGTCAGTGCTGGCTGTGGATGATGCTGGAGTTGTCGTCCAATGATATCCCATACGTGTTCAATTGGAGACAGATCTGGTGATCTCGCAGGCCAAGGTAACATGTCGACACTCTGTAGAGCACGTTGCGAGACAACAGCGGTATGAGGGCGAGCGTTATCCTGTTGAAAAACTCCCCCTTGAATGCTGTTCATGAATGGCAGCACTACAGGTTGAAATACCAGACTGACGTACAAGTTTGCAGTCAGTGTGTTTGGTATAACCACAAGAGTGCTCCTGCTGTCATAGGAAATTGCTCCCCAGACCATGACTCCAGGTGTAGGTCCAGTGTGTCTAGGCCGCAGACAGTTTGGTTGCAGGCGTTCCCCTGGCCTCCTTCTGACCAACACTCGGCCATCACTGGCACCAAGGCAGAACCTGCTTTCATCAGAAAACACAACAGATCTCCACTCCGTCCTCCAATGAGCTCTGGCTTGACACCACTGGAGTCGCAAACGGCGATGGCTTGTAGTCAGTGGAATGCACGCTACAGGGCTGGAGTCATGGTCTGGGGAGCAATTTCCTATGACAGCAGGAGCACTCTTGTGGTTATACCAAACACACTGACTGCAAACTTGTACGTCA
The DNA here is from genome assembly GCA_031002005.1 of Vandiemenella viatica. Lineage (NCBI taxonomy): Eukaryota > Metazoa > Arthropoda > Insecta > Orthoptera > Morabidae > Vandiemenella > Vandiemenella viatica. The sequence continues at coordinate 246,912,821 of JARYHS010008074.1, forward strand.
GTCTGGTATTTCAACCTGTAGTGCTGCCATTCATGAACAGCATTCAAGGGGGAGTTTTTCAACAGGATAACGCTCGCCCTCATACCGCTGTTGTCTCGCAACGTGCTCTACAGAGTGTCGACATGTTACCTTGGCCTGCGAGATCACCAGATCTGTCTCCAATTGAACACGTATGGGATATCATTGGACGACAACTCCAGCATCATCCACAGCCAGCACTGACCGTCCCAGTATTGACAGCACAAGTACAACAAGCATGGAACTCCATACCACAAAGTGACATTCGAAACCTGTATGACACAATGCATTCACGTTTGCAGGCTTGCATTCAAAATTCTGGAGGTTACACCGGCTATTAATTTAACAGTATTTCACATTTGAAATGCATTTTCTTGAGCTTAAATTAACCTGTGATCTTGAAAATTTAATCAATTAAACATGTTAACTTGACAAATGTATTGTCCAAATTTCATTACTCTACAATAATTTTTTCTTGGTGTTGGGATTTTTTTTCCGTCTGTGTATATTAATTAAGTTTCTTGATTTTTACAGGTATGCTTCGGCGATGAAAGCACGTTTGAAATTTTAAGTAACAAATGTCAGCATGTGCGCCGTCGAAGAGGAAAAAAATTCCATCCCGACTGCATTACTCAAACCGTAAAACATCCAACAAAGGTGATGATTTGATCTGTCATCAGTGGCAAGGGTACAGGATATCTTTATGTGGTTAAAGGCATAATGAAGCAAGACCAGTACAAAGAAGTCTTGCAAAAACGGTTAATACCGCATGTAAGAGAATGGCTCCCGAATGGGGAACCATTTATTTTTGTGCAGGATGGCGCTCCCTGTCACACAGCCAGGTTGGTAAAAACCTTTCTGAAGGAACAAAATATCTGGCCAGGTAACAGTCCTGACATGAGCCCCATAGAAAATGTATGGGAACTCGTGAAGAGGGAGATGGCAAAAGATGTCATCATGACAAAAACGTAGCTCTTGGAGAAGATAATGCATGTGTGGTATCATCATCCACAAATGCAGGACACAGTACAATCCTGCATCAACAGCATGCCGCGTCGTATTAAGGCTCTCATAGCTGCGAAAGGTGGCTCAACAAGATATTAAAACTAATGTTTTCATTTTCACAATATTTTAATATTTTGTTGTAATTATTTTAAATAAAATATTTTCAACAAATACTGTGTTTTCTTTATTTGTTATATCACCTGTGTCATGAAGCAGACTACACATAATAATTTTATTGCAATTTATGTATTAAAAAACTTATTTAGTTAGCCACAAATCAAAATTTGCATAAAAACTGTAGTTGCGTCTAATAAATTGGCCAGGGACTGTATGTATATAGGTACTGTATAAGTAAGTTCAAGGTTTTATTATTTCTCTAGTAATAGGTGTATCGACTTAGTTTTTACCACAATTTTAACATTATTTAAATATCAGTTTGCCACTAAACCATTCCTTCAGATGACATAAAATAGCTAGCAAATTCCTGTCGAATAATTTTTGTTTCAGTGGACGGATTACGTGCTCGTTTCTGTAACGGCAAGATTACTGTGCCTGCGTTTACGTCTTTTCTCCGAATACTTGGTATTAATTCGCCATTATCTTTGTCTTCAGCATCAATTGTACGGGGCGGCGTGTAGAATTGTCTCGAAGAATTGTTACGTCTGCTGAAATTGTGTGTGCATATAGCTGCAGTTGCAATTTTTTCTACATTTTGAGGAGAGAGAAATAATGGTTTTCTTAATACTCGGAATCGAGTTGACAGAATTCCCAGTACATTTTCTGACTCTAGAAAAACGATTCTTCTCAATGATCCTTTTTCTTGGTGTCCGGGATAAGGTTTCAACAGATTAGGAGATAGTGGAAAAGTTTTTTTTTAATTGCTTAACGTCTCTTAACAGCGAGGTCTTTAGGGACGGGAAAAGATGGGGGGCTAGGAATTGGAAGGAATTCGGCCATGGCCTTTTAAAGGAAGCATCCCGGCATTTGCCTGGAGTGATTTGGGAAACCATGGAAAACCCAAATCTGGATGCCCGGACGGGGATTCGAACCGCCGTCCTCCCAAACGTGAGGCCAGAACGCTAACCGTTACACCACCACACTCGGTGTAATGGAAAAGTATCATCGCCCAAAAATATATATGGCAATTATTCCGTTCGACCAGGAAGAGGACCATCAGCTGGTAAATTAAGTTGACACTTCATCAGTACCTGATTAACCACGTAGCAGGAGGTAGGAAATGCAGCGGGCATCGCGCCTTCTGGGGGGCCTCGCGGTTTCCTAGAAGGGCCCCGCACCTAGACTAAATGGGCGATTATTTTTTTTTTTTTTGGTTCTACAATTTTACCCCGGACGGCAAAAATCAAGGGCCTCTTTTTCACATTTGCTACGGGCCCCGCGGTGTCTTAATCCGGCCCTACACTTCATCGGCATAACTCCAACACATATATAAAAATTCAAAAGTGTGTAGAATAGATGTGACACTTGCTTCCATTGGTCAGTTTTCGAAGACACCTCAAATATTTATTTCCATTAATAAAATCAATAGTAATGATATATAATAACGTGAGGCATATACATAAAAATAGGTTCTTATTGTTCCAGGACCTGGACACTTAAGACAGTATCTCCGATGTTGGTACAGATGAAACAATAAGAAATGAAACACAAGCAAGGGGGCATCCATAAACTACGTAGCTCCATTTTAACCTCCTGTGAACCCCCCCCCCCTTCCTTCCCATGTAGCCCGACGTGGCTTTTACCCTTAAACCCCCCCCCCCTCAACCACGTAGCACATAGCTTATTGATTCCAGAAGACATCTTGTACTGTTTTCTCTTGTCAGACTATCGTAAATTACATACGGAGATAATTAAATGACGGAAATAAATATTCACATGCTGGTGTGGGTTCTGTACCTCGTTTTAAATGTGACAAACAGTATGAATGGAAAGGTACATGGCCTGGCTTGGAAACTCTCCCTCCCCACGTAGCCCAGGGTAGATTTCGGGCAAACCTGTCCCACCCCCTAGACCAAGCCACGTAGTTAATGCATTATGCATTCTGAAACAGATCTACAATCTACAACACAAGACATGCCAGAGTCTCAATTTGGAACACCAGACCAAGTAGATAATAAACATTTAAAGAACCAGACGTTGGAAACAAATAATGAAGAATCACCACGAAGTCTTCAAAAAGGAGCCGTAGCCTTCAAAAGACCGAAACAGAAACAATTCAAATAGAATTCACAGGATCAAAGGCAGGAAGAAGCTTACTTGGTTTTGAAGGCCTTGAAGCTGAAGCAACATTTAAGAGATAGTTTCAGTGTTTTTGGTCAGTCGGCCGAGCCTCGCTTCGTGTGACGCGATCGACTGCAACCGCAAAGTAAAGTGTTTTCTACTATCGTGTATAACTGTTTTGAAGGGTAGATATCCCATAAAACGCAACAGTGTCAAACTGAGGGCTGCCAAGACAACCCACAACAGACCTAGCACAATGCGCCCAGAGTGCTGTGAAGGACCATCGGCAGACAACTCAGCCCCACTAGATGAACGTGAAATGCCTAGTGTTGCAAACTGAAAAAAACGTTTTTTTATAGCCATGCGAAAAAAAAACATGAAAAAAAACCTAGCACCCTTGTTTTTTTTTTTTTTAAAATTATCTTCAGAAAACTGTATATTTAATAAATTATAGTTTTATTTACGGAATTTACATTTTACATGTGTGTTTTAAATCTTACTGAATCGTATAATGTCTTACATAATGATTCATAAATGTATCTATATAGGTAACATAATTTTATTCATCCTCTATGTCAGTACCACATTCACTAGTATCAGTAATACCAACACCATTTCGGTATGTGCCGGAATTTTCTGTTTCTTCTTTTGTCTCCTCTAGACCCATAACTTCAGCAATAATTACATTTTCATTTACTGGTTGTCCTTGTATTGTACGCAAAAGATTTTGAGATTGCAATCTTAAATTGTGAGCAAAGTACACACTGTGATTAAAGACTGCGCCGATAATTCTGTATTACGGTCTTTTAAGTTTGAATTTAAATCTATTATCATACAAAATAGGAGCTTTATTTCTTTTTCAATCGTCGATTTACGCGAACGGTTCCAAGGAAACGATTCATAATTACTGACAATTTAATGACTCACTATCACTAGCTGTGAGTTTAACAAGTATACGAATAAAAGGAAAGCACAATAAGTAATAAAAAGAGGCACAAAACCGTAGATGAATTTAAAATTCCTGATTTTTTGAAAAGATCCGTAGGTCTGCAGATGAATTCGCAGGGCTGGCAGCACTAGTTCAAACAGCGAGTATCAATCCAAACAATGGGGAACGGGGATTCCTTCTCGCGCAACCTAGTTTCCTCAGAAAGTCCCCGTTCATAAAAGAAAACTTCAGTCAATGTTGCCAATATTTTCGAAATTTTCTTTTCTACTGAACCAGAAAAATATAGTAGATTTAAAAAGTAAGATAAATACTTAGTATAAACTCTAAAACAGTCATATTAAACGATAAATGCCTTACAAATTTGAGATTAAGTAGTTATGAAAAAAACGTGTCCCAGAAAAAAAGTGTTATTTTTTTCATTGTTTTTTTATGTTTTTTTTACAACACTAGACATGCCTACGAACAGCGACAGTGAAGCTACAGAAATGGCGATCAGTGAAAGTGAATTCGATGACAACAGTAAAATAGCAAATGAAAACTGCGAAGACTATGATGACGCAAGAAAATTCGAGCCTGTACACAACAAATGGAAACAACGAAGTCCGTTGGACACCAACAGAAGAAAACAAGCAAGGAAAGAAACTGAGATCCCAACGAAAAACCGTTGCATAATGGATGATTGAAACGGAGCCAACAACAGAACCACAGGAATCAGCTGAAGCGCTAATTAAATTGCAAGAACGTATCCCACCTCCAGTTATCTACCAAACTGTAAATTTTATCCAGATGAATAAAATAATCAAAAGCTTGCTACAAGGATCACTAAAAGTCGTGTTCAGAGGTGATAATTTAAAATACTTTGTGGAATATAGGGACGACGACTTCACTCTAAGAGAAATTCTTCGACGAGCACCACATCCACTACTATAGCCACCAAATGCCAATGTAAAGACTCCTACACGCGTTGATTAAAGGACTTCCACATACCGTGGAAACGGAGGACATTGGAGAAGCCCTAAAACTCGAAGGATATGACATTGCCGCCGTGCATTAGTTTAAGAGCTTCAGCAGGCGCCGACTTTTGTGCTTAATTTAAAGTGTGCTAGATAGCTTTTAACCTTGAATTTCCTTGTGAACTGAAATTTTTGGCTCGTTCGCACTGCGCTAGTAATTTAGTCGAGTGGCGAGTAGTTTAGTAGCTAAATTACTCGCCACTGACCAAAAATCGTTCGCACTGCGGTCGAGTACAGTACACAAGTAGCGTGGTATTTTGCCAGCAGGCTGCATCGCAATCAAATGAATGATCTGATACAGCGCTCTTTTATAAGAGATGGATGAAGAAGTTTATGCGATAAAGAAAGAAAAAAAAGCAATGGGTATGAAAATGGGTTAATGAACTAGGAGCTGAAATTGTCTTCTGAAGGAATTAGCATTAGAAGATCCCTACGAATAGTTTGAGAATGTCCAAAATTTGTGTTAATGAAAATGCAACCGGAAATCCAGCGTGAAGATACCTATTTAAGGAGTGCAATGCCGGCAACTACGTAGTTACAGGCAGTTCTCTACTTTATTGCCACCGGATGTAGTTTATGGACACTCACACCTCGTATTTATACACGGAAAATAGGGTATTTCCCAATTAATCACAGTGTGAAGGAATCTATGAAACATTAAGGGAATTGAATTAATGTTTCGTAGAGATGCATCCAGCAAACTGAATCATTTTACTGAAGGAGTGTAAACTGTTTCAGTACATGCGCCTAAATTTCTGGACTATTTTTTTTAACTTCTGCGAGTAGATAATTCTAAGAAGATTTTTATGTCTTTAGGTAGTACCTCTAATAACAATAGGAATAACATCTTAATGTATAATCTAGATGCTATTGTCATTAAATTAAATAATTTAATAAAATTGTGCGCTAAGCAGATGTTTTTAATTTTCAATTTACTTCTCACCAAAGCCAGGTATGTTTATTGTATTTTCCAAATCTATGCGTGCAGATTGCTGCCTTTATTTGTTTTTATAGTTGGGGACTTAATATTCTACAAGCATTCATGTCCTAAATATTTAGAAATTGTTTCTTCGTTCCAGCAAAACGACATTTTTGCGGCAGCTAACGAACTCTACTAAAACTAATAAGGTATGCAAATAATTTTCTGCGACACAGTTACTTTAATAAATTATTATTTAATTTATTTTATTGATATGCGTGACGCGTTTCGAGAAATTATTCTCATTTTCGAACGCTATTATTAAATGTTTAAAAAAATTATTATTCCACTCCTATTAATTGCAAAAAACTGTTTAGTACTCAATCCAAAATATCAATTTCAGGAAATACAAAGTAAAACCGAATAACATCAAACAGAAGATGACACGAACAGTCGTCACACCAAAAATGTAATAAAATAGCGTTCGAAAATAAGAATAATTTCTCGAAACGCGTCACGCATATCAATTAAATAAATTAAATAATAATTTATTAAAGTAACTGTATCGCAGAAAATTATTTGCATACCTTATTATTTCAAAACAGTTAGACTTTCACAAAGTCCATATATCATGGATAAATCTACTAAAACTATTGGTTGAGACTTGTTTAGCCGCTGAGCGAGTGGGCAGTGGCGCATGGTGGGGGGAGTGGCGCATGGTGGGGGGAGTGGCTCGTGGTGGGGGGTGCTACTCGCCCGGTTTAATAGAACAAAACGGATCGACTCGACTAAACAACTCGACTAAATTTCACTGTTCACACACGTTTAGTTACTAAATCACTCGCCACTCGACTAAATTACTCGCCCAGTGCGAACGAGCCTTTAAACAAGTCTGAACCAATAGTTTTAATAGATTTTTACTTTTTCCATGATATATGGACTTTGTGAAAGTCTAACTGTTTTGAAATAATAATGTATGCAAATAATTTTCTGCGACACAGTTACTTCAATAAATTATTATTTATTTTATTGATATTCGTGACGCGTTTCGAGAAATTATTTTTATTTTCGAACGCTATTTTATTACATTTTTGGTGTGACGAGTGCTCGTGTCATCTTCTGTTTTATGTTATTCGGTTTTACTTTGTATTTCCTGAAATTGATATTTTGGATTGTGTACTAAACAGTTTTTGCAATTAATAGGGAGTGGAATAATTTTTTAAATTTTTTTTAATAAAATAGCGTTCGAAAATGAGAGTAATTTCTCGAAATGCGTCACGCATATCAATAAAATAAATTAAATAATAATTTATTAAAGTAACTGTGTCGCAGAAAATTATTTGCATACCTTATTAGTTTTAGTAGAGTTCGTTAGCTGCTGCAAAAATGTCGTTTCGCTGGAACGAAGAAACAATTTCAAAATTTGTTTCTAAATATGTAGGACATGAATGCTTGTAGAATATTAAGTCCCCAACTATAAAAACAAATAAAGGAAGCAATCTGCACGCATAGATTTGGAAAATACAATAAACATACCTGGCTTTGGTGAGAAGTAAATTGAAAATTAAAAACATCTGCTTAGTGCACAATTTTATTAAATTATTTAATTTAATGACAATAGCATCTAGATTATACATTAAGATGTTATTCCTATTGTTATTAGAGGTACTACCTAAAGACATAAAAATCTTCTTAGAATTATCTACTCGCAGAAGTTAAAAAAAATAGTCCAGAAATTTAGGCGCATGTACTGAAACAGTTTACACTCCTTCAGTAAAATGATTCAGTTTGCTGGATGCATCTCTATGAAACATTAATTCAATTCCCTTAATGTTTCATAGATTCCTTCACACTGTGATTAATTGGGAAATACCCTATTTTCCGTGTATAAATACGAGGTGTGAGTGTCCATAAACTACATCCGGTGGCAATAAAGTAGAGAACTGCCTGTAACTACGTAGTTGGCGGCATTGCACTCCTTAAATAGGTATCGTCACGCTGGATTTCCGGCTGCATTTTCACTAACACAAATTTTGGACATTATCAAACTATTTGTAGGGATCTTCTAATGCTAATTCCTTTCAGCTCCTAGTTCATTAACCCATTTTCGTACCCATTGCTTTTTTTTCTTTCTTTATCGCATAAACTTCTTCATCCATTTCTTATAAAAGAGCGCCATTCATTTGATTATGATGCAGCCTGCAGGCAAAATACCACGCTACTTGTGTACTGTACTCGACCGTAGTGCGAACGATTTCTAGTCAGTGGCGAGTAATTTAGCTACTAAACTACTCGACACTCGACTAAATTACTAGCCTAGTGCGAACGAGCCATTAGTAGCAGTCGCCAATTTTTGTGTTTGAATTGTAGTTCCGTTTATCGCTGTTTCAGGTGGCATGGCTTGTGCAATGTGTTCCCGTAGAATCTTAATACTATGAAATCTCTCCAAGCGCAGGTATGGAGCATCCTAGTCGAGGAGCGGCCGTGCGTCGAAGAAATTTCGCAGACAACTGTAGTAGAACCGACAAGTCTGGATTTTCAAGTATCTGTTGCAGAAAACGTCTGGCATCGTGTGAATCGGTGAAAGGCGCGAAATTCCCAATTAGCCGACGAGAAAATGATATCTTGCCACTAAGTAAATCGTTTTCGTGTTGCAGGAGGCTGAAGATTCAAGTGCGAAAGGCCTAGAATCCCAGCAGGGAAGATTTGTTCGAAGACCCCGAGCAATGCGAAGAAAAGATTTACTGGTCATTACCAGCTCCAACGTCCGACGTCTGGAGAAGCCGCTACGAGAACTAGCCACAAAGAACGGTGCAAACGTTCATTCTGTTTGTCTTCCAGGAGCAACCGTACCAGGTGTCATGAAAGCCATTCCAAAAGCGATTAGAGAATCGAACTGCCGTCAGTTAAGAGTAGCTGCGCACCTCGGTACTAATGACTTGTGTCGAGTTCCTGTTGGAGATATAGTTAAATCCATGGAGAAGTTGGGCCAGAAGGCGTATGAAGCTGCGCGGTTTCATTGCAGTTCTCCATTTGTACTGTCGTGCCGCGCATCGATTGTGGGGACGCCGTATGTTGGAAGATTTTTAATTTGAATTGTAATTTGCAGGAGCTATGTCACAGAAACAACTGGGGCTTCGTCGACCTTCGACCGATGATAGCTGCCAGCTGGGACGCATTTGACAGGTCGGGCGTCCATTATACACCGATAATGGAGACGAAGATGGCTTCTAAATTATAAAACCGTCTTGATATGAATTATTTTTTAGGATCATCGTGAGACCCGATGATCCTTCAGTTCATCGAAGAGGATGTGCCGATAACCTAGACGTTGATTCCGGTATTGATGGCGCAAGTAGTTTTAATATCGAAGCTCCAAATACTTCACCCGTTTCCCGTCAGAATGCGAATATGAATAATGCGAATTTAGACTCCACAAATGACAATAGGAAGCAGCTAAGTATAATGGTGTTAAATTGTAGGAGTATTAGAAGAAAAGTAGCAGATTTTCACGCCGCAGTTGCGACTAACGATGTCGATATAATACTTGTTGCCGCCAGAGGTTAGTAGGTGGGAGACGCCGAAGCTGGGCCATACACCTTTACGCGAGGACTCGTCACAGGGCAGGTAGTGGGGAGCGCATAGTTCACTTTTCCGCCACCAGAGGGCACCACATACTGGGCGGCGCTAGTGTTGCCCGCGTGACGCCACTAGTCCACCAATCCGCCACCAGAGGGCGCCACCTGTCGATCGCATGGCTTGGCACCGCTCGGCTGTCCTCAATTCTGACGCATAGCCGATGGCGAACAACGGTGGTTCCTATTCCCCGCGCGAAACCAGGAACCTCAATTCTGACACGACATCGCCCCAGGTGATCACCGGTATTTCGAATTGCTCCGCATGACTCTCGTGACGTCACAGGCGCTGCTCGATATGTAGGGCGCGCAAGAATATTTTCGTCTCATCATGCAGTACAGGAAGATAGCTTATCATTACGGATTCACTGGCGTAGAATGTGCTCTTCATGTTAAACACTGCTTGCTGGTATAAATGAGAGATGCCTCAACAATCGTTACTCTCAAACCTGTAATTTTCTTCCTAGGACATTCTAAGAGCATTTTGCCATCTCTTATTGATATTTCGGACTATTATAATTCATTAATTGTTTAGTTACCATAAAATTAACTTCTAAAACTATTTTTTCGTATATTTTTTTGGACAAAACTTATTATTTCCTTCTGCAAATACTATTTTTGGCTCAAATGAGTCCTTACTTGAAAACCCTCCCCCCCCCCCGCACTGATCTCTACCTTGTATCTCATACACATTTTCTATGTATCGATCTAGCTGCCTTTTTTTTACCACTCCAATTGTCTTATTACCCTTGATGGTCATGCTCTTAACCCAACACGCATTTTGTGATATGTCAGTTATAAACTATGTTCTCTTTCCATTTCTAGTATTTCATACTCGTAATATGGATACAATACTACTCCCTCATACTCAAGGAATATACAAAATTGTGTGGTAGAGGTTTCGTTAGATAAAAGACATAATTTATTTATAAATGATACAGATTTATTTAAATTTTGAAATACATTGTATTGGATAATAATACATCATTCAATACTTATGGGTTCATTTCATGTGTGTCATAGGCCTCTCTTGCTTTCACATACTGCCCCCCCCCCCTTTTTACCTAATTCTTCACTTTATTTCGATTTATTGTCTTACATGTTATGAAATTCCATGCCAAAGCATGTAAACCTTTAAACATTGCTAATTTTTATGAGATGGCAAATGTTTTTATATGGGTGGCATAAATTCTCCACCTTACACGTTACTGTGAATAACATAGACGTGCTACATACGGGGGTTTCTCATACTCGAATGGCACGAGGGGAGAAAGAATTCATATAAACAGCAAATCTGAGCATCTCGACTGTGGCTTAGTGGTTAAGGCGGCTGACCAGAGACAGAAAGGTACTTGGATCGAAACCCAGTCTGAGCGGTGATTTTCATAAGCCCTTTACCCAATTTCACCTCTGGCACAGATTGCTGTGTAATGTGAAGTACGCCAGAACGCTTCCGTGGCTCGGATTCCACGTTAAACTGTAGGTCTCTTCTAAGGCTAACAACTCTATGGTTGTGTACACTTCCAAAAGCAATGATTCAAGACAAACGAATACCTAAAGTGGTCCTAGCTGACCGAAACGAGCATTCATAAGGGATTGAGGGGAGCAAACAGTCAGCCAGTCAGATGAAAAATTTTAATATCACGATCGTCTCTAGTCTCCGAGCTCAACATATGCTCTGTGCATAAAAAACACACCCGCACTCATTAAAGGATAGGTTTTAAGAAGGATTTTGGCAGGTATAAGGCAAATGGATGTAGGTATGGGCAGTGTATGTGGTAATTGTAAAGAAAATATAGCGAACAGTGAGAACAATACCTGATGAGAAGATGTACACACTTTTTCTATAGTTTCATTAACCCTGGAACCAGAAAAAAATCCATCAGTAACAGCTACCCCAGGTACCAAACTGTTCACATTAGCATCGCCTCGCCTCTCACACACCTCAGCCATCTTTGCCATCCAGAAGCATATGCACGAGTACGAAACTGTTCACATCAGCATCATCTCATATCATCCACATAACCACAAGCCATCCAGCCCCTTGTACCACAAAGGCATGAGTAGATTTAAGAGCCTTTCTTAACACAGGCTGCAATGCTGTACTTTCGATGCTCACTCACAGTTGCATACATCACAAAACACACACACATTAGTAGTGGAACTGAGCTACTCATCCTACATGCGGACAGACTAGTGAAAGAAAGGTATCACCATATTTACACTCTAGCTGCCTTCCCTCGCACACAGCATTTCAAGTCCAGGAACTGTGGACCCCATATTACACCACTCATATAAGCAATGGTCTCACTGTGGGTTTGTAACACAACTTCTTCGCTTCTCTGGTACATCCACTCATCACGATTTTTGCCCCAAAGGACAAATAGTGAACAACCTGAGAAAAACAGTTCGTACCCCAAAACAAACGGCAGCAAACTGTAAACAGAACAGTTTGACTTTGACGACTAAAAATATTCCTATCACTCCGAAATTTTGAGAGAAGCAAGATCCTTTGAAAATCGTTAATTTTTAATCTTTATGGAAAATTTTGTAGGTACAATAGTTTGGTCGTAAAAATATTATTTTCTATTATTCTTCTAAACTTGTTAATAACTCTTACAATTTTGCAGTTAATGCAACTGAAATAATTTTTATTTTCCTTCTATTAGGCTACTCTTTCGTTTACTGTCAAGCAAAACATATTTAATATCATCAAAAGAGTGAAATAAAATTCGAATACCGAAAGCAGAATCTGACTAATTTATATCGCCTAAGTTGTTAAACCCATAAATCTAAAAGTGCCTTTAAACAATTCTACGTATTAAAAACCGCCTATTGTGCAAATTTGAAGTCTCTAATTGCCTTCTTCGATTTACTGTGAATTTTTGTAAATATCATTCAAGGTGAATGTTTGAGGCCAATGCAACAGAAAATACTATCTTGCTCAGATACTTTCTCAAAACTGTAAAACCTTATTTCTATCCAGAATTCATTTAGTAACTGACTTTAAAAACGATATGCAGTACTATTCAATTTAACTTGCGATTCTAAGAATGAATTTTGTCACGCAGTTACAAAATTTTTAGTTTACCTGACAACATCTTTCTCATAAGTGAAACATTCCTAAAACCAAAAGACAAAATTAAAGTTTCTGGGATGATTGTATATCGGAGCGACAGAATTGGTTGGCGCAAAGGTGGTACAGCTATTATTATTAGGTCGAACCTACCACACCAGTGTATGCCGAACCCATACCTACTAACTATGGAAGCAATGGCAATAAAAATCCAGACGGCTGAAGGACACCTAGTTCTGGTAACAGCTTACCAGCCTCCTAGTCGATGGATCATAGAACATGATGTGGACACCATTTTGGCTCTAGGCAGCAAAATAATAATAAGTGCTGATATAAATGCCAAACATTGGGCTTGGAATTCACTGAACACCAACCCCAGTGGTACCTATTTACTCCAACTCACAGAAAAGAGGAATATAGAAGTGTTAGGGCCAACAGACTGTACACACATTCCAACAAACCCACGGTGCCAGCCTGACGTCATCGACATAGTAGTGGTCCAAAACATAGCCAATCGCATCAACCTACAAACTATCAACGGGCTATCATCAGATCGCTTACCGGTACTGGCCAAATTAGAAAAATGCTGCCACATAACTGAAGCTTCTAAAATAATTAAAAATTCAGATTGGCCATATTTTACTCGGATCCTGCACAAAAAACTAAACACTACGTTAGACGTCTCTTTGGGAGGAAAAACCGACCTGGCGATAGAACATCTCAATCGAACAATATTACAAGCTGATAAAAAATCTTGTGTTATGAACTACATTTATGAAGAATATGAAGAACTATCCAACGATCTAAAAGAGCTTAAGTACCTCAAAAATTACCATTTGCGACTTTGGCAAAACCTTAGAGATCCACGGGATAAGCGGGCTTATAACCAATATTCCCGCCAACTGCGAAACGGGCACCAAGAACGAAGAGTCGGTAAATAGGAGAACCATATTACTACTCTCCTACTGCAAGGATGTGTGGAAACTAATACGTGCCCTGAAGGAACCACGCCAACCCAAAATAGCAGTAACAGGGCCCACAGAACCAGTTTTCCTATCGACTGCAAAGGCGGAACTAATAGCGGACAAATTCGCCGAGCAGTACCAGCCACGAGAGAGCCAACAAACGCATGACTACCAACATAAACTAACAGAAGAAATTGTAAAGGACATTATGAGTACCACACCCACTACCCCACCTAAACTAATGACGCCGGGGGAAATCAGGAGCTGTATCCAAAAACTAGCGAACAGGAAATCACTAGGTGCCGATGGGATTTCCAATGTCCGCTTGAAGCACCTTCCGAAAAAGAGAATGGTTCTCTTAACAAGAACCATTAACTCCTGTATGCAGCGATGCTACTTTCACGCCGTATGGAAAACGGCAAAGGCAAAATATATCCCTAAACACGAGAAAAATTTGACTAGTACAGCTAATTACCGACCAATTAGTCTTCTTAGCTCTACATCCAAAATCATGGAGCATGTTGTCTTAAATCACCTCCAAGAAGAACTAACTAGAGAGCAGACTATCCGTATGGAACAATATGGTTTCCAACCAACGGTGTCAGCCACATGCCAACTGCTCCAGCTAACCGAAAACATCAGTCATGGCCTGAATATTGGCAGTTCCACTGCAGCAATTTTTCTAGACGTCGAAAAGGCCTATGACCGAGTTTGGCACACAATACTACTACAGAAACTACGACAACAAACAACCATACCGGACTCTTACGTTAAATTCATCGGTAGCTATCTGACAAATAGAAGATTCTGTCGACGAAATCAGAAGAGTAACCCAAGACTTATACAACAGAATTGATGAACACAGACAAAAAGAAAACAGGCTCAACAGCCTAGGAAGACAACAACCAAAGCCATGGCACAGATTTAAAGTACCAAGAAGCATCCTAACCTAACAGTCTGATACTGCAGAAGAACCCAGTTGGGGTTTTAAATAAGGTAAACAATAATAGCCATTTTCCCCCCCAAACGTGATAGTAAAAGAGTGCCCCCAAACAAAACCTAACCTGACACTGTAAATTGAGCTACAAATGCGGCTGTATATCAATAACTTTTTTTTTTAAAAAAAAGAAAGCAGAACAGCATACAAACTTCGAAATTCAAAAACTGATCATGTGCAAAACACAACCGAACTTTTAATTTCAAACATTTTGTGGGAGGCTTCAAATGGCAAATACGATCATCCATATCCATACACTAATCCACCTAGTGCACAGAAATTTTCACCAGTGTATGCACACTATAGACCCCCCCTCGTCTTCATTGTCATGTAAACGTTCACCTACTTCATTCCCTCCTTCAGTTGATATTTGTACCACAAGTGAACAAATGCCACAAAACGCTCAATATGCATCTGCCAGTCCACATAGTATTAATTATGAAGACATGACAAATAAGTTTTTGTAATGTTATTACGATTTTTGCAATTTGCATGTACCATTAGTATTTTTTAGAAAGAAAATACTATTAATATTACAAAATAATTCATGAATTTGAATCCGTTATTAACAGTTACAATTGAATTTGTCTGTATTCGATCTTGGCGAACTGAAAAAACTTCTGGCACAATTTTGGATATTGATTGTTTCGAGATTTGAAATAAGTACATCAAAAATGTATATGAACCTCTCGTAGCTAGAAAAAGTTAGCAGCAGACGTTCCATTGGAGATATTGCGGCCCTGTAGTTTGTATTTTGTTTTCGAATAAACTGTTCAGTTTTAGAAAGTAGACATTCTAAATCAGTGCTACTCATTCGAATAAAGTTTTTGATGTGTCCATCCTCAATATGTTCTGATAACAGATCGTCTTTTTTTTAAAAGAATCCATGAGGCGTTCAACTCCGTGTTGATTTTTCTCCAAAAGATTTGATCTCATCCAGCATTTGCGGTTTCTTTTTTTCTTTTGACTAAAGAAAAAAAATATATAAATTGCAGCAGTGCTGACAAAACATCACTGTCGCACCACACCATCGTTTACTAACTGAATTATAATTGTGGCAGAACGTTTTTATTTCGCACAGAAAAATGAAGATTGTTGCTCTTGGTGTAAACGGGTAACAACTGTAAATAGTTCCTAAATTAGGTTTTCTGGAGTGGACGGAATGTTTCTGAAAGTTGCAGTCTGTTTCTATAAACAGACCGCAACAGCTTAGCAACGAGAAGTTCCTCTGTATTCCTTTACGTTTACATGGAATTATTGTTGTAAGTCCCTAATGATTGCATTTTTTTTTCAGCTCTACTACTGACTGCTTAGACGGATTCTAGGGCCGTGGGGCCCCTCCCCCCACGGTTGGCGCCACGGGTACATTTGACCCGCTTACCCCCCCCCCCCTCCACCCCTCACGCTGGTCCTGCCTTCAAAGATTCAAACAATGTGTGCCCAACCGATATACGAGAATCATCATGGAGGAAGGAAATATTTCCTTCCTCCATGAGAATCATAGGACCGCAGTTAAACATTTATAGCAGCAGGGTTTATAATAGAATGATAGAATGTTCAGTTCAACAACACACTGTCACAATTTTCCTATTACATAAGATATATTAAATTTAATGTCAACAAAGAATATGTATGGTACTAAAAACGAGTTGGTATAGCAGCAGCAGTGATGAAAGTGACGCTGCATGAAAAATATATAATATATTTCATACTTTCAAAGGAGAATATTATCTTGTATTTGGAATTTTAAATACTTCGAAATAAAGTATTCTTGATTTTAACTCCCTTTTCAATAATTATTATTTCAACCTCAGTTAGTGAGTCTCCGGTCTTTTATACCCAGTCTAACGAAATTTTAGTGGTTATCTGTGGTTATCCAAAGTCACAAGGCTGGCAGCATTGCGCACTTTTGTGTCTAGTATTGTCTTTGGCCGGGTAATTCCACTACTGTTTGCTTGCGAATCAGTGTTTCCGTATGGTGAGAGCTGTGTGGTAGTGATCAAACAATGGAAGTAGATAATCATTTCCAAATTTTCCGAGCTGCACTTGTCAGCGGTTCGGTGGAAACTATACTAGGACTCATTAGGAAAGGTATTGATGTGGACTTAGAATTTGATTCCGAGGTAAGGCCTATACACTTAGCAGTGCTAAACGGGCATACTCATATTACCAAAGTTCTAATTGCCGAAGAATGCGATGTAAACGCTCGTTACACTATGGCAGATACTAATACTGAAATCAGTGCTAAGTGTACACCGTTGCATATAGCGGCGTTTAAAAATCATTCTTCGATGATTTGTAATTTAATAGGCGCTGGAGCGAAAGTGGATGCAAGGGACGATTTCGGATCGACACCTTTACATATTGCTGCCTTTTCTGGTTCTGAAATTGCTCTTAAAATTCTTTTAAAGGAAGGTGCAGATATAAATGCAGTTAATATATTTAAATTAACGCCCCTGCATTATGCCGTCAAAAATGATAACCGGAATATTGCTGAGGTACTTCTTAACTATGGCGCAAGCGTCAATGCAAAATCTGTCTCACTTGAGACCCCACTGCATTTGGCATTCATGGAACGTAACCTAGCAATGGCAGCGCTTCTTATAGAAAGAAACGCAGATGTGAATTGTGAGACATGGAGGGGGAAAACTTCCCTTCATTTGGCGACAGTGCTCGATAATTTTTTTGCTGCCCAAATGTTGGTTAATAATGGTGCTAATATTAATAAGAAGGATCATGACGGTGTTACTCCTTTACTTGAAGCTTTGCAATACAGTTCTACATCAATTATATACTATTTAATTCGTGAGGGTTCCAATCTAAATAGTAAAAAAAACAATGGAAAGACTTCCCTTCACTTTGCTGTTGAATACAATACAGTTGACATAATTTTGATGCTTATTTCAGGTCATGCAGATGTAAATGCTACAGACAGTAGAAATTGGACCCCTCTGCATTATGCAGCATTCAATAGAAGGGACAATATTGTAAGGCTTCTTGTTAACAAGGGAGCAAATGTTAACTGCAAAACCAACAAGCAACAAACACCCTTACATTTTGCTGTTACTAATGCAAATGTCAGTTTGGTACATTTTCTCGTGAAGCATGGAGCAGATGTTAACATTTTTGATGACTTTCAATGCTCTCCATTGCATTATGCCTGTGAGACATCAGTTGATAAGATTACAGAATCTATTTTTGGCTTCAAGGCTGCACAGTTTGAATTTTCAAAGTTATGTATTGTGAAACTGCTTGTTGTAAAAGGGGCGAATGTTAATGCTAAAGGGGATAGTGGCAAAGCACCTATACATGTAGCTGCAGAGTCTGGTAATACATCTATCATTCAGTTCCTGATTGCAAATGGGGCTGTATTTGATTCAGATGCTCATACAGAATATGGGAAAAGGTTGACAGCTCTTGGTTTTGCATCAATGTCACAAAATATGGGCATAATTAAAGTGTTAAGAGCAACTGAAGATTTGTTTTCTGCTATTTGCAGGAACAGTTGTTATGAAATTGATGTGTATGTAAAGAATGGAGCATTTGTCAACTGTAGAAGCTGTAAGTTCAAAACTCCTTTGATTTATGCAGTATGGAAGGGTTATGTGGAAGTAGTCCGTAGACTGCTTAATTATGGAGCTAATGTTAATATGGCCAATTTATATGGTGTGACTCCACTTCACTATGCTTCAAAATTTGGTCATTATAAGATATTGTGTGTATTGTTGAAAAATGGAGCAAAGTACGATATAGCAGCTAGTGAAAAGAATGCAACAGTGTTGAATTTTGCTGAGCAAGGAGGTAACTCAAAAATCATAACATTACTCAAGCTAATAGAAGAGTGCTTCCAGCTGGTAAGTTCTGGAAATGCTTCTGTGGTGAAGACTTTGAAAGACTTGAAAACCAAAAATGAAGAAGAATACCAAGCAGTTGTAAATTGTTGCAATAAGGATGACAATACATTGATGAATGTGGCAAGAAACAGTAACTACCGTGCTATTGTGAAATACTTATCGCGTGTGCTGAAATAGTGAATTCATCACTGCTGCTTTGCTTGACAGGCATTATTTCCCCACACAAGCGTGATTATGTGGAAACATGCGAGCAGACTTACAGATAAAGATAGAATCTATGGACATTGTTCTCAGTTTAGTTGGGAATATAAAGTTTACTTTGTCTTATGACTTATGCAATGTTTGCAGATTTTTTCTTTTTAGCTTGTAAAGTTGGGATGTAAAAAATTCTTCTGTCGCTAAAATTGCTGTTACCAGGTTTGGTAAACTAAATTGAGAGCATTATAACTTTATAATTTGAATTCTGTTTACATGTTTGCCTTATGCAATATTGTCATCTTAAATCGCTAATGGAGTTACATTTAGGACAAGGAGGAAACTCAACATCATAGCAGATAGTGTTGCACATCAGGAGTATATAAACACACATATAAATATGTATTTGTGTATTCTTCCCCCCCCCCTCTCGTGTGCTGTATGTTGACCTTCATTTCCATCCTTAATACTGTTATGCTTCCTCTGCAATCGATTATTTGAGTGTAGTCCATAGTAATTTTTTAAAATAATATCATTTTGTGGCTTATGGCAGAACAACGTATTAACTCAAGGTAAATAAATTAATTTTAAAAAATAGAATAGGCAGGATACCATCACTGTCTGACTAGAGGCAGTGGACTCAGTTTAAACAGGTTGGCTCACAATAACAATTCTGCTGTAACTACATTCCACTGCATTGACTAATATTGCTGTAGTCAATCACTATACTATTATTTGAAGCAGTATTTTAGTTGTTATCCACCCTAGATCTTTCTAGCACTCTATGATGTATTACAACATAATAGTCTTTGTGATTGACTACTGCAATATTAATCGGCACAGAGGAATTTAGTTAAACTGGAATCAAAATCTTCAGTTAACCCATTTAAACTTCATTTTCTCTCCTTTTTGTATGTTAAACTTATTTTTAATTACATATTTAGTAATGTTTTAAGTGTGCTGCAGTATAGTTAACATATTAATGCATTTTATTTTTGTAATTCATGGATTCTTTTTTTTTTTTTTGTAGATTCATGATCTGTTTCTCTTGCCATGTACATTGATGTAATTATTTAAACATCTGCTTTAAGTTACATTTTTTTCAGACTCTCTCTTATTTCTTACGGTTGTAATGAGATGGTTGTTTGTGATACAATTTTTCAGCAGTGTTTTAATTAATGTTTGAATCAATGATAATATATCATTATTGTTTGCAGAAGTACCATTTGATTAACAAATTTTGTATATATTGTGAAACATTGTTTCTATTATTTTCTTCAAAATTTAATTGAAACCACGATTATAAACAATTTTTTTAATTCATTTAATGGAAAGATGTGGAAGTTCATTTAAAGTTAGCAGTGACATAGGCCTACTTCTGTTATTGTTTTAGTTACATCTTAAAGCATTTCTCTTTTTGCAAGCTATTTTTGAAGTTTTATAAAATTTTCAAAAGCTAGAAATTATATGTATGTAATAATTCACTTTATGAAATGTTACATGTTACAGTACAGTTTGAATCTGGAGATCAGTGTTGCTCCTTTAATTAATTCTTTTTCATACATAATCTGCTATTCTTGGATGTATTCTTATTTTGTAATTTGTACTTGAGTTTTTAATATTTTATTTATGTAGTGCAAGATGAGCTTTGATTAATTTAAATCACTTTGCTAATTCATAACTGTAAGCTTTTTGATGACTAAGAGAATGCAGTTTCATTTATATAATTTGAATAGTTATCAATAATGATGCAACCTAATGCTTTTAACTTTTCTCAGCAATCATTAATATTTGACCTACAAATTGAGTTTGATTTCTAGTGTACAATTTTAGCAAACATTTCAGAATGTATAATTTGCATCACAAAATCAAAACAAGCAATTCATTCGTAATATTTCCCATAATACTGGAAAGTAGCCTTTGCACCATAGTCTGGTGACTTATTATATGTCTTGAATAAATGGTTTGGTTGCTCTTGTGATACACTTTACAGTTGCCAGTGCTGTTGTTCATGTTGAGAATAATTTCTGTATGATACTGCCATGGAAACCAACATTGTTAAGCAATGAAAAGAGAGGCAAACATGCAAGTTCAGAGTGGTCTTTTTATCACTTAATTAGGGGCAGCTGAATAAACATTAATAAATGTATGACAGTTGATAAAATTGTTCCTCTCTTTGATAGAAGTTGTATAAGTAGTACATTACTTGTTTGTACCATGGTCTGGACCAACAGATGAAGCATTAATGATCTACTGTTAAATGATCTACTACCATCAGGATAACTTGTTCTCCTCAAATATTTCATGTTGTTTTGGTACTGGTAGATGATTTTACTTTCATGGATGTATTACATTTACTGATCTAATTAATTATTTTTTTTAGTAAAATTTATCAGATAATGTTTATACATTTTTAACTTTGTGATCACCTATTTCTTTTTTCATTTTGCGATTTTTGTTTCAAGTATACTATTTTGAATGATTTCCCTTATTTAAGTTGTAATTTGCTAAATCATATTTATGACTGTACTTTCAAAAGTATTAGTGACTATTGTACGATTGATTGTATTTTGATAATTTGTGTATTTTTTTAAAATATACCCTACTACAGTTGACATACAATCTTTTGACTTGTTAAATTTAGGTATACTGTAACTATTAGTTTATATGAAAATTACTAATTTCATAAGAAACTTGTATGTTAATTTCTTTGTTTGTTACTTTTGTTAAATTGCTGCAAGTAGTGAGTAAATAAACTGCTACAGAAAAAAAAATAAAAAATCAGTGTACATCGTTATATTTTATTTCTCTCAATACTAACCATCATCACAACTGTGCCTCAAATTTGATGCATGGATTTAACATATCTTTTGTATTCTTTATGTTTAATATTATCATTTTTCCTAGTTTTGGTAAATTATAAGATGAAGTGACTAAAAGAATTCTAGGTCATACCTTTGAAAGTGAGTACTGTTAAACTCTTAAAATCTCACATTCTTCAATATATAACATCAGTCTACTTTGTTAATCACTAAATGGAGGGCATGATATTGGGTCTTTCTGTTGCCAATTTGAATAGTAAAAATTTACTTACAGCTTTCAAGATTGTTTTATAATGTTAGTTTCAGGAGACGTATTTGTTGGATTTATACTCAGACAATATCTTGCATTGATTTAGACTGTAACCTCTCCCCTGATGAAGAACAGCCTTGCCCGTTTTATATATATTTGCTTATGATTTTACACCTCATCAATGTAAAGGTCATTAGAGTCTGGAAAGGACTGGGAAGAAGGAATGGAATTTAGCTATGGCCTATTGAAGGAAGCATCCTAGCATTCGCCTGTAGTGATTTGAGGGAAACCATAGTAAACCCAAATCTGGATGCCTGGACAGGGATTTGAACTGGCATTTTCCCAAATGCGAAGCCATAGTGTTAACCGCTCACCCACCATGCTCAGTCCCATTTTATATAATTCTGTGTATGTGCAAGTTTTTCATTTCAGTGTTGACAAGCTCTCTGATATTGGCCTTCCTCTTTATCCTTAATCATGCAATAAGCCAGTTTGAAAGAAATATTTTTCCTCCTGTACTGTTAACAGCTATTTTTCCTGAAAATTATGAGCTGCATGGTAATGGTTCATTAGTTTCATTTAGCAACTTTATCAATAGAAGAGATATTGTAAGTTTTAATAAACATCGTGCCGTTTGCTACTATAGATTCTTTTGGTGTTATCTAATAATTCCACATTTTTTTGGATCTTTTTGTCAATGTGATGGAGGACGAGAAACAAGTATTTGTTGGAGTTTTGGGCATACAGTGCCCATGTGCAGTTCACTACAGAAGCTGCATTTCTCATTATTGTTCACATCATTATTTCACTTCTATAATGGAAGTGGCATTGAAATACTGTAATAGGAGTATGAGGAGGAACTGTAAGTAGGATGATTGGTTTTTGTAAGACCTATGTTTGATATGGGGCATGAATGGAAATTGGATGTAGAATCAGAGTGCACTGTGGAAGGGAAGAAATAGTACAATTCCAGGCTTAAGAGAGTGGTGATGTTTTCATTTGCAGGTAGAGCATCAGGGATTATGCAGTTATTCCATTTTCATTATTCACTTTTGTCTTTATATTAATGCAGTATTTTTCAGATTTACTGTCAGAAAATTTCACAAGCGCTGTTCAGCATATATGTGCAGTTCTAATTATTGGTCAGATTTAATCTCTAGGTACCAATGAGTCTTTTACAACAGAAGGGAATTCAAAGGTGGGCAGATAGGTCTGAGTATCATTCGTTATTTGGCTTTCGAAGCTTTGAAACATCAAGGTTTGATGCATGGGTTTCCTTTGCAACCCGTGAAATTGATGAATGATGAGAGATATAGATAGGAATCAAACAGTAAAAAATTAAACATTTTACCATCCATATTGTGCATATATTACATTTATTGTGTAGTTTAAATGAATCAACTTTCTCTACTTTAACTGTTACTGATGTTTTCATTACTGTAACATTTATAAATTGTAAAATATAATCATTTTCTCCTTGATAGGACTGAGGGTACATGTGTCCTGCTTGAATTAGAACCAGATTTTTGAGAATCAGAGCTCTGTCTGTGTAACATCTAACTTAGTGTTCTGTTTGATAAGTATTTTTTTGTTTCTGAAATATGTAGTTTATGAGGCAAAGATTGGGGACCAACCCAGCATTCACCTAGATTATTGTGGGAAACTGCCTAAAAATCAGTCAGGACAACCATTATACAGGAACCAGGACTCAAACCTGGTTCCGTTGTACCTCCCCGATCCTGTGCGCTGGTGCCTAAATGCATGCAACCACAATGGCAGGTTTATTGTTTGTTTATTCATTCTTTTTCGTGTTATTTCCATAATTATTCCCTTATTTACACATCTATTTATTGTTGTAATTTAATTTTATATATTTTCATCTATTCCTGTGTTTCATCTCCTCAAGTGATATTGTTTTTCAATTACTATTGGTGATTTACTCTGTTTCATCCAACCCCAATATAATCTTATATATATATATATATATAGATGTGTGTTTCCCTATATTTCACTTTTCAGCCACCACTACCTAGCACAGATCACTGGTGTTTGTGTGTGGAAGTAGCATCGAATTTCCTTTCATGCACAACGTTGGCCGAATGCCGACAGCTGTGGGAGTGTGGGAGATATGATGGTTAAAAGTAGTCGATGCAGGACATTTTCATATTTCGACCAAAGACTTGTGTCTCCTTCTCTTTCCTGCCACAACTACATAGCATAGACCATTGGTGTTAGTGTGTGGTAGTATTATCGTGTCTCCTATCATGTACTATGGTGGTTAGATGTCAGTAGCTTTGGGGGTGTGGGAGATATATGGTGGTTGAAAGTGGTTGACCTGCGCCACTTTTATACTTCTACCATAGACGTATGTGTCTCGGTGTATCACTTCAGCCAAAACTATCTAGCGCAGATCACTGGTGTTTGTGTTTGGTAGTAGCACAGAGTTGCCCATCTTAACGTTGGCCAAATTTCAGTAGGTGTGGGAGATGTGGTGGTTGAAAGTGGCTGATCAAGGATATTTTCGTATTTGGACCAAAGACATTTGCGTCCATATATTTCTCTTTGTTGCCACAACTCTATTGCGTGGACCACTGGACTTTATGTGTAGTAGTAGCATCGAGTTTCCCATGGTGCACTATGGAAGTTAGATGTCGGTAGCTATAGGGGTGTGAGAGATATAGTGGTTGGAAGTGGTCGACGTAGGGCAGTTTTCTATTTCTACCAAACACGTGTGTCCCTATATTTCACATTGCAGTCAGAACTACCAAGCGCAGACCACGGGCAATTGTGTAGTAGCCTGGAGTCATCCATCATGCACTATGGGTGATTGCATGTCGGTAGCTGTGGGGGTGTGATAGATTTGGTGGTTGAAAGTGGTGGACCTGATAAAAAATAGACAAATGTATCCCTATATTTCACTCTACAGTGAAAACTGCCCATCTCAGTCCACTGGTGATTGTGTGTGGTATTATTCTCAAGTCTCCGACCATGCTCCATTGTGGTGTCATGTCAGCAGCTATGGGAGTGTGGGAGATATGGTGATGAAATTAGTTGACGAAGGACAATTTTATATTTCAACCAAAGACATGTGTGTCCCTATTTTTCACTTTGCAGCCATAAATACCCTGCGCAGATCACTGATGTTTGTGCGTGGTATTAGCCTCGAGTCTCCCATTGTGCACTGTGATGGTTACATGTTGGTAGCTGTCAATCACAATTCTTTACAATCATGAACGAAGTCATGGGCATCAGTTAGTAATTAAAATAAACTCAATTAGAAATTCACTGGAGCACAACAACAATGAATTTCAAATATTAAAAGAAGAAACAAAGATTATCAAAGAAAACATAAAGCATGCTTGAAATAAGCCATGAGTATGTTGCATTTTGGGGACTTTTGTTTAAGCTTGAAACTCTTACAAGATGATGTTTACACTTGAGAATCATGTTGTACTTTTCTGTTTTTATTTTTGGACTTCTGTTCCATTTGGAAAGGTTTAATTTGTAATTTTAATTTAGTCTGTCAAATCTCCATACAGAATCGACTGGATGCATAATATCCAACTACCAGTCACCTTATTTCACCATCCATGCTGCTTTTAGTCTGAATTTACCCTGCAAGCACACACTGCCAATCATAAACCAAATTCTTAATCTTTTAAAAAGTCTCACCTTTAATCCAGATTCAACATTTTACCATTCTTTGATCCAGGAATAGTTTAACTTTTGCCACAACTTCCATATGCATTATCATTATACTCCTGGTCTTAGTGAGATAATTAAATAGAAAAATGTCACACATTTCAAATTCGATGTTCCCTTTCTCTTCAACAGTTTCTTAAAACCTAGTTTTGCCTCAGCCAGTTTCCTTAAATCATTAACCCACAGTAATATTGGCCTACATGTAGACAAGGACTCAGTGGCAGTAGTCATCAGAGATATTATTTTAATTAGCATTCACCTTCCCCCCATTAATGAACCTAAACATGGAGTATGTGATCACCCCACTAGCTTCACACAAGTTAATGGCTGGCACACCAAAAATCTCACACCCATCTTCCTCATAGCCCCTGAGAAGGCTTCAGTCCTCATTATTTCCAAATTTATAAACCCAGTTAGCTAGCATACTCTACAGTTCCTTGTAGTTTCCCATTTAAACACATCTTACCTTCTGCCTATAGGCATGTTTCTTCTTCATTCATCAAGGTATCCCACATTCTCAAGAATATCATGACATTACTTCTTGCTTTTGGTTCAGTCTTTATTAATAGTAATGTCACATCCCATATAATACTTTGTAGCACCCCCTTTCTCTCTTCTGTAGCCCAAATGTTACCTGATAACTCAAATTTACTTCAACCAGTGGCACTAAAACTGCCTTGAATGTTGCACTGACCACCTAACTCCTACTATATTGATATATCTCACTTCAGTGGCTTTCTGAGACCTCTGGATAGGTTAATTCAACCACCTTAAGAATATACATTCTATAGAATAGTAAAGACACAGTATGATGTAGTAATCACTAACCTGGTGGTAACACTGTGAAATTGGCTCAGTGTAGTGTTGTGTTACAAATATTTTCACAAGATTATCGCTGCATCACAAATACTACTCCTTCCCTACTCCAGACTCGGAAGGAGGCTAAGTTCCCTGAAGATGACCTTAGGCTTTGTCAAAATGTCAGGAAAGAGGAGGATTATTTATGACAAAGTGTTAATCTTGTAAGATATTTATAAGAATATCACACCCTGCAAAAAACAGCAAAATCTTTTATAGTGTTTTTGTATTTCACATTGAAGAGAAGCTTGAGAGAAGATTCCAAATGTCGCCATTCAAATAGCAGCACAAAGCAAAGCCGGACTCTGATATAAAGCAAACGTGAAATAGAATCATGGAGAGAACCATGTACAGTGAAACATTAAAAAGAAACAAAGTTCAATTGAATTGACATATTAATTTTTATACAGATTTATTAACTTTAAATTGAGTAAACATCCCACAACATCCAGTTCTTATTGAATTATTTTAACAGGATTGGAATTTTATTCTTTTAGCATGAGATTTAATGTCAAAACTTTTTCATAACATGCATTTCCTACCAATCACAGAAGAAACTTTGCAAAAGGTTGCTTTGCTTTTACTTTTTCCTGAGCTACTGTAATGTTGTCGACTAAAGAATAATCAGTATCTTGTTTCTTTATTACTTGTTCATTGATCATGAAGTCAGCTTGAATGTAGCAGAACTGTAGCTCAAAACTGCATCCATCCTCCACAATGTTCTACTTGTTGATTAAGGACTAACAACCAAAAATTTCATTCTCTCTTGTGTTCATGTCCATGACATATATACACACAGCTCATCAATCATCTATGTTAAGAAGTAGTTCATTTTCCTATCTTGATTTAAAAAGTATATATTTAAATCTGGTGCTTTAAGGATGTCCAAATTTTTTTCAAAGAAAGATATAAAAAGTATGATTTACTCACCTGACTTTATTTTTATATCACTGAGTCACAGTACCAAGATAAACTACCAACAATTATGACCTTCCTGCTGCCATTACTGAATATAATTTAGTTTCTCCTAGAGAACCTTATGGTTGTCATTCTTCCACCATGTTAAGCTTCCAAGACCCTTACCATCAGTTTCGTATTTCCACCAGAAATCTATCTAGCAAACTCATAACTATCAACTAAGAACAGTGAAGTATAGTAGTCCACCCTCTTGTCCTCTATGTCTGCACTACACTCGATAATATTGGGGATAATCTGGAGCACATATTTCTTTACCTCGAACTATGACTATACCCCTATGCAATTTGTGGTTTCCATATTTCTGTTAAGTAATTGGTCTCAGCGTACCGTTTTTTTGGAAACTCACCAGTTCATTGTTGGCATATCATTTATCAATGTTTATGAATATCCTCAAGAATCTAACACTAATAATACTCTTGGTATCTTATGTCTTAATGATAATTCTCCAAGCCTGGTATTGCTCAGCCGTGGCATTCAGGAGAACAAAGGTTCAAATCCCTATCCAGCCATCTAGATTTTGGTTTTCTGCGATTTCCATGCAATGCCAGCATATTTCTTTCAACATCAACAGCAGCTTTAACAGTAGCAGCATGCGTACTGTCCCTAGATCTAGAATTGAGGAGCTATGTATTGGCCGAGAAAGAACAGGATGGATAAGGTTGTGGAAATATTTGTGATAGAGGTAACATCAAGGAGGAATTGTGGAATGTATTGATTGAGGAATGACGAAATGAGTGGAACAGGTCGTAGAATGTACAACATGTAGAGCTGTAAAAGTAACGAGAAATTCTGTACTTGTATTTATTCGTTACTAAACCAACCAATACCTGTTACTTTAGAATCTTTACTTTCGGTACAATCGAACAATAGCATGAAGCATTGCATCACATCACATACGGGACGACTTCGTACTTGGTAAAGTTTAAGTAAATTGTTTATTTAATAAAATAAGTTTAGGTAAGTTGTACTTTTGGATAAAACTTAGCCAAGTAATTAGCACATGGGTCTTACGGAAAACCTCTGAATGTACACTTGATCTACTGTAATGAATATTACATACGAAAGAATAATCTAATTTCAACATACCTGTTTGCATAAATAAAAAAAAAAGATCTAACCTTTCACCTGAAAGCGACATATCTAGTGACAATAACTAATGACGGTTATTTTTTAAAGTAGCCTGCTCAAAACCCTGCATAGAAGCCTGATGTGATAATGGGACATGTATTTAACAAATATTATAATCTCATCAAAGTATTTTGTTATTAAATAGATTGTTTCACCACTGTCTTCCTTACGAATTTAATTTATTTTTGTAAATTCTTCATCTTTTTGTGATAGGTTTGTTAAAATAAATGTGGACATACCATCAGATCGGGCCTGCAGGCAAAATACTATTGACTCCTTCATTAATTATTTAATTTTAAAACTATCAATATTCAAAACTTTTAAATCAGTAACAAAGGTTCAGGACAAACATGCGATTAGATTAATTGTTGTCGAGTCGCGGTTACAACAAACATTCAACATCAAAGCCAGAACTGCATTGATCACATGGATCCTGTGATAATAATACAATAACTAACACCAGGCAAAAGGAATAAAAGTCATTGTAACTTGTTCTTTGTTTATGGAATTCTGTAACTGCAAAAAAGGGCTGCTAGATTTGTTTCTGGAAATTATCGCAGAAAGCAATCAGTAACACATATGATAAAGGAGCTGGAATGGGATTCATTGGAAGACAAGAGGAGGGTGAAGAGGGTCATGGGAGTGTACAAGTTGTATATTGGTGTAAGAATTAAAAGTAATGCTTGGAAGGGAAAAGATTGCCATGACCACAATGTTGCACTCGATTTCAGGCACAAGGATTTAAGAAGATTCCCTTTTTAGGTAAGGGTTTCAGGGATTGTAATAAGTTACCAAGAGAAATTATGAATAATTTACCAAACATGTTGAAAGAATTTAAAGTTAAAATTTGTAGAGGGCAAATGGAGGTGGATGCACGAAAGAGGAGGAGATTGGAGCGTAGGCCCCATTGCAATTTTATTAAATATTATTAGAACATAACAAGTGCAGAAATTTATATCAAAAACTATTAGACAACTCTTTTATATTGTAAATAACACTATGAAATAAAATAGAAGCTATCAATTCTTAAAATAAACAAATTTCACAAATATTTGAATTCAATAAACCTCATTAATGAACTATCAATGAAAAAATAGTAAGTATCTTTAATTATCCTTACAAATGTTCTATTTACTGATTATGCACTGTAAATTTTAATGTCGAGTCATACAACGAACCCGTTACTCAGTAACGAATACAATGTTACTTTTACAGCTCTAACTACATGTTCCCATACGTAGCTGAAGGAATCGGCATGGAATTCTTTCAACCATCTCCACGGCTAATTCAGTACTTCCTTTCAACCATCTCCAGGACTAATTCAATACATAACCGGCCGCAGACCATACAGAAGCTTCCTACATAAATATAGACTTTCTCCAACCAGCAAGTGCAA
Source organism: Vandiemenella viatica (assembly GCA_031002005.1). NCBI lineage: Eukaryota > Metazoa > Arthropoda > Insecta > Orthoptera > Morabidae > Vandiemenella > Vandiemenella viatica. The sequence continues at coordinate 246,942,819 of JARYHS010008074.1, forward strand.
GTGTGGAGAGGAAATTGCACCAGAGCACGTAGTGTGGGAATGTCAAACAATAGCAGATATGAGGATCACATGGCAAGAACAGTATCAAGGGTTGAAGATATTTGATAAACTGCATTCAGAGGGACTATAGCACTTGCTAAATGAAAGTGCAGAAATAGCATCTCAAAACGAAAAACAAAAATATCTGGAGCAGAAAAAAGCTGAGGGTGGGAATTGACAAAGACATCCACCATAACTGCCATGATCACCTCTGGGTTTCCCAGAGGAGTTTCCCCTCTAAATGACTGCTCGAGTCCCTCATATATATCAGGAGGGCCACTTCCTGAAGCGCTGGGGGTCTCTGTCAATACCAGGAGAGTTATGGCTGGGGCTGCAGCCCAGACCTCTTGCATACCATTCAACTGGACATCTGACAAAGTTTCATATTATAAATGGGAAAGTGAAATTACTCACTCATAGGTAGCTGTTAAGAAGTAGGATAGTAAGAATTTTTCAAATTCATATATATTATCATTGTAGCTTGATATATTAGGTTGTTTAGTTCCAGTTGGTGTTCTATTTACATATTTATTATTACTATCATTATTTTCTTTAGCGAAGAAGATTTAGTGGCCCAGTTTACCCTCTGGATGCTGGATCAAAATGTAAATGGAAAATAATATCAAATGGAAAAATATTTCCTTCAAAAGGCCATGGCCATATTTATTCTCATTTATTTCCCCCAGCCGTATCCCACCACTGATGATCTTCATTTCAACAAGATGAAGAAAGAAAAAATATACTGTATATCACAAACCAAAAGTCATTCATCTTACACTTCTTAACATAGCTAATTTCAATAATATTTGAACAAATTTAATTCATTTTAAAATTGTCCATGTTACACACCTCATTAAATCTTAAGACTGCATGCCCCAATCAATGGATTTACTGTCAGCAGATTTTTTTCTCCTCAATTATTTTTGTAATACACAATAGTTTTTAGAGTGGTATATAATATTCCTAAACCATGCACCATTAGTGTTTTAGCCTACTATCTAAATAGACAAACCTAAAGAATGCGTGGAAATAAGCTTTACTGAAATGTGTATTTACCATAATGCTGACATTTAATTTTTATAAATTAACCGTATACACGTTTCAACAATATGATAGTAATACAGTAGAGCTCCAAATTTACTGTATGTATGTTGAAAATGGGAGAAAAAAATATTTTTTAAAGAAAAATAACTTTTCATTAATTAAATGAATAGGCAACACTTTACATCTCAAGTGCTGTACAGTATGTGCATACTGTACTGTAAATAAAAGTCGTTGTTTGCTGAACATCTCGGTCAAAATAAGCTGTTTGACTGTATTCATCCATTTTTGGGCAGCCAAGTCGCACATCGACTTGAAAGTGAGAAGTTGTATGTGGTCACACTGGGGCTGACGCTCCATCTACTTCAGCATTGTTTCAAGATTGGCAAATGGTTAACTAGCTGGTGATTCAACTTCAACATTAAGGTAATCTTCCTTTCAATAAGTTCATCATCATATAGAATTTCATACTCAGGGTCTGATGAATCACACCAATATCGTCAGCACTAACTTTTAAACATCCACAAATTTTCAAAAGAATGTTTCGGAACTCCTCAAGTGACACGTCATCCCCTCTTCTCCTGTCTCTTCCCTTTCTGTCATAATTAAAAAAGCGATTCGGATATTCAGCGATTCGGATAGTGAGAGTTTGAATAATTGGAGTTCTACTGTATAATATAATCCTCTCGGGTGTCCGGCCGGATCGTATTGTATAAACACAACTTTTCACCCACTAGCTCTGCTGTCTTTATCAGCTGTCAGGTCTCTTCTAGCTGTCAAAAGCTTGCTGTCACCGCCTAGACTATGATAGTGATAATTTATTAATTATGTATAACTATGAGGAAATTATTTTTATAAACTGTATGATAATGGCATTTCATTTAAAAAATTTAAACATTTTTTGTTATAAGATTTTGTCGTTTCCCTAATAGGTTTTGCAGCAATGTATGGTAATAAGTTTATAACACACTACAGACAACTAAGAATTTCAAAACAGTTATAAAGTAATTAACGAAAATAAGGAAGGATACAGAAAGGCTGGGGGAGCGCAACAAACACACAAACAGGTTTTACAATTTTAACCTTAATCATTGTACAGAGATCAGGAATATAACAAAGGGATCAGATGTGTACACACAGACTCATCACATCACAGAAGTTAGAGATTATAAAGTGGGAAGAGTGAATATAGCGATGGTGGGGATAGGTAATTGTTAATCTCTGGAAAAGTCCATACAATTTAACAAATTTTAATATATAATTAAGCAATAGGTTTACTGGTGGAAGTCTTACGAGAGATTAAAGCCATTATGATACTGTGTGTCATGAAATGTTAGTTTACTAGTTCTCATCTGTGGAGTTCGGAAGGAGTCAGGAAAAACTGTCTCAGTCCTAATAGTAAAACATTTGTTGAGATCATTAAAAGTTGTGGGAACTGACAAAGGTTGCCAGTGTATGATGTCTGCCTGTGGGCCTAACTTCCAGTAAGACCCTACCAGTAAACCCACGACTTTAATATATACTGACAGTGAAAATGCTGTTAGGTAAGGGAAATAGGAAAGAATAGGAAAAGTAAACTTGTCACTCATCACAATTGAAGACAGGAGGCAACGATGAACACAAATGCGAAAACACTTCACAATATTTCTGTATAAACCTTAATAATGATTACAGGAGCACATGCAGCAAACAAATGGGATTTTACAAACTAAAACTCTCCACAACACGTGACCAAAGTTTATACAGAAAATTGTAAAGCGTGTTCACATTTGTGTTTGCCATCACCCTCTTACCTTCATCTGCAGTGACTTATGTGTTTACTTTATCTATCTTCCCTTATAGTTCCCGAGGTAATTATCAACCATCTACTTCACTTTCCACCATCGCCATTCCAATTTTGTTCATCTCTGATTGTTGTGAGTCTGGTTAAGTACACATCTGATCCCTTTGAAAATTATCTCATGCTAAAGGTTTGTACTGAAATAGTGTAAAGTGTGTTTGTGTTTTTGTTGCAGCTCTCCTGCCTTCATTTGTTGTGACTGATGGGTTTCTGTCAGTATTCTTCATCATTTTCATTGCCTTACTGCATTTTAACTGTCACTATTATCATAAGTAATGGGGTTAGGTTGCATTGTTCACTGGACAGAATATAAGAAGACTGAGTTACATATTTGATAATGTTTTTTTCGAGTAAGGGAATTTTCTTGTCTCCGAGATGATAATGACTAATTTCCTAAGAATTTTCTCATTTATGGTCAAACTACTCCCATATTCTGCTAATCATTATAGTCCTGCTTTTATTTAATTTTCACAGCTACTTCATATTTTCACCTCTACTCAATTTCCCCAAGTTGCTATATAGCTCATGTGGTGGAGCGTTCGATTTCAGCCTGTACAATGAGTTCGATCCCCGATGAACCAGGGGAAAAAAAAGTTTTCCCGACAGTGACATCCCTTTGGATATCAATAGATGGGGACTAGTCTACCAGCATATCCTTGACACCAGGCATTCCACTGGCCACAGCCTCTATTAACACCACCCCAGTAAACCTATCACTTATATTGTCATATTTACCAGACCCAAATTATTTTGATGTCTATTTTATTAAAAAATAATTTAAGTCATTTTTTATTTTACTTTGACCAATGATTACAAAGATTATACTTTCCGGTAATTATTGTTGATGAACTTCCCACCACCATTGCAATCCCCACTTTTCTCATCTGGTTTATCTTTGGCTTAGTCATGAGGTTGGTCTGTATGTGTACACACGATCCTCTTGCCATTTGCCCATCTCTAGTTATGATAAGGGTTTATACAAAAATATTGTAAAATGTGTTCATGCTTGTGTGTTCATCATGGCCCTCCTGCCATCATCTGTGGTGAATGATTGGTTAATTTTCTCTTCCCCTCCTTTTCATTGCCTGACGGAATTTTTACTACTATCAAACTCTTAACTGTCTGAACTTGTAAAAAAGAGAGAGAGAGAGATAGATTGCTTATTATTTTAATGTTACAGTTCATGCAAAATAGTAATAGCCTTGTAAAAGCTTTTAGAGAACACCAACTTTAAGAATGTGGTCAATAGGGTTCAGATCTTTATGACAAGTCATATTTTTATCCCTGCTTCTTTTTTAGCTGAAATGCTGAATGAACACTGATTAAACGTATCTTATTGTTTTTAAATGTATTTTATGTAGCATATAAATGCAAGTTCAGGTCATTTTCATAGTTTTGGCCATAATAAGGTAATATTTATGGTTATATTTTGAGGAAAATCTAGTAATTCTTTAATAGTATGAGGAATTCACTGGAAGTTACAGATGAGAAGAAATCAAGATAATTATTCACAGAACTGTATTTCCATTATAAACTGGAGGAAAAACAAATTTAATTGCCACTGAATTGGTCAGAATTCACCAATCATGAATTAAAGTTATTAATTTTTGTCATTCTGTAAATGTTACATGTTCTGTCCACCTTTCAATCTCGAAAATGCAGCAGCAGCAGCATGCCTGTGTAAAGCTATGTTCATCAATGTCTCATTGTCACCAATACTTTTGAAAATAATCCTGTCAGAGTAAAATCTGCAGTGGATCAGAGATTATCGCCATGCAGAAAACAAAATTTTCTGAAAGTGTGAAGTTAGTAAGTAATTTGGAGAGGAGTATTTTAGTACAGACTAAAGAATTGTTTTCTGTAAATTATGTGACATTAAAGTGACTTCAACAAAATTATTTAAACTTAATTTCCCAATGGTGCAGTGAGTACCCAGAAGCAAATTATGCTGTTTACATGAAAGCAATAAAATAAGTTATGTGTAATTGAGCATGTTACAATGCATATTGAATTTAAATGTTTGGCCAAATTTTGTTATTTTCTGGTTATATTTACCCATTTTTAAAGTCATATTTCTCTATTTCTTTGGTCATAATGATCCGAACCCTAGTGATTTGGAATATTTAACTAACTGCAGCTAAATATCACTTTACTCGCATGTATACGACAAAAAACAGTGAAAATGAAATCATTAAGATATCCAAAAGTACTTTTTACCTGTGCATTTATGGAATAAAGAGATGAGATAAAACAATGTTATACACTTGTAATTATGAACTGCCACTATAAATAAATTTTGTGTTCCTACTGTACTGTATTTGGTTTTTGTCTTTGTTATTTCTTAATCCTGTGAAACTCCCCCCCCCCCCAAAAAAAAATATTTTACAAAGCAATGAATATTTTTTACTGGCACTAGACTGATGGCCTCAGATTTCTCACTGTATTGAATGATTTCAGGACTTTCAATTCTTTTTAATTATAAAGTAAATAAAATGCATTCCATTTATCCAAAAATTCAGCATTTTCAGGACCAAAGTTATTAAACTGAGAATTTTAGATACTTATGTAGATTCATTTGTAGAAACATTTGAAATGATAAGTGTTGGTGGCAAAACAAAAGGATAAATAATTAGCAAGTACATCAAACATATGCCTGGTGTTCCATTAAAACCTTGAACGTTCTTAGCAAATTTTTATGATAGTTCAGAATATTAATTTTTATAACATAAAGGATTTTAAAACATATTCCCAGTGTTCCATTAAAACCTATAAACAGACATTTAGTCCAATATCAGTATTAAATGTTGCCTACACAACAGAAAATTTACTGAAATACATAAAATGAAGAAATTTTAAGAATAGGAAATCATGCTGTGATTCTGAGGCATCCCATAGCAAAATTTGGTTTTGTGATTGCTTTTTGGACTACATATGATTGTTCAGTTCCTACATACTCATCCAACCATAAATGTACAGTTACTACCAAAATCAACTGAAGGTTATGTAAATGAAAAATACGTCACTCAGACATAAAATCAGTTTTAACATATTTGAACATATCAAGTTTTGCCAGAACACCAGTAAGTAGCATTTAACACATCAATAATACATAAACCTCATGATTTGGTTTTCAGAACATAAAACCTTGTATTTATAAAACAGCGGATTTAAATACAAGAAAATTACAAAATCCATAAACAAATTTGTATAATTTTAGTACAATACAAAAAAACAGACATTTCAACATAACAAGTCACAAATAACAACCATAAATCATCGCATGTATGTCATTTGGATGTAGTTAGGAAATGTGAAAATAGGAGATCATAACATGGAACGTAACAGGTCAGTAGTTGTTCTCTGGTATTGTGCAAGTAAAAATAAATAAGTTTTGTCCCACGTGAAACAGAACTGCACATCACAATACCAAACTTAGATGTATACTGCATTCATTAGCCTATTAGAAGTTAAAATATTTTACCAAAACTAATGTACTGCAACTAAAATGAATTAAGAAAATTCTTCGATAAATAACTGATCATTTTCATGGCAAAGGTTCCATGAGTATCTGGCACACATCTACAATCTTGGGACTAGTTGAAGCAACTTCAACTGATAAAATGAGGCAGCAACTATTTATTATTTTGTAATTGTGCCCATCTGGCAAGTTGTCATCTTCCTGTGTTGTCCCTTGTGCCTAGCAAAGTATAGCTTGTAATTTATTTATTTTTTTCACTGAGAAGATATAAATGTCTCCTCAGCTGTAATAAATACTTGAATGGAATGACACTTCTGAATATAGATTCTTTTTTTTTAATAATTTAATTACCTCCTGGCACTGTTCTAAAACTGGAACGGTACGATTTAAATGGACAAAATTCCTAGGATGGATTATGGTAAAATGTTATTGTTAATGTAATCATTACATTTTGTTTCAAAGACTTCTTGTTACATATTTATGATTTGCAATTTTTGTTGACACTTTTACAATTGGACAAATTTGTTGGAGCATTACTCCACAATATCTTTTATTATCACATGTATAAGAAAGCTTAAGGAGAGGGGTTGATACACTTAGTATGGGACAAAATGTGCACCCAATTTTATTTATGTTTCTATGTTCTCATATAGGGCCACGGAAAAGCTTTTGGACAGTTTATGCACATGAAAAAATATTTTCATAATGACTATTATGTGCAAAACATTTTTTTATATACAAATATATTTTTTACATAGTTGTGTTATGTAAATTATAGCTCTTGGATGTGATAACACAGTGCTTTATTAATTACTTGGTGTTATGAATATGCTAATTGTAGGGCTGAATAATTCCAAAGAAAATTAATATGCAGATAAAGAATAAACTTTCTTTCCTTTTTGTTTCCAACAGCTCTCCTCCAGCTTTCTACTTTTCTTTTCTTTTTTTTATTGAGAAGCATATTTGGAAATCACAAGTTTAAATGCATCAAATTCTACTAAACAATTTAAAAAAATGAAGGGCATATGTGCTTTTCAACCACAATATAGTTTATAGAATACAGTTATGTAAAAACTTTCGTGATAAATAATGAAGATTACCATCTTCTATTTATATTGTATGCAAGACGTGAACACAGATAAAAAGTGAATTTTAATTTGTAATCTGTCTACACTGATATGAGAATTTTTTTTGTCATAAACCTCAATAGGAACACTAAAACATTTTTCTCTAGAAAGATCAAACTTTTCTACAAACTGTTGATAAAGGTACTGGGCACTCTTCCCAGATGATCTATACACAAAATCAGCACTAATTTCCTTCAATCACCCTATCTTTTGTTTGTATTTTTAATCTTAACATTGACATTACTTTTGAAATGTGACCATCCTCAATTTCATTACAGATTACTGACAAAACATTTATAAATGAATGCTGCAGTAGCAAAAAACATTACCACTCTGTAACAGCAAACACATAACTTGATAAATCCTTGCTCTGAGTTAAAAACAGTACTTACATGTGTAACTAGATAAATTTTATCTTTATTCATTAAGTTAAAATATATGACATGTATAAATCTTTTAAGCCATACACTGAGGAGAAATAAATTAAATAATGTTTGAAGGAAATGAGACCACAGTATTGAGAAAATCTTGACATTTGTATGAAGATTTACAGAACAGATACTAAATTGTTCCTAATATTTTTGATATATATTCTAAACATGTAACAAATACAAAAGAAAGAATCACCGAAGAACATTTGTTTTGATTTCATGTGCAGAAAAGTTGAAGTACAGACCATGCAGCCTTTTCATTCTCTGATTATTTGAAAAAAAAAAGGGGGATAACTACAAAGACAAAAAAAGTTACTATTGAGGAATTTAAATTATTTTCCATTAATTTTATTCTAACTCTGGACAAATCACTAAAACATCTAAAAGAAATGAATTGTGATTCTAAATCCTTGGCTTATACATGTTTTCCCTCAAACTTGCAATGTAAAGGGCACAACTTAATGGCTGCATATCAGAATTTACCATCTAAGATATACACTGAATGAAGACAAAATAAAATTATACTCATGCTGTGCATAGGAAGCCTGACAACTTATAACATTGACTATCTTGCTTACAAATATACTGTTGTGCTAGTTAATAATTGTAAAACTATTAATAATCGACAGTATCTAGTGATGAAATTGTTGATTCCTGTAACTCAGATTGCATGGCACAAAAACTTTTTTTGTTTTAAATACTGATGCTATGTACTTGTGATTACCACTGTGCACTATTATACACAATTTAACATCCCCTCTGTGTACATACAATAAATAGAAACTGTTCATCATTTTTAAAATGTCACTCTCACTTTTAGTCGAGCAGAAAAAGTCAGTCAAAATTAATTACTACAGTGCACCTCTCATAATTCATACTTGAAGATACCTAATTACTATATTGCTATCGGAAAATACTGTAAAAGCACTTTTCTTGGAATGCTTCATTGCAAAATAATGTAATTGCCACCAAAATTACTTTGAATTACACTATATGATAGTAGAAAACGTCACATGGTACAAGTGAAATATTTTACTTGTTATCATGTACATATAATATTTCAAAATGAGAGTTCTTGAAAAACAGTACAGAAATGCAGTTTGAATAGGTAGTTTTGCTGCATATAATACTTGGGCTTGAATTTGGGTGAAGATCCCAAAACTTCTTTGCACTTTGAAAAACATTAAAAATAATTCGATCATGATTTCCACAAGTTCACAATACATTATTAATGGCAATTAAAACTCTTCTCACTGTCATTCATTTCTGAAAATAAAGAATATAAAACATTACACATTACATAAAACAGCACACTCTTCACACTGAAGCTGCACAAAACTATAAAAATGGAGGGAAAATCCTGCTTTGCAATATTATGCATAGACCAACAACACCACTACCATTCTGGTGAGTTTTCATGTATATAAGACAGTGATAGTAAGGTTAAATGTACAAGCAAGTAGACAATATGGTACATACAATTAGCCATTTCCCAACATGGAAACAAAGAGATTGGATAAAACAGTCACAACAAATTATATACAAAATTATTTTTACATTATACAATAATAACAAGGAATTATTCCATTTTTGTAACACAAGGTTATTAAACTGAATTGTTTCCTCAAAAGCTTTACAATAATAAAGTTTTTTGGAAGTGAACCTGTGCACAAAATGGTTTTTCTTGGAAATGTGAAGGTCTGGCAACTAGGTCTTGTAGTTAATCTTCACAAATGTGCGATAATTCTTCAGTACAGCAGTTTTCTGCAAACTGTACTTACTTTCTTGATGAAGATCTTGTTCCCACTGTACTTATTCCTTCTCCTCGGCTACGGGAACGATGCAGGGTTGACAACCCTTCTCCTGAAAATCATTTCACTATAGTGATACCATATAACAAAAATATGCAATTATATAATGAAAAATCAGCCAGTAAAACAATTTAAATTCAAGGAGCTATTCCAACAAAAAGAGGATGTTAACCCATAAGACCCTCTTCAGACTGTGCAATTCCCATACAACGCAAAGGATACTTGAGTGTTCTGACAGTATCTACCAAATCACTTACAATGTTGTGTAATGGGCAGTCACAAATGGCGCCACACCCAAGAGACGCATATCCTACCAGTCTTATGTGACCTATGAGGAAGTCGGCCGTCAGTCGCATCTCCGGGGAGTCTTGTGAAATATGGTGGATGAATACGCATTTAACATTAAGTTTTTGGGTGGAGTTGAGAAAAGAGTATGTGTAATTAGTATCCAGCAATTCTCTATCATTCAAAACAAACGGTTTGGTGGCTCTGTGGTTAAGGTGTCTGGCTGGGGATGGAAAGGTCACTGGTTCAAATCAGTGGGGATTTTCAAAGGCCCTTAACCCTTCTTTACCTCTAGCACAGCTTACTGTGTAATGTGCGTGGTTCAGATTCCACATTAAAATGTACCCCGTAGATGTACTGAGTTAGGACAAGGTGGCTACAACAAGGGCGGAATGTGCATTCAGTAGAAACCCTGTCACCAGGTCATTGCAACCACACAGAATTATTATTATAATCATTCAAAACTATTTCAAATAGATTTTCATTAATATTTGGCTTTAATAGCATGCTGTCTTAAGATTTAGATAATGTTAGATTCTTACTTGTACTTATTGTTGGGGATAGCGCAATATTATTCAGTTCAAAGTGTGAACGGAACAATCTGTCTTCATCATATAGTTAGTTAAAAACCACGCACATTTATTTATTTTTCATTAGTTCTCATCACTAGTATGGACTTCAAAATTTCATAAGTGACTGATATGTTTTCTTTAATTTGTTTATTTACCTACTCCCTCCTTTTCTCTTGTATGTATGATTTAAGAATGGCAACACATTCTTTCAATTTTTCTTTTCTATAATAGCTGTCGTAGACAATAGCCTCAGCAACACTTGATGAAAATCTCGGTTAGAAGCCACGAGGGATGGTTATTAGAATGATGCTCATCACAGCTAGAGGAAGACTGAAGAGACTGTATCACTTCACAGTATCCTCAGTGTGTGGTACTAGGTTGCCTGTGAGTATCTAACTTACGGGCAACTCAAATTGACAACACTGAAGTATCAGTCGTGTCACTTTGGAATTGCGCAGTGTGAGCAAGGTCTACGTGTCTCTCAAAGGGGTGACACACAGAATTAAAAATTATTTGCTTACCTACTATTCAATGATGAAAAATTAGCAAGCAGGGTTTTTATTGAATTGATAATAAATAAAGAAACCTGGCAACCATACAATATTTTATATTAAATAGTAGTGACAGTAAAAGTGCCATTAGGCAATGAAAATAAGGAAGGATGGGAAAAATAACCCATAACATACCACAGCTGAAGGCAGGAGGACCAAATGAACATGAAAACACAAAAATATGAACACACTTTACAATATTTCAGTTTAAAATCTTATTCTTGTATGTAGGCACAACCCTTCTATCAAGATGGCTCAGTCTTACGTACATGAATAAAGTTTTAAACCAAAATCTTGTAAAGTGTATTTGTGTTCGTTTCACCATTTTCCCATCCACGCACGGTAAGTGCCAGGTTATTTTCCCTATCCATCTTTATTTACAATATGATGTTAGGCAACCAAAACTGAAAATATGACTACTACTCAACCCATAATGAGCTCTATAAAATAAAAATTTATTGCAACCTTTTATGCTACTAGATACAGTGGTTGCACATCTTATATATATTGGTAATGGAAACATAGAAACTGTCGTTGGGCCTAAAAATAAGATAGGAAAGGGAAAGATGAGCCATCACTTACCACAGATGAAGACAGGCAGGCGAGATGAACACATAAAAAACAGAAAAACAAACGAATTGCACAATATTTCATTGAGAAACCTTATTCATGTGAGAGGCAAGACATATGGCGGGTGGAAAGATGTGATCACAACCCGACCTGCCACTTGAATGAAACAAAGGTGCAAACACAGGGTAGGGGTGGAAGTGCCGGGGGTGGGGGATAAGTTTAGAAGTGGAACAAGATAATCCCGCTTTCAGAGCGATAGGCATACTTTTAGTCTTCAAGGTCAAGAAATCAGATGAAATCTCAAGCTTTTGAACTGATATCTGATCAGTTTTCCAGATTATTCTCATGAGAATTCCTATGTTCCCAAGGATACTGCTATAAATAGCAGGCCAGATATTTCCTCCGCCCAGTCTTCAGTTAGGGGTCGTGGGGTTGGTCCGTCCAAGTGTGTTAGTCAAAACTGCATTTTCATCTTTGGAAACTTTGTCTGATGCCAATTTTCGTTTTGTGACTTTGCTTAAAATTGAAGAATATAGAGACCAGCATATCTTTGTGAATCTTATTATTTGTAACCTTTCTTAGTTTGGGGTTTTATCAAGCTAAGTGGTGACCTCATTAACGTAGCAAAGCACGAAATGAAGCTATCCTAGGCATGATCATGGTTAAAGCTGAGACTGAAGGTTTGCACTCACCCCAATGCAGATTTAGGTCTTACAACTCGTGAAAAGCTGTCCATACAAAAAAAACGGTTTCTGATAAATAATACAATGCTCCCTTTTGAGCATCTATCCTTGTGCTTTACTTATGCCCAAAACAAAGGTTACTTATTTTGGGAATTGTTTTCTTATCAATTGGAAAGGCACAGTTCATCAGAAGATGTGCGGTTACCGCAGAAATGACCATAGTTTTATATGAGTGAATGAATTTAGCACTGATTATGTTCTCATCTAAGTGAATTACCACAAATCTTGCACCATTAATTAATATCTGATTAGCATTAAGATTTGTATTCAACATAATAATAGCATTTTTCTTTACAAGTTTATACACAATTTTTTTTAAAAAAAAAAAAAAAAAAAAAAAGAGAGAGAGGAGCAATTCTTGTATTTGGTTTCCGAAATGGCTCTAACCTCATCTCACAGAAGTTTCAGGTACAAGTAAGCCTACTGATGTTAATTAAGCTTCTCTTTGGTTAGAGCACTGAACTGTGCACCTCAAAATGCCTAGGAAGTTTTCAAGCCTTTTAGTCCATTAACAGGTTTGTAAAAAAGGGGTCTTACAAACATTATATCACGTAGAAGTTTTTTTTTTCTTATCTTGTATATAATTGTAAGAGTATGCACAGAAACCAAGTTTTTTACCTCCAACACCCTCGGCACAATTTTCTGTGGCCAAAAAATGTCAAAATTTTTGTGTGTTTTTCAGTATTTCGTCTATAACTCTTCCCTGATGAGTCCTAGCAAGAAATACTTTATTTCAAATTTGAAAGAGGAAAAAATTTGCAACAACTTTTGTAGGACAAAGTTTTTTCTGAACTCAAAAATAAATGAGCTGCAGTTCTTCGAAAATCGTCAAAATTTCACACTTTTCCTAAAAGTTGGTTTTTCACCTACTTTGTAACTCTAAATGACCTGGAACCCCTGTATATATAATTGATATATAGATATTTCTGTATGACTAGAATATGTATGTACTGTACTTTGATTACCGATGGTCAATTCAGTAATCGTATGCCACTGTTGCCTGGGATATCACGCATGATTGTTCGGCCACCAGGTGATGGTGTTTTCGATTCACCACGCAATGTGCCCTGTGTCGTGTTTATCCAACTTAACCAGGTAATCGTACCAGGTATAGGGGGGCCTACAGCTTAATGTGGAATACGAACCACTGAAGTGTTCTGGGTTACTTCATATTTCACAACAACCTGTGGCAGCCCTGAGCATCAGGTTAAGGTCCTTTGAAAATCACAGCTGAGGCTGTGATTGGGATCTCCAGTCAGACGCCTTAACCACTGAGCTACCAGATCACACTATTACTGATGGTATTTGTACCAGTTTGAAAAACATGTTTGCTAAAATGAAAGTTTAATGTTATGGCACAAAGTTTATTTACACAGACAAAATGAAGTCATAATAAGTCAAAAATTAGTCATAAATCAATTTCTTTTCCATTTGGATGGTTTAAAACACTGTTTTTCATTTGAATTTGCTCTGTAATTCAAGGGAACATAATTGTCTCTATATGAAGCATCTTCAAGATGTAACATATAACAAAAAGTTTTGTTGTGGTCAATGGATGTGTCCTACATATGGTTATGTGGCATCATAATGAAAAGTTTGGTTTCATCTGTGGAAAATATGAAGCCTAATTGAGAGCGCACTATGGATCCAACATCACAGTTATATTCCCATACAGTTATCAACAATAGGAGCAACAAACTAATTCTTGGACTGCAATATTTTCACCTGCATAAATTCTAATGAAAAATAAACAACCCTTTCCTCAACTTTTTTAGTATATGAACAGTTGGACCCTTGTAGCAACTTCTGAACACAATATGGAGGCCCCTGAATAGCCTAAGACAGGACATACTAACTACCCTCCGTCTTACTTTTTGAGGAAAGTACATTGTGATGTTCAAAAAATGTTACAAAACGGACCATCCACCTGAAATGGAGGAACAAATGTCTAGTATCGAGCACTCAACACAGGCAGAAAATTCTGCGATATTAAACTGAAAATTGGCTATCTTTTTTAAATTAAATTGCTAGGAACATAGAAAATAGACTTTGTATATAGTTAAATCAATCACATAAACAGTTCTAATATCCTTTTAAACATGTTTAGATGGCAGAAAAACACACTGATCTCATTTCATTCTGTGATCAAGTGCATGACTTGCTTTGCATTAAAAGCAAATCAAATCTATGGGCATCACAGAAATTTTAATGTCTACAACAGCATAAAAATGCAATACTTAGCTGAGAAACCCTTAAATCTAGGGAAATTGCCACCAGAGCACTTGCTCCATTAAAATTAAATTAGACTAAATTAAAATTTTACAGACAACTGAATAAATATAGTCATGGTACTCCCCTCCCCCCACCATGAACTTTTAATATGTTCATAATTTGTAGTCGATAATAGAATATACAGCAGGAACCATGAAGACAAAAGAAACATAAATATACAAAAATATCCACAATTTTACAAAACATTTACTTGTGTATCTTATACTGAGCATGGTGGGTGAGCAGCTAACGTTCTGGCTTCACATTTGGGAGGATACCGCTTCGAATCCCCGTCCAGGCATCCACATTTGGGTTTTCCATAGTTTCCCCAAATCACTGGGATGCTTCCTTCAAAAGGCCATCGCCGAATTCCTTCCCATTCCTTGTTCCCCAGTCACATCCTACCTCTAATGACCTCGACGTCAACGAGGTGTAAAGCCATAATTAAAAAATGTATCTTATACAACAAAATATTTGCATTAATTATCAGTGTTCTCTCTCTCTCTCTCTCTCTCTCTCTCTCTCTCTCCCCACGTCTATTCACTTTTTCCATGGATGAAATAATAAATAAGTGACCAGAAAGAATGAGGAGGGGAAATGAAAGCCATAGTACTTGCAGATGATGTGATTGTTTGGGGAAACTGTGAGTCAGAAGAGCGGAACAGCTGTATGTATGGCAGGAAGTAATGAAATATTATAATAGTATGCATTTCTCAGCACCAAAAAAATAATACTACTACAATTCAAAACAAGAATAGAGCCAAACATGAAGTCATATGTGAAGGTGAAAAACTGAAGGTTGTAGATGAAGAATTTTGGAACTGTAGTAGAAGAGATTTGAAGAAACAGAAAGCAAATAATTTAAGATGCAGAAGAGCATAAGAATTCTACAGTGTCAGAAACCTGATTTGGAGCATGGAAGTGTCGCAAAAGTGCAAAAGGATTACTTACAAGTCCAGGGTGGCCACAAGGTAAATTTTAAAAATTCCCTGATATTTCCAGGTTTTCCAGAAAAATTTGCCATATTTTTCCCTGATTTAGAAAGTTTATTTGCATGATTAAGATATTTAAAGTTTTAATTAGATTTTGATTGTAAATAATTAAATCTGGTATAAAACTCAAAAAATTAGAAAAAGAAACATGTTTAAGAATGTTTATTTGAAAATTTTATAACTAATTTAGTAATCTTATGAAGCATAATTAAAAATGAGTAGCACAAAAATAAGATAATGACTAATATGAACTAGAACAAATTAGTAATCTTTCAATATTTGGTAGATAAAATAATTAAAGATTTTTAAATTGTTCATCAGTAACTTGACTCAGTCAAAAGCTTAGCTTTTTTATGCCTTTTTTTTTCATTTGCTACACTTTTCTTTTCAAATCTTCTGGTCAGTTATTGTAGCTTCTTTTGTTCCATCTTCAATTTCTTCTGTTGCCGAGTTAACACTTTTGCGTAAGTTTCCGCGAGTCTACGCAAGATAGCATGAACACGAGTTTGTATAAACCATGCAATCGTGTAGGCTCACCTTGCGTGGTTGCTTGGGTGTGCCGCTCGCCTTGGCAGCGGTTTATTTGGTGCAAGTCAAAGGCACGAGCACGATGTTTATACTGTCACATCGATTCAGCATTTGAAAGAGCTCTGAATGACGCAAAACTTTATAAATCCTACCTATTTAGACATCTGGTTTGTATTTACATGATCTTATGTATTATTTTGTTCCTGCTTTAATTCGCCTTATATCATTAATACAAAAGTTATAAAGCCATATAATTATCGCTATTCACATTTTTGCTGGCATTGGTATCTTGAATCTAGGCTTTTGTTTTGATATTAAAGGTTCAATTTTTCTCAAAAGAAGTTCAAAACCAGCTTGTGACATTCTACAGGACTTCGAAGACTCTCCACAAATTCAATTTTTTTGGAACATCTGTTTCACACTTTGCTTGAAATTGTAAAACTGTTTAGTGAAACATACACCTTTATAAACTTACTACTCTACGATTGCTGTTTTATTCAGTAAAAAATATAACTTCTGAGTTTACATGTAGTACTATAATTCTGATTTAGATGTCATCCACCTTTTTTTAAATATAATTTCGAATGCTGAGTTCCAGAGAGAGTTCATGTCAGCGCTCGCGTACGAACATCTCGTCAGTTGTATCTCGACGAGATGCAAGTTGCTAGTGTAAATGGCGGCATTTGTTGGCTATTTTATGTCAAAAATATATAAGCTGAATTATTTAATGCAAAAGTTCAATATTAAAATAAATTATCAAAACAATTTCCAAATTTTGGGTTGTTGCAATTAAAATTCCCTGATAATTTTTGAAATTACTTGGATTCCCTGATATTTCCATGATATTTCAAGGTTGCTTTAAATTCCCTGATAATTCCAGATTTTCCAGGTTTTCCAGGTCTGTGGCCACCCTGAAGTCCTACTTTGCATTAATACTAGCATGTCGTTATCAACCTCAGGTGATAAAGAGATACAAATATTGGTAAAATTTAAGCAACAGAGATTAAACTTAAGAGGATTAGGATTTCTGTAACAATAATGCACAAACTGTGGAATGAGCATATCGAGAATGTAATGGGGAAAGCAAATCGTATGCTCCGATTTCTAGGTCGTAATTTAAATCAATGCACTCAGGGAAGTTAAATCGATTGTATACAAGTCACTAGTACGTCCTCACTTAGAGTATTGTTGTTCTGTGTGGGGTCCCCATCAAAAGGGGTTAATGGAGGCTTTAGAGAAGGTCCAAAGAAGAGCCGCCCGATTCGTGACAGGTATATATAGTTGGAGGGAAAGCGTAAGTGCGATGTTGAAGGAGTTAGGTTGGGAAGACCTGGAACACCGAAGGCGTTGCTCTCGACGGAAAGCTAATTGAAAAATTCACAACAGATGTATTTCGGAATGACAGTCAGCAAATATTGCTACCAGCAACATTCATATCTCGAAATGACCGTGAAAATAAGATAAGAGAAATCAGGGCCAGAACCGATTCATTTTTGTACTCATTTTTCCCACAAGCGATTAGGGAATGGAACAGAAAGGATTTACCGGGCGAGTGAACTTAAAATCCGACAGGAGTAGCTTTCGATAAAGCACTCCAGCCATCCCGATCTGGGTTTTCCATGGTTTTCCCAGATCACTCCACGCGAATGCGGGGATGGTTCCTGACAATAGCCCATGGGCATCTCCTGCCATATCCCTGATAACCCTTCCAAATCATAACCCTTTTCGATAGGTGCAGTTCACCCTCCGCCACACACTTTTAGTGAATCGCGGAGTAATAATAATAATAATAAAATAATAAAAAGAACATTGCAAAGACTGCCTCATGTCATGTGAGACTGTCTCCTACAGCTTGCACCCTCCAAAATTTTCTACTTGCTGATGAAGGGCTAAGACCCAAAAATTTCTGTCTTCTGTACTTGTGTCCATTACATTTGTTCATGCCACCTAGCCATCATCTAAGATAAGTGGTGGTTCATTTCCCAATCCTAATTCGGAATTACGGGAGCATAAACGCAGTTTGTCCAAACCCAATGAAGACAGTATGTGAATTCCATTTGAGTAATTAAATAGCATATCAGCAGCTCATAGTGAACTTCTGCCAACAAAGAGTTTGAACACAATTTCTACCCTAGGTATCTTGGACTCACTTTAGACTGCTCCTTAATATTTAAAAACACTTTGAAAACACAAGATAGAAACTTAAGACACACAACAAAATCATGAAGAAGCTAGCTGGCACAACATGGGGAGCTAATGAGGCCTCACCAAGGTTTACCTTGTAGCTGAATACTGTGCTCTAGTATAGCAGAAGAATTGACATTCATCTAAATGAGTATATGAGAACCATAACTGGCACACTAAAATTCACTCCAGTCCCCTGGTTATATACCATCAGTAACATACCACTTCCAGAGGCAAGATGTCAAGATGTGGAGAAAGTACAACCATCCTGACCATCCATATAATCTCTCAATCCACGAGGTCCTTAACAACCTACTGCCACTCAACTTAAATCTAGGACTCCCTTATGGTACGATGTATTTGACTTCAGTTTCAAGGAAAAATGGTAAAAAATCTGAATCTATGCACCTATGAAACACCAATATATTGAATTCCTTCCTTTTTCTTATTGGTTTATGCCTCGTCGACGGCTAAGGTCATTAGAGGCGGGATGGGATTGGGGACAAGGAACAAGAAGGAATTCGGCCATGGCCTTTTTGAAGGAAGTATCCTGGCATTCGCCTGGAGTGATTTGGTGAAACCATGGAAAACTCAAATCTGGATGCCCGGACGGGGATTCGAACCCGTGTCCTCCCGAATGCGAGGCCAGAACGTTAACCGTTCACCCACCACGCTCGATAATATATTGAAGATCTTACAATTGGTATTCCATCTCAAAAGAAATCAGTGAGTTAAATTAAACTGCTTAAGAATCGGCCATGCTAAGTGCCACATCATGCTCTCTAATCACTTCATTCTCCCATCTGTGACTGCGGAACTCCTTCCCAGACTGTGGAGGATATAATTAAGGAATATTCTCTAAGGAAGTACGATGTACCATCCCAAGACCATGCCAAGATGTTATCTACCTTAGACTGTCTACAACAATTGAGCGTTGATTTGTGGATGGTGTCAACATTCTTGTCCCTGTATATCTTATATCTTTAAACGAGCAATTCTTGTATATATATATATATATATATATATTTCGGATCTCGGAAACGGCTATGACGATTTGGATGAAATTTGATATTTAGATAATGTTTTGACTTTTAAGATTACCTAAATAGTTGTCTTCCGTACAAAAAAGCGAGTTTGCAAAATACAAACAATTTTTTCACTTGATATCTCGAAAACGGCACTAGCGCCATCTCGTAGACAATTCAGGTACCAGAAAGCCTACAAATAGATTCTCTCTGATTTCAAAGAATATTTAAACGAACAGTTCTTGTATACTGGCTGAGGCGTGGAGATAGTAACATTGCAAGTTTAATTGTAAAACATTTAAAAGGAAGATAATTAAAATTTATGATTGGTTTTGTCAGAGGTGATAAACTTCTTTGAAAATAATATTACCGGTGCCAGTTATAAACTAATCACCGTTTACTTTTTGACCGTAAAAAGTGGTTGTTAGTTTGTCATTAAATACTACCACGCGAGATATGAGCATAGTTTTAGCGGAGTGAATTGATTTAGCACTGATGATGTTCTATCATTACCGTGACGTCACAATCTGATGATGAATTCTTATAGAACGCGACGAAACATATCGAAAATAAAGAATAAATGTTCTTGATATCTCGCTTGGTTTACGAGATATAGCATGTCAAAAATCAGTTATAGGTATAGTTCCTTGTGCTTTTGGCGACGTTTCTTCTGGTCCATGCTGTATTTCAACCTAACAACAACCATTTGGAACAAAATAAAACATTAAAAGTACATTTCCACCGTATCGACATAGTGCTTTTGGTGGATTCTTTTTCTGGTCCAGGTCGTATCTAATCCTAACCTCTTCACTTGAGGTATCAAAGAAATAAATTCTTTATTTTCGATTTTTCTCGACGAGTTTCATACGAATTCATCATCAAACTTGGCTGTGACGAAATTTATCTTCTGGTCCAGGTCGCATTTCAACCAACCACGTCAATTTTGCGATATGATATCTCGTGAACTAAGCGAGATATATAAATTTAAAAATATTTTGTACTTTAAATTTTTCTCGTCGAGGTACATAAGAATCCATCATCAAGGGTTTTCGTAGAATGCCCTGAATTAACACAAATCTCGCAGCGTTAATCAATCCCTGACTAGCATTAAGATTTCTGTTTAACATAATAATAGCATTTTTCTTTGAAAGCAATTTATGAGGCGGTCTCCCAAATGGATCTAACGATTTGGATGAAATTTCATATGTAGATAGCGTTTTGCTATTCAAGTTTTTTAACACGATTTAAAAAAAATAAAATAAAAAAAAAAGTTGCAATTTTTGTATTTGTTTTCTCGAAAACGGCTCTAACCTCATTACGTAGAAGGTTCAGGTACCAGTAAGCCTAATGATGTTAGTGAAGTTTCTCTTTGGTTAACTGTGCACCTCAAAACGCCTAGGAAGTCTTCAAGCCTTTTACTTTAATCAAACTTTACTCGAAATCTTGGATATTAAATAGAAATCGAAAGATGCCGAGCGAAGATCGGTCACCCAGGTACTATTAGTATATTTCACATTAGTGCTCAGCCATATGATAATAAATTTCACTTTTTACAGTAAATTTTTCTGCACCACCTTAATAATTTAATCTAGTCCTCAATTAGCTTACGGTCATGATTATCTCTTCCTTTCCACATACCATTTCTATTTTTTCTGCCAGCATGCATCCAAATTACACCTCACACCCTAATAGCACTCTTTAACCTTCTGTCTTCCGAACCCATCATATCATCTGTGTTCTATGGTAATTCCTAGCTGTCTAGCTTTGCACCCTAACACAAATGTGTATTTGGTAACCATAATTTAGGTCTTTTACTATCACTTCACACTCAAGGAAGAACTTGACCATGGTTTTGTAACCCCATATCTTCAAAAGCCTATAATATTACCACATCACCTCCTCCTCCCCCCCCCCCCCCCCAACAGGTGCAGATATTTTAAATATTTCCCAACTACCTTTCTCACTGTGACCTGCCCAAATTGTTTATTGAGCCTTCAAGATGCTCCATTTTATAATTATACAAAACCCTTATTGTTAACTCTGAGTGCCTAATAAGCAGTCTCTTTTTTGCATTTTATCTTAGAGGCATATTGGGCTTCTCAATTAGATATTCAGTCCAGACCTCTCTTTAGCTATTCACAATCTTTTCTCATTTTAATCCTTGCACACAACATTATATCTGCCGTCAAACTAACTTCTGACTTTAAGCCAACAATAGAATCAATTATTAGAAAAAATAACAGTGATGGTTTCATGATAGAACTGACCAGAATAAGACACTGAAGACCAGTAGATTTTAGTGTCTTGTTGATTTGTCAACATTTTCAGCAAAATTCACAGTTAGCTTCAGCAATCAGCAAATTAATAAAACAAATCAATGCATACCTCTGCTACTACTTCTTTTCATTGTGCCTCCAGATGAAGTAAGCTCTGCTTGTCTACTGTTAGTTCTCATGGCACGACCCCTCCGGTCTTGAATTAATTTGTCACCACGTACAAATATTCCACACTTTGGTCGGCAGGTGAAATAATGTACACCTTGCACTGTTCCATCATTTTTGCCTGCAAAACAGTGTCTTTGTAAAAAATCTGGCGAAACAGAGAAAATTAATATGCGGATAATTATAATCGAGATTCAAAAGTTTTATAGTTAATTACATCAAACACTTAAGTATGGCAGAACTAACATTTATCCTTCACCTTAAAACTTATCTGAGTTTTTATATCCACTGCTAACTTCAAGATATCTAAATACACTGCGTATTAACATTTTGTTGAAATGTATTTCTTACAGAAGCATGTTTTCAAAGATGCAGTTGATTCATACGTTTCAACTTATTAATTTATAGAGAACAATAAAAAAATAAACATGAAATTAGGATGGAAGAAATATTTGTTTTTTTTTTTACCCCCTGATACATTATATCGTATTAAAGACAATCCTAGGAATATTATGTATACACCACACTTGAATGTTCAAATTTTGGGCTCACTTATTGACAAGCAGATTCTAATTTACACCTGCCAAAAATCTCTTAAACCCTTTTCCACCATTATTCAAGTAAGAGTCATGATCTACTCTCTTGCTTCTAACTGCTGTTGCATGCTAACTATTCTAGTGAGATTATTTAACAGTTGTTAGGAAAGAAGCCATAAGAAATGTAAATAGGTACCATATAGATGTTTGACAGACCTACTTTAATTAATTATACACTTATTTTTAATTTAAAATATGCGTGTATCTTTGACCCATGTATCAACAATCATTTCAAGGAAGTTATTGTTTTGTACCTTACTGACACAAACTTTTCACCATCTTTACGGAACATTCTTGTTTTTTTTTTTTTTTTTTTTTTTTTTTTTTTTTTTTAAATAGATGGCCAAAATACAAGCTTCACTTCAAAAAAGGGCTATACTTCATATAGCATAGTGTTTCTCAACCTTATTTAACCTGAGAATCAGTAAAATGTCAAAAATAATTCTGTCGGTCAGTAATGTATATGGGCCAAATTTTTTTACCTACCACGTATGTGTATACTATTCACACTTGAGACATATTGCACTGTACAATAAATCTAAAAACCATGTTTTGAATTTCTACACAGTTATGAAATTACAAGTGAACCATTAAAAGTGAGTAACACGCTGCTCAGCTCTTAGTATTTATTTACCAAATGAATAATAATGCTGTCTGCAGTCCACCTGTGTCAGCTTTGCGGACCACAAATGGTCAATGAATCATAGGTTTAGAAACACTGATATAAGGCAACAGCATCAATTATGGACAGTTGTAGGAGAACTTTTACTGTTTTTAAAATAATAAAAGATATTTTGAACAATGTAATATGTTGAATGATATCAGTTAATTCCAAGGAAACCAAAACTGCTTGATATCAAATAAAAATATAACTTAGGATGAGGAAAAATCTACCAATTACCATGCTTGATGGTGTGATGGCATCAACATGTAAATTGAAACACACACACACACACACACACACACACACACATACATATAAAATTGAAACTTCTCTTTCCCAATACACATAAAACCTGTATGGAGCTCTCATATTTCACAGCTAGCCCCCCTGACCTAGTACACAAATAAATCTCTCATGCTACAGCCCATCCTCTATGCACAATTACCCCAGTGCCATTCCCCTTTATACTAACTGCAGCTCCCGCTTTCATCACACAGTTCTTCCCTGGTCTCAAGTCAATTAACCTAATATTTTATCGTTGGCATGACTTCCTACAATCCTTCCCAGGGATGAGCACTATTCTCCATAAAATCCTATGCACTGCCCCACGCACATGTCTCAGCAGACCACCCAATCTAAAAATCTATTTGATCATAATTACTCACCCTGTAATTCCACTAAACTATCACAGGGATCATTCCCAAGTAACAGACCCCACTACTTACCAATACTTACTCCAATTCAACCACAGGTGAAACATTCCCCATCACTGTCTCAATTGCATCAGCTCATATATAGGCCTCACTACAAACCCGTCGCCATCAGAATGAATGGCAGACAGTGTATACTAGCAATATAACCCATCCAGTGGCAAAACATGCCAGTTCTCATAATCTCAACCATTTCAACAACTGTTTCTCAGTTACGGCAATCAGAGTTTTCCCTGACACTACAACCTCCTCTGAACTGCACAGATGGGAACTAGCCAACCGAAATATTCTCGACATCCTCCAGGCCTCGATCCCCAATAAGTCCCTCCCACTAGACCCAGCACGTGTTACTTCTTGTTGCTTATATTTTATTTTCCCCATTGAATGTTTCTTAAAATACGTTTTACAATATTTATATCCTCACACAGTAATTATATCGATGCTCCCACACCTCCAAAGATAATAGACCTTCAGCATTATCAATCTAGTATTTGCCCCCTCTCCCTTATATACTACTATCTATGCCGGCCATGCTGCGCTACTTCCATTCACCAGACAGCTTCAGAGTGTGCATGTCATGCCCTGCCTGGTGTCTCACTCCTGGCAAGAATAAGGCTAACTGCTGAAATATTGCTTTTCTGTGTTTGTCTCTTTTATGTTCATCATTCCCATCCACCTTCATCAGTGGTAAGTGTTGGGTCATATTTCCCTACTCTTGTGTGTGTGTGTATATATATAGTAAGTGGTGGCTCATTTTACTAACCAATTTAATTCCTTTTCATTACTTAGAGTAAACAATGAAATCAAAGGCACTAAGTAGCGAAAAGGAATTAAATTAGGATAGGAAATGAGCCACCACTTACCTTTAGATGATGGATGTGGGGCACGAACACACAGAAAATGCAAAAACACAACAGATAAAGAAATCAGCAGGAGAACATTATGGGAGGTGGGTGAGGTTGAAGACTGTCTCCCAGAAAGACTGTTGGCCAGGAAAATGGTGGGGGTAAATTCAAACAGAGGAAAGGTAGGGGCAGTGATTCAGAGCTAACACCCGAGCATAGGCAAATATCCAAAATGATCTCTGGTCAGTGGGAACAGCAAAATATAATTAAATCTAAATTATGAATAATATATATATATATATATATATATATATATATATATATATATATATATATATAACAATGCACTAATAATAATTTTTAAACCAAAGACTCTCTGAAATAAACATCACCTTAGATTAGTGGTGGTTCGATATAGGTAGAGGGGATGGAGGCAAAGTGAGGATTAAAAAAGCAAAAACATAAGTAAAAGTAATAATAATAATGATCGGGTATTATCAGAAGCTGAGACCACATGGTTGCCTTGTGCCCAGTTTGGACTGGTAGGCAAGTTCCCAACTTTTGAGTTCAGAGGAGCTGCTGCTATTTGGGAGGACTCTGATAGTGAAAGAAAAGTTGAAATTATTTAAGTCATGGGTGATGGCATGGGCAGCAACTGGGTGCTTTGGATTCCATGTGAACACCGTCTGTCAGTGGCCATTTATTCTTACGGAAAGTGGATTTGTGGTCAAAGCTATATATGAAGCCAGGCAGTGGTTGCATGTTAACTGGTAAATATATATATATATATGGTCAATATATATATGGTCACCAACCCAGTTGTCAACCCCCTGCCCCCCTCATTTCCTCACAACCATCCATTGCCCAGCTCTTCAACATACCTCTACCACCTCCATTAAAACCCACACCTCGCCCAGTCAGTCCAAATCAAGCTGCCAAACCCAAACTGTCTGTTATTAATTTGTCTTCTTCTCCACTCTTAGAACCACAACTCTCAGTACTCTCCAAGGGTCTCACTTTCTCACCCACTCCCAAATTTGATCAGACCACCCTAGTACATGACTCCTTGGCCTTCTGCCGGACACATCGCTGGAGGTACCACTTTGCCTCGAAGAGCAACAATCTGGACACTCAGAATGACCTGGAACCCAGTCTCCAAAGGTTCCAACCACCCTCCATTCTTGATCCACCACTTCTCCCACAAAACCATCCTCTCCAATTGTTTCAAGATCCAGTTTCCTCCAGTTTGGCTTCTCCTAGTTTCACTAAATCATTACCCAGAGGCACAACTCTATCAGCAACCTGGGCCATCAGGGAATTCTCCTCTCATCCAGATTTGATCATTCTACTGGCAGACAAGGGCTCTACTATGGTGGTCATGAACCGTTGTGATTACGTAAGTGAAGCACTGCATCAGCTGTCTGACACCAACACTTATCGCCCCCTCAACCATGTTCCCACACCTGCAGTCAGTGATAGAATAAAAGACCATGTACAGTCTAGTGGACCACTCCAAGGCCTCTATCCCCATTTTGTTTCACTCCTCACTACAAAAAAGCCGCATACACCTTCCCTGTAGCTACTTGCTAAAACTCATAAGCCTGGCAACCCAAGACGTCCCATAGTTGCTGCATATGGCTCACCGACTGAGCGCATCTCTGCCCTAGTGGACCAGCATCTACAGCTCATTGTCAGCCAGCTTCCCTCCCATATCAAAGACAACCGACACTTCCTCTCCCGGCTGGCTACGGTACCCACACCTCTTCCCCCTGACTCCTTCCTAGTGACGGGTTGACGTGACCTCCCTATATACAAATATTCCCCACTGTCATGGGCTCAGCGCTGTGGAACACTTTCTAGACCAGCATCCCCCCAGTAGCCTCCCCACCAGATCCATCTTGATCACCCTGGCTGAGCTAATACTGAACAACAACTTTTTTTTTATTCGATGGCAAAATTTACCACCAAGTCAGCGGCACTGCCATGGGCACACGAATAGCTCCTTCATATGCTAACCTCTACTTAGGCCGCCTGGAGCAGTCATTCTTAGCTGGATCCCATCTAAAACCACTTTTGTGGGTCCGATTCACTGATGTCATTTTAATAATCTGGACCCATGGGGAAGACAACTTACTCAGTTTCCTCAATAAACTCAATACTGCCAGCACTCTGATATTCACATGGACTTACTCACAGACACATGCCACTTTCCTGGATGTTGACCTATCCCTCACGAATGGCTACATCGACTCATTTGTCCATATCAAACCCACCAACCTACAATAGTACCTTCATTACGATAGCTGCCATTCTCACCACATCATACAGTCCCTCCCCCATAGCCTTGGCATTCTAGAACAGTCCCTCCAACATTATGCCAGTAACATCTCCGAAGCACTGATTTCCCACAATTACCCACCAGACTTAGTTCACAAGCAAGTTTCACGGACCACAACCCAATCAACCTATCAACAGCCCACAACCCTCTAAAATGATCCATAGCCCCATTTTGATCACCCGTTATTTCCTGGATTTGGAATCCATCAACCGAGTCCTGCGACAAGGTTACGATTTCCTTCGAGCCTGCCCCGAGATGAGAAACCTACTTCCAAAAATCATCCCTCACCCACCCAGTACCTGCTTCACCTGACCTCCAAACCTCAACCAACTCTTGGTCCATAAACTTGGCACACACAGCCTGCAAGACAGTCCCTAGGTTCATTTCCTTGTAACAGATCCCGCTGCAAATTATGCAGTATGCACCCGCCTTCCACAACCTTTACCAACCCGGTAACTGGGGAAAGCTTCCCAGTCACAGGACTTTCCACATCTGTATCCTCACACCTTATATATCAACCCACCTGCAACCATTGCCCAGCCTCCTACATTGGTCTGACAACAAATCCACTGGCCATTAGAATGAATGGACGCGGACAATCGGTATTCACCCAGAACTCAGCCCATCCTGTATCTTATCATGCAACCACTCATGATACCAACTATCTTAACATATGTTATGCGGTCCATGCCATCAGAGACCTCTTGGACAAAAGTAGTATTTCGGAACTCAGAAGCTGGAAACTGGCTTATCAGTACCAACAGGGCACCAGACAACCAGCAGGACTAAATCTAATATAGAACCAATTTTCCTCCCACCCATCACCCTCACTTTCTACCTTTCCCCCCGGGACCATCGCCGACCAGAGCCTATCTTTTTGAACTTTGTATCTTCGAATTTTGCTTAACTTTAAATTTCCAATTTTTTTTAAAAAAATATTTTTGATATTGATTTCACATATTCTTCAGTTTGTTTGCACAAACATCCATTACTGTATAGGCAATTTAAGACCATCAGCTGAGCCTACTGCGCTTCCGCGACAGTTCCCTATGGACAGGTTTATTATCCATTTATTAGTATTTTCTCGCTTATGGCTTCTTACCCCCACCCTCACTCCCTGCCATGTTGTTTTTTCCACCCCTACCATGAGCTACCGTCCTTGTGGACTAACTCAGTTGGCTGCCGGCCTCTAACATGCAGCCATCTCACTAATACTGAAGAAGGGCCACAGGCTTGAAAATTATTACTCTTTATGTGTACATGTTTTTTTCGTGTATCAGTGCCGCAAGAATCTTCATCTATGGTAAGCGGTGGTTTTTACATCCCGACCCGCCACATGAATTAAACTAAGTCAGAACATGCATGGTGGTGATGGAATTGCCGGGGGTTGACCAGCAATAAAAGTGGAACAAAATAATTTTTGTGTAGCATAATGCAAAAAGTTATTATTATAATTTCATTTAGATCGGTTATAGGTGAAAATAAATGGAGATAGAAATATATATATATATATATACTTGCTGTTACCCGTGACATAGTATGCGTGGATTTAGATTTGGATACACAAAGCTGAAAGTTACCTAAGATATGTCGGACGGGAACGCTATCGATATACCATTCTACCGTCGAACCTGTCTCATTTACTCATATTGGAAAAAAAGTATCCTATTTCGTTCCTAATGATACAAAGTATTTTGGTATATTGGTACACACATATAGTCGTTAAAACATAAAAAAAAGATGGAGACTTACTTTCGCATATATAATATTATTAGTTTAGATCACACAAAAACTGTCTGTGGATCCAGTATACCCTGAATAAAGTTAACGGTTAGGGCACTATTCTATCGCCAAAGATTTGCCAGAACATGGTATCCTTAATACAAAATCCTAGGCTCGGTTCAAGCTATGAAAAACAATTCATAAAAATTTTCGCTCCTAGTGGGGTTTGAACATGAAGCCACATAGGAGTTTTCTTAAGAAGCAAGCATGTTATCACTGTGCTACACTGCCATTGCTCTCTAACATTACACATTACAAAGACATATAGATATTATGCATTTGTCTTTCACAGTTCAGATAGTTTTCATAATTTAATGACAATATGTTCTTATCTATTCAGAATATAGTATCCCATGTCCATCCTAATGTCAAATAGCATCTCCTTTTCAAATTTCATCATGATTGGAGTAGCAGTTTAGCCCAAGAAACGTAACAGACAGACAGAGTTACTTTCGCATTTATAATAATATATATATATATATAATGAATAAATGAAATATACATATATAAGTAACTGACTGTAAAATGAAATGAAAGAAGGTAAGTGACAGGTTTAACATAGGTTTAGGCCAGGGGTGTGTCTGGTGTCAAGGATATGTTGGTAGGCTAGTTCCCATCTGCGGAGTTCTGAAGGGGTGGTGGTGTTTGGAAAGACTCTAATAGCTCTAACAGGTGTTGAGGTTGTTCGAATCATGTAAGTTGGCATGAATTGCCAGTGGATAGTCTGGGTTGGAAGTTGCCTGTGGCCATTCATCCTGTAGGATAGTTGTTGAGATCCCTGTGGAGGTCTAGGAGTGTCGGCACGTAAATACTTGTGGACCAAGATGTTATTCAGATTGGGTGGTCTGCCGAAGCAAATGCGGGGAGCAGTGGGTAGGATTTTGGGAAGAAGGAGACGCATTGCAGGGAAGGACCGTAGGAAATCACGCCTACAGTGGAGAATCTGGTTGACAGATTCCAGGCCAGGAAAGAACTGGGAGACGAGTGTTGCTACACAGTCAGTTTTAGGAGGTGCAGAACGAGGGTCGTGGATGATGGCACAGGAGATTTGTTTTTCCACAAGATCAAGGGTGTATCAGTGGGCAACAAGGGCTTGGGATAGTTTTTGGGAGTAACTGGAAATTGATTGATGATTGGAACAGATGCGTCTGCCACTGATTGCAAGGCTGTATGGGAGGGAACGTTTGGTGTTGAAGGGGTGACAACTGTCAAAGTGTTGG
This sequence comes from Vandiemenella viatica, assembly GCA_031002005.1. Taxonomy (NCBI): domain Eukaryota; kingdom Metazoa; phylum Arthropoda; class Insecta; order Orthoptera; family Morabidae; genus Vandiemenella; species Vandiemenella viatica. The sequence goes on from JARYHS010008074.1 coordinate 246,972,903, forward strand.
TATTGTTGTAAATTGGTTGGTTTGATGTGCACAGAGGTGTGGAGGGCCCCATGTTGTATTTACATAAGCACAACACAGTTATCAAACCTGAAGCACTGTACGCCAGCGAAACTGCACAGGAAAGGTGACCTAGAAAGCATTCTGAAAGACGAACGCAAAATTATAAGTAGATCCTTGCCCCAGAAAAAGCAGATGACGGATACATACGTAAATCTCGAAAAGCAACAGAAACACTGTCAAACCTCGTGGCAGACATCAGGAAAAGAATATATGATTTAATGGACATATTCACAGATTCCCTGCAACAAGACTCATTCATGAAATTATGACGTACATAGAACAGATAGAAACTATGCCGTAGGCCAGCAGATAAAATAAAAGCCCACGTAAACTCAACAGAAATCATAAACAGACAAAAAAATTAACAAAGAGACCGGGGACAAAGTGGATTGAAGAAAGGAAGAGAATTCATAGAGAAAAAAATGAGAGCTGTATGGAAACTCAGAAAACTGAAACGTTAAGCCTTTGCATGATCCGACAGGGTCCAATTGCAGATAATAATAATAATATATAAGGACAGAGAGAAGAACTATTGTTTTTTTTTTTTTGGGGGGGGGGGGAGTCAACTCTACCTCAGAATTAGACATTGTGAATGCCTAGTAACCAGTATGTATTGGTAGGCGAGATCGCAAAACTTAAGTTCAGAGGAATTGCTACCAGAAGATAGGAATATGACAGCTCAAACAGCGAAAAAGGTTTAAAGTTATTTCCGTCGTGTATTTTGGCATGTCTATTCTGCTTTCTTTCCTCACCTGTAGGACCACTTATTATTATTATTAATGTTTAGATGCTTATTATACTAAGGATAGGGAGTAGAGGTAATAAGCCACAAAGAATACACTGAAACTTTGCAAAATGAATTAAAAATAATGGATAAAAAGTTATCTAAACAAGTAAGAGACTAAAATGATAGTAACAATGTTAATGCTGTTAGACAATGAAAATAAACAGTTACACGACATATATGAAATAAAAAATTCAGAAAAATATAAATTTAAATACCACCTCAGGTGAGTGATGGCTTGTATTTTCAAATTTTGTACTGATAAAGGAAAAAGAGGGAAGTAGATGGAAATTAACAGAGGCACTGTAAAAGGAGGACAATTTAAAGGGATCACTGAGCTATCAGACAATTCAGTGATCACTTTAAATTTTCCTCGTATGAGTGGTCTGGTATCTCAGTGGACAAAGTGCTTGCCTACTAAATTCAATATCTTTGGTTTGAATCGTGCAGTGACCAGGCATTTTTTGGACTATTCTTTGTTAATATAAGGTGTCAGGTCACTCCAAGGTTTAGATTCCACATAGGTCCTGGAGGCAAGGAACTGATAGTCCTATCTCTGACACACTGACTTAGTGCACCTCCTTTGGAAGGATGCAACTAACCTTTGGATTATAGACTAATTTAAGTTTAAAATATTATCTTAAGCTGAGACCCAAAGATTGCTTATACCAGTCTCCACCTTCTGAACTCAGAATAACTGTTGCTGTTTGGGAGAACTTTGATCCTAGAAAAGGTGAAGCAGGAATTGAAATTACTGGTATCACAAAAGTTGTCATGATTAGCTACTGGGTAAATTCTGAATGAATACTGCTTGTCTATAACCATTCATTGTATTTAAAATTTGATCAGTAAGCAGCCCTATGTAGGAAACCAGACAGTGGTTGCGACTTAACTGTTACATGAAGTTCCACTGGTTGCATGATTTATGATGGGAAAGCTGACATCAGTAATAAGATTGGTGAAGGTGGTGGGAGCATGCTGCATGATACACAACTTGCAGCTTGGGGAAGAGCCATGGAATTATAAGAATGATAATAGTATTTGAGGGATATGTGGTGACCTATAGAATCGACTTATGGCATTTCTTAGGCATGATGTGAGGGTAATGAGTTTGCAATATAAGGAAATCCACTGGACTGCCACTGCTCCTCCACTTTAGGAACTGTAGCGGTAGGTCATGGTTAAAAACCTTATGCATGGATCTTGAGGGGGATCTTCTTTATTCAATTGCAGCCATAGAAGAGTGCAAACATTGACTATGCCCGCCAGTGGTGGGAGTCATTGGTTGGCAACCACTTGCAGCAAAAGGACATTGCCTAACAGGCTGGCTCTACTACACGGGTTTATGTCTAAATGTGGAAGCCGCTACGTCTTGGCAAGCCATATATGTATCACAGATGGGGAGCTAGGTTTTTCCGCATTGACTACAGATGGAGTTAACTGGTGTCAGACAAGAACCTGTAGTTATAGGCAGTGCTCGAAATTGACCGGGCGTTATGCGTAATTACGCCTGAATTTTTTTCATTTTACGCCCATAATCTACGTCAAAGGCGTAGAAAATATGCCTAAGTGTCAAAAGTTAAAAAAAAAAAAAAAAAAAAAAAAAAAAAAAAAAAAAAAAAAATCAGGACTTCGTTTTCAGTTTTGCATGTTCAAGGTTTAATTCTAATATCTAATTTCAATTATAATATAATTCCTGCCGCGTTGTTGATCTACTTCAGATTTTCAAATAATACTTTTCTGAAGTACAGGTGTGGCAACAGTGTAGGTGAAACGCCGCGAAGTAAGAGACAATTCTAGTTTGTGCGTTTTTCGTTTAACAAAGGAAGTGAAGATGTCTCATAAAATTACTGACTTTATATCAGTAGTGGTGAGAAAAGTATTCCAAGCACCGGTAAACGAGGAATACCAGAAAATTATTAAACATCAGCCCTTCGGCTATTACTAATAGGCGTTTTCCGACTTCACGAAATCCAGGGGGTCACTAAGCCAAGTAAACAATCAAATACATTTATTAACTCATCATAAAATCAAGAATTATATTAACCTATTTAACAATTTTTTATGTAATATATTGGCACATTTAGACCTATAAACAGTTTTAAACTGTGTTGGAGTAGGTTATAAACTATAAAATTTGTATTTTCATTATTATAACGTTATTACGCCTGAACATTTTTATTTTACGCCTGAGTCTGAAAGTTAGGAGTAACAAATACGCCTGGATTTATAAACGAATTTCTAACACTGGTTATAGGCTTGCTCACCACTAGCAAGATATTATTACAGCAAGCAGTCAACATAATATCATTAAGTTACATTCTAGCAGCCAGCCAGAGTACCTTACACTGCACTCAGTCTTCAACAATAATCTAGCTTTTATATAAATTTAGCTTGTGACGTGTACCATACCATATTAATACTGTGTTGTGTTGTTAGATAAATTAAATATGACACATCATTCTAGAATCATTTCTCACTGATGATCCTACCAAAAATATTTCAAACAGATCCCAGGTCAACATTTGAACTCAATCCTTACCCAATCACTTTTTTCTCTAATAGACCCTATTAATATCATCGCTCGGTCTTGTAGGGTCATTGTAATTACAAGTTGTCTGAGGTTAGGAGGTCTACAGAAGCATGTTTTGGGAGATTCTGGGAGGCAACAAGCAAAACGCTGGTACACAACTGAAGATCATATCCAGTTAATGCTTTAAATTTTCCTCATTTTCTGACATCTATCTTCAATTTCTGTATCCTCCACCCTTTACTCTTTCACCACTGCTATCAAATACAAACCTTTATTGGTTAAATTCACATTTTTCTGACTTACATGTTCTCTCTCTCTCTCTCTCTCTCTATATATATATATATATAATTAAGGAAGGATAGGGAAATATGACCCAACACTTACCACAGATGAAGGCGGCTGGGACGATGAACAAAAAAAAAAAAAACACAAGAGAAGCGCAATATTTTGGCCTACAACAGCCTTAAACGTGCAGAAGGTGAAGCACCAGGCGCCGTCACATGTGTACACATAGACGGCCGACTGGTGAATGGCGTCTCAGGCACAGATGGTAGTTTAGGTGGAAGGGGGGGGGGAGAGTATTAGCTCAAATATTGGGTTGATAATCGATACTGATGACGATATGTTATTATTGAAAGAGGTGAATAATAACTGGGTGGGGATATATATATATATATAACTATAAGTGAAACATAAAATAAATGTAAATAGCATAGATAATAGTAAATACAGCAATACAAAAAACGTAAATGGTATAGATAATAAGTGCTGGGTCTGGTGGGCAGAGTTTATTGGAGATTGAGTCCAGGAGGATGTCTGGTGTCAAGGATATTCTGGTAGGCTAATTCCTATCTACGAAGTTCAGAGGGGGTCGTGTTGTTAGGGAAAACTCTGACTGCCCTAACTGAAAAACAGATGTTCAAATTATTGATTTTATCATCCTCCTGGACTCAATCCTGCATTTGATAAAAATGTGGGTCCCATACTACACTAACCACATTCGAGCAATGGTCTGACTAAAGTTTTGTAACCCAATTCATTTACTTCTCTCATATATCTCCTCATCAATCTCTCCAACAAGTGCAGAATTTTGAAACCTTTTCTTACCACCTGTACAATGTGTCCTGCCTATTTAAGCTTGTTATCAAATGTAATGCCAAGATATTTATATTTCAAGTCTTCAGCAAGCAATTCTTTCCCCATCTTATATTCATAATTAAGATTTTGTTTTTTGTTTGTGTATCTAATAAGCTGACTCTTCTTTGCATTTATCTTCATCCCATGTTTACCAATCCAACCAGATATCGTGTCCAGATCACCCTGCACCTGTTTACAGTCCTCTATCGTTTTGATTCTTTTATATATCATTATGTCATCTCCAAACAATCTAATTTCCAATAGAAAAAGATCAACAAAATTATTCATTAGAATAATAAATTGCAATGGTCTCAATACACTACCCTCCGGCACACCCAATTTTTCTTCCACTTCTTTTGGTACTGCATTTCCTACGCTAACTTTCTGTTTTCTACCTTTCAAAAATTCTTCTACTCAGAAAATGCCTTTGACAGATCTAGTGCTATACTACCAATTTGGCCTCCCTTATCCATTTCATCAGAAATATCTTGCATATATCCCACCAACTGAGATTCGTACGAATTTCCTCGCTTTAACCAATGTTGCCTACTGGAAAACAACTTACGTTCCTCACATATATTTCTGATGTGGTTGCATATCAGTCTTTCCATTAATTTACCTTCTACTGATTGGCTATATTTCTCACCCCTCCTTTATTTACCAGTACTACTATCGCAATTTTCCAGTCCTGTGGTAAGCAGCAAGTATACAGACTCAATTTAAATAATATTTCAAGATAAGGTACAATGTCAAATACGGCTATCTTTAAGATATCTGTAGTAATATTATCTACACCGGCCCCTTTATGGTTTTTCAGCTTTATTATTTCCTTCATGATTTCCTCAGGATGAATTTCAAATTTTTTACTATCTCCATTTCTAATTGTGTTGTTAAGCTCGTTCTCCGAATTAGAACCTCCCGCTTCTGATTTATTGTCACTAATGATCTCACTAAACCAGTTACTTCTCTGTCTATTTCAAATCCTTATTAACTTCTTCTCCATCCTTATCTATAAGCGTCTCAGCACCCTCCCTTCCACTCAGTTATCTAACATAGTCATAGAAATTTCTAGATGCATCAGTCAATGGTCCCCCTGTACTGACAATACTCTTCATAAACCCATCTTTAGCCACCTTCTTAGCTATTGTTAAGTCCTTGTCTAGTTGTTTTAAATTTTCCCTACTACCCTGATGTCTCATAACTCTGTTATGTTCTCTTCTCACCAACCTCTTTAACCTTCTCACTTCCCTATCACAGTACACAGGTTCTCTACTCCTCTTTATTATCTGCTTTGGAATAAATTTTTCTTCCCCCTTTCTTATTATCTTCTTGAACTCTTCCCGCCTTGACTCTACTGTACTTGTGCCTTCCTTCCATTTGCTCAATCATTCTCTGAAATATCTCTTCAAATGTGAAATCTGTGCCTTTTTATAATTGTAACCATTTCCCCCTTCAATTTTGACTGCTGGTTCGCTGAATCCTCTAATATCCATTAGAACTGCTTCGTGATCACTTGACACCCCACTAGGTTATCATCGGGCTTTATTAGGAATATATCTAAAATATTTTGTCCTCTAGTTTTTTGCTCTACCACTTGTGTAAATCCTCCTTCCCTTTTTAAGGTATTTGCAAATCTCTGTTCCCTTGTGTTATTAATCTTATTTCCTTTCCAGTTTACATCTGGTTAATTTAAATCCCCACCAATAATGAGCATTCTATTCTCACCTCTGAAATCTGAGTATGAACTTAAGTTCTCCGCAAGAGCCTCACCTTGATCTGTCATTCTTCCACTCCGGGAAGCAGCCAACACCCTGATTTTTTCTTTTTCATTATCCCAGAAATCTACCCCAAGTAACTCATGGTCTTTATCTATGAATGCCAGTGAACTGTGGTAGTTTTGGCTAACTAGTATGAAAACTCCTCCACCAATTGCTCCTCTATCTCTGTGATACACTCTGTAACCATCAGGAAAAACCTCACTGTCTAGTACTTCTTTTAACCACCTCTCTACCACAATTATTACTTGTGGTTTGTGTATCTCTATTGAGTTTGCAAATTCGATTACTTTGTTCATTATACTTCTACAGTTCACCATTAACACCCTTATTACCAGCTTTATATTTTCAGCATTTATCTCCTCTTTCCTAGTTTTACCCGTCAGTTATTGTTTCAGCAACTTCATCTATTTCCTTAACATCTGTGATTTTTCCCATCGTGGATCTGCAATCAGTATCACTTTGATCATCTATTTCCATCCATTTCACCAGCAGCCCCTAACCTAAAAAGGCACAGTCCTGACCCCATCACTACTGAAAATGGGCTCCCTCACTGCTTTAGCTAACAACTCAGAAAGTACTCCCTTTCCCCTTCTACTTAGGTGTAGGTGATGCCTAGTGAAACCCCACCTACCAATGGTGTTCACAGGCACAGCTCCCAACACAGAACTAATGTCTTTCCCAAGTAGCACTTACGTTTCCACATTTACCCGCCTCACAGCATAGTTCAATTGTGGCTGGTCATGGTGATTTAGGACCTGCATAAGCTCTACCCTGCCTCTTTCACCACCTCGCTCAGGTCACTCTCTACATTACCTGACCTAATGTTGCACTAGGTTTGAAAAAAAAAGTCAATGGGCACAAAATCTGGTAAATACAGTGGATGCTGTAATAATTTGACCTTTCATTCCATAATTTAGGTTATTGAAACTGTGCTGGTGTACAGATGTGCTTTGTCCTGATGGAAGAGTGTAAGGGTCAAAACCAATATACCGGGGTGGAGTATAGGTTTTGTCAACTTAAATGAATCTTAACTTGTTGAAAGCTCTTCTAAATTTGCATAAATAAATTTAAACGACCATGTGTTCGCCTGCATGATTCAACTGCAAAGCTTATCGGCCGCCACAAAGCTTATTTGAACCAAAAGCTGAGGAAAGGTTACAGTTCACTATGAAAGCATGTAAAAATTGACTTTGATGAAAAATTTGAAGTTTATTGAAAGTCACATTTTTTTTTTTTTTAAATAGCATTTACAGTTGAGTAGGCAATCGAACTAAATGTCTCCAAAAATTACAAGTCATGAAGAGGAAGAGTATCCGACTAACCCCGATAGAAAAGTTTATAAGTCCATAGTCAAAGCTAACGTAGATAACTGTCGAAAGGCGTCCAGAGTGGTTCAACTGTTTCCGGCTATCATCTTGGTCTAACAAACAGGCACACACCAACATGATGAAACACACTCGCGCAGGATTACTACACACAAGGTTCCCGGATAAAGACAAAAGCCATAAAGACAGCCAGATGGCCTGGGCTGCTACCTATGTACCCCCAGCCGCATGATATGTGTATTCTACTGCTTACCAAAAAATAGTCTAAAAAGATGTGATTCCAGATTATGTTCAAAATTTAACCGTGTGTAGCCTGGCTTTTAAGGTTTATAAAAAGTATTTAGTAAAAATTCTAAAATAACTTACTTTCTTGTAAATGAATTAAGTGTGTGTGCACAATGGTAATTAGTTTCCGAAAAGCAGTTAGTGAACCACCGATTTCTAACTTATTTGTGCAACTTTTTAGTCATCCCAGCTGGATTACAAATTATCGTGTTAAAATTACTGTCAACTTGTTCTGAGTTTGCTCCTGATTTGAAAGGTGTAAATTTTATTATTATCGGTGGTGTATTAGCAAAGTTATCTGTTTACCAAAAATCTGGTTTGAAACTGTTTCTAGTTAATAATTATTCAAGTGTTGTTTATACCGAAAAAGTGATATCGGCTAAATTTTCCTTGAGTTTTATCACATATTTTAACAGTGGTTTTGTTTACAGAAGTGGCTTAGTTTAATCGCAATTTAATTTTGAAACCATCACGTTTTTGTTTACGACAAAATAACTTTAAAATTGATTTAATAATGTCTCTACTGCATGGAATGTTTTGAAACTTTAATGTAATGTACTAGATTTTTCGTTCTTTCAGGAAATTTACTTTTTAGTTCGAGAAATTATTGAAAACATGTGATTAAAAATGTTGAAAGTGCAAGTGTGTCTATGGAAGTGTTTAAAAATTTATTTAATCCATTTACACGGCCTGAAACTACGGAATTTTAGTGAATTCAACTCTCTTTCTGATTATTATTATTGTAAAATTTTTTTACTGCTTCGAAAAGTGTTGAGAATTAATGGAATTATCACATAACAAAAATCGACTATTTACTAATTGGATAATATTGGATAACCCTATTCCAGGTTAGTACAAAAGTGATTTACTATTATAAATTGTTTATTTAAGGCCTATATTGTGTGTTGAGTGACTTTACTGTTTTTAAACTGGCTTATTTATTGAGTTAGCTTGCAGTATCAGCTTCTGCATTAAACATTTCTCTCATATCCTGTAGTTACAAACTGAAAAATTTAATGTTTACTGGGCAGCTTACTCCCTCCCTTATGCTCTATGGCAACAAAAACCAGAATTTCCCCAATTCTAAGGTGCTGACAAGAGGATCTTTTAATTTTCCAAAGGAGGATTTTTTAATCAATTTCTTCTCCTAATGGATGCAATAATGACACAGTAAGCTTCAGTTATTATTTGTCCCTTTTCCAAGTAATCGATATAGACGATTCTGTGTGCATCCCAAAAAAACTGTGTCCATCACCTTGCCAGCCAATTTTACTGTCTTCACTTTCACCTGAGCCTGTTCACCTTCTTTAGTCTGTTCCTTAGTTTCTGGAGTTAATAGTGTATCCATATTTCATTTACATATATATATCAGCACAGAAATTCATTAGGGTTGTGACAGAAAAGTGCCAAAACAGCCTCTTTGTCTATTACATGATTGTGCTTATTCTCCACTGAGATCATTCTTGGCAAAAAAATTTCATACATTGTTTTCCATGCAAAATTGAATACACTGTACCTTGTGATATGCCTGTGATCTCTAATAATTCACACTCTCTGATCACTTTTGTCACTGATGTTGGGGGTAGTCACTTTCACTGGATGTCCCAAACATTGTTCATCTTGTGTGGATTTGTGGCCACATTTAAACTCATTTGCCCAGTTGTAAACAGTTATAAATACAGGAGACGATGTACCATGAACTGCATCCAGTTCAGCTTTGACTGTGGTTTTAAGCTTTTTAAATAAAAGAGTTTAATTGCTTTTCCATTTTTCTCAATAAACAATAGCTGCCTGCTTCAATTGAAAATATCAACGAAAACATGTGACAGAGGTAGCTGCAGATTCTTGGCCTGCATACATTCATTCTGACTAAGAGCTGTTTGGTAGCGAGGCATACATACATGTATTGGAGGCAGGTTAGTTAGTACATGAGGTGCACTTTGGTGCAAGAAGCAGTTCCAATGATGAAAAACATTTCCCCTGTGGTCATATTAAAATAGATCATAGAAACTGAATGCATGCTACAAATTTTGCACTTGGTTTGTTGCGTGTGGTGATTTTGGAAAGTCTGAATGGGAGTGTTTGTGGGCCAAAACGTTCAGTAAGAATGGGGACTTTCCCAGCGTATAATCTCACAGGTATACAGCCAGATTGTTATGAAAACATGATATTTCGACGACTAGTTCCATCGTCTTCCTCAGGTACAAAAACATCTATACTGGTCGGCTGACCGACAGATACTGACACAGCTCAGATACCACACTTAATTATACACCCAATGCCTCTTTTCACAGCCTGGCCCAGCAGCTGGCTGCCAGTGGCCTGCTTGAACATCTTTGCTGCAGCCCACAGACCCTAATATGGAGCAATCTGTGATGGCAGCTAGACAAAAGTACTATGCTCTCTGCTGAGTTTTTCCAAGTCCGGTTTCCACGTCTTACTAAGACATAGACCACTGTCTCAATTGAAGGTATCAGACGATCGAATTTCAAATCAATATCCTAATGTTGTCTACCCTGTGGCCATAGTCACACATGTGCTCAGCGATCACTGATTTGCTGCACTGTCCAAGGCGGAGATGACGTTTGTGTTCTTCAAATTGGTTTTGTACAATGCAGATAGTTTGGTCGACGTAATTCTTTCCACACTCACACAAAGTGCTGTAAATTCTGGGAACTCGAAGGCCAAGGTCATCCTTAAGTGTGCGGAGGTAGTCCTGCATTTTGGCTGGTTATTCCAATTTTCCCTGAAATGTTTCCAGCGAATGGCAGAAAAGCGGTGACCTTAGGCGTTTCTTCCTGTTGAACTGGAATTATCTCCAACCTACGATCAATTACTTTATTTGTCTGCCTCTCGGGTACCAGTTCCGCCTCAAGACAGTTTTCAGATGTTCCTATTCCCATGGTAGGTTGTCTTTGTCAGCAATCGCTGTGGGGACGTGGGACATATGATGGTTGAAATTGGTCGGCGAAAAGAATTTTCATATTTCAAAGACAGACATATTCCACTTTCCAGCCACAACTACAAAGCGCATACCACTGGTGTTTGTGGCAGTAGCCTCATCTCTCCCATCATGCACTATGGTAGCTGAGGATTTTTTTATCTTATTTTATTTTTACTTATGGCTTTAAACCTCGTCGACGTCAAGGTAATTAGAGGCAGGATGGGATTTGGGACAAGGAATGGGAAGGAATTTGGCCATGGCCTTTTAAAGGAAGCATCCCGAATTTCACCTGGAGTGATTTGGGGAAACCATGGAAAACCCAAATCTGGAAGTCCGGACAGGGATTCGAACTGCAGTTTTCCCACCACGTTCTGTGGTAGCTGTATTGATGTGGGATATACTGTGGTTGAAAATGATCGACAAAGGGTATTTTGTTTCTTCGACCAAAGACGTGTGTCCTTATATTTCACTTTGGAAACACAACTACATAGCACGGATCACTGGTGTTTGTGTGTAGTAGTGCCCTCGAGTTTCCCAGCATGCAATATGGTGGTTGCATGTGGGTAACTATCAATCAAAATTCTTTACAAACTTGAAGGAAGTCGTGGGCATCAGCTAAAATTAATTCAGACCCATTTGAAACATGTAATCATAGGCTTCCATGGCAAGAACTAATTCCTGCTACCAACACTGTGCTGGCTAAAGGACTAAACTTTGCTCAGGAACCGTCAAAGCTGCCAACACTGGAAATCATCACAGGGGTGTAGAATGCCATTGGGAACTTAAACACAGACCATTAAGACCAAATCCAGCGTGAAATGGTACAAATCCTCAGTTGAGCAAAAATTCCTAGCAGTAATCTACCTCAAGAGAAAAGATTAGCACTACACATGTTACACCAGCGCAACAATATTGTTATACTGCCAGCAGATAAGAGAAATGCTACAGTACTGATGAAATCAGAAGACTACCACAATAAGGTTGTGAGCCTTTTAGAAGGCAAGAGGTATGCCCTGCTAGATAGGAACCCTCTACATAAACTGAGGTCTGAAGAAGCATCTCTTGTGAACAACTCTTCAGAAATCAAACAGGAAACCAATGCTAGACTGAAGAGAAACAACACATCTTCTCCTCGTTTCTATGGCTTGCCAAAAATACACGAACGAGAAATTCCTATATGCCCGATCATCAGTACAATTAACTCCCCACCTCTTCCACTACGTCTCTATGTTGGTGACAATTTAAAACCCTTGTCAGAAGGAATCGTTTCGACTGTCAGAAATAGCTCACACTTCATTGAAATCATTTCATCACACAAAATTTTAAAAAAATTGACATCCTACTGGGCTATGATGTTGTGTAGCTCTACAACAACATACCTGTGGAAGAAGCAGTGGCAATAATACACACCAAGTTATCGGCCCTTAACATCTCAGAAGAATGGGTGGATTTGGCTGAGTTTTGTCTCAAATCATCCGTCTGCCAATACAATGGAAAATTTTATGCCCAAGTGGAAAGAACAGCCATGGGCTTACTGCTTTCACTGATAGGAGCAAACATTTTTATGGAGATGCTGAAGACAGTAAAGTTGGACAACGCACCCCTCAAACAATGTCTGTGGCTACGTTATGTTGACAACACCTTATTTGTGTTTTGCCATGCACAAAGTGAACTTGACTAGTTCCTGAATTATATAAACAAAGCACATCCCAAAAATTAATTTCACTGTGCAAATGGAGGACAAAGACAGCTGCTGTACCTAGATGGGCTAGTAGTGAAACGTGATGATGGGAAGCTTAGACTCTCGGTTTACTGAAAGCTGACACATACAAATAGATATTTACATGCCACATCGCACCATCATCCAGCGACAAAAAGAGGTGTCCTCACGAACTTCTGTCCAAGAGCAACGATAGTGTCTGATGCTAAAAGTTTGATGACATAGTTAGAGACACTGTAACACCATTTCAATGGATACCATAACCTTTGTATTAAACGAGCATTGCATGCAGCCACAATTCAGCATCAAATCAACCCACCTTTTTTTTACTTATGGCTTTACACCTCGTTGAAGTCGAGGTCATTAGAGGCTGTATGGGACTGGGGACAAGGAAGGGGAAGGAATTTGGCCATGGCCTTTTGATGGAGCATCCCGTCATTCGCCTGGAGTGATTTGGGGAAACCATGGAAAACCCAAATCTGGATGCCCGGACAGGGATTCAAACCGCCGTCTTCCCGAATGCAACGCCTGAGCGTTAACCACTCACCCACCACGCTGTCAACCCACCACTCAGGAATGAAAAGTAGTTGTTATATCCTATATAAGAGGCATTACTGATGGGAATGGAAAGCTATTTAAAAAGTAATGAAAGCATTACAAGAGATGTTAACAAGGAAAAGACTGCAATGGCTTGGGCATGTTATGAGAATGGAGGAGGGGAGATGCAGAAAGAAGCACTACTGAGCAGTAGGAAGGGAAGGAGACCAGTAGGAAGACCTTGGGCAAGATGGATGGACCAAGTGAAGAAAGATGCAGAGGCTAAAGGAGTTATTTGCAGACAAGTGGTGGAGGAAAACTCTTGGAATGACCACAATATTTGGAAGAGGTTGTGCAAGAAGACCCACAGAGGTGGAAACGTGTGATGATGATTTAAAATAAGTCCATATAAAACCTGTCTATAAAGTGCACAGCCAGATCAGTAACCAACTCATCACGGTTAAGGACAAGCTGCCCCCACTACAGTTGCCAGGGTCTATGAAATTCTGTGCACCTGTGGCCAGGTGTATGTAGGAGAGACTGGGCACCCTATAGACGACAGGCTGCATGAGCTTATCCACAATTACAGATTCAATAACACTGAAAATTACGTCATTGCACCACATGCAGTCAAAACTAATCGTGCCACAAATTTCGAAAACAGCACCCTGGTACTGTGCGAAGATAAATGGTGGCCAAGGAGAGTCAAAGGTGCACTGGAAATTGCCAAACGTCCAGACAACATAAATGAAGACAATGTGCTTAAATTACATGATGCATGGCTTTTGCTAGTGCGGACGGAGAAGGTTATGTGCTGCCACCCAACAGACCATGCCGCGGCCCACCAGGCCAACGAAACACGTGACAGTGGCGACTTTCTGATTGGCCGGGTACTTTACATGGGTCATGGGTCTTGGCTATGTAACAGCACCACACACCAATAGAAGATGCAGTTCTGACCTAAAAGAAGACCGCAGAAGGATGGTTGAGATTTCAGCTGCACACATCATGATGCAGCGTCACCCGGACAGCCAGGAAACCATTTGAAATAGTTGTAAATCATAAAGAAAGTTACTGAAAACTTATTACCTGTACCCTTTTCTTAACTTCACCCACAATCTTAAGGTTGAGCACGTGTTCATTTGCCATGTTTCACAAGACTTGTAAGAGACGCAGCTGGTAGCCGACTTCCTTGCAGGTCACATGAAATTGGTAGGATACGGGTAAGATATGCATTTTTTGGAGAGTGGTTCCATTTGAGCCTCCCAATTACATAACATTCAAAGGGATTTATTTGATACTTTCAAGATACTTGAGTCTCCTTTGCGTCGCCTCGGAATTGTACAGTGAGAAGAGGTCCTGAAGGCACAGAGATTCTGGTGAAATTGTGGGTAGCAACCAGACACTGGAAGTTTAATAGTCAATCCATATGGTGGAACATTCAGGGAGAGGCAAGATTGAAGGAACAATATGTCTGAATATAGTCTGGTGAGGTAGGAGGTGTGGAAATGGTAGAAAGAAGGACAGGTATGTTTCTAAATGCCATGTTTTAGGGGGAGAAAAGTGAAATCATATATATATATATATATATATAATTTCCATTACAAAATAAATGGTGAGTATACACAAAAAACAGAAAAAATGGCTATATAGAAGGAGGTATCGAAAAGAACCCCAACTTTTTTTTAATTAATGTATTTAATATTTTGAGAAAATACAATCAATCCTGTTCAAAGGAACTGGAACTGATACACTTTGTCCATTTTTTTATTCCATTATTCAAAACATTGTTTTACACTCCTATTCAGAGATGCCTGACAGTATCTCCTCTCTTTTTTTCTCACCTTGTCTACATTGGAAAAACACTTTCTGTTCATATCTCTTTTCATTTGAGAGAATAAAACGAACTCGCAGGATCAAGGTCTGGTGAACAAGGGGCTCAGGGCACAGGGGTCATGCATTTTTATTTTTACAAAAATCAGTGCACAGAGTGTGCTGTGTGAGCAAGGACATGGCCATGATGGAAGAAGCAGTCACCTACCAGACCTATTCCACAGCACATTGTTGTGCAATATTTTCAACATCCAGGTAAACGGTCTGGATAAGTCTGAACAAACTCTGAATGGACAACTCCTTGCACAATGAATAAACAAATCAGCATTGTCTTTATGTTTTATTTCACTTGTCTTGCTTGTTTGGCACGAGGCGAGCTTAGTCTTCCACTGTATCAATTGTTGCTTCATATCAGGGTCATAATCGTAGCACCAAGATTCGACATATGTAATGTTCTTGAAGAAAAAGTTTGGATTATTTCGGTGCTCTTCCTTCAAAGTACTGCATGTATCCAAGCAATCTTGTTTTTGCTCTGCAGTCAGCCTTCAAGGCATGAATTTGGCAGTTACCCATCTCATATCAAAATATTCATTTAAAATGCACTAAACTGAGCTCCAAGGCACTCCCATCAGCTCCACAACTTCTTCGACTGTATGTCTTTATTCTTTTAGGATTATTTCATGAAGTTTACAACATTTTCGTTGGTTCAGGCTGTTGAAGGCAGCCCAGAACTTGGATTTTCACCATAGCATTATTCTATATATGCCATATTCAACATTTCAGGTGTTCCTCAGCCAGTTTTTCCAAGCAGGAAGCAAAACATCACGGTCATGTGCTGTTCATAAGAATCAGCCACCACAAAAATTATGAGCACACAAAACAGCAGTCACAAAAAAATTAACACCAGCCAAACACAAGCTTCCTTTGTGACAACAATTGGTATAATGAGTCAGGGATGGAAGGACTACATGCTCCAAGTGGAAGAAACTGGTACTACAAAATCTCTGCCCTCTACAGCATCAGTTCAGTTTCTTTTGGATACCTCCTTGTATACAAGGGATGGAAATATTTACAGGATAAACAAACTACCAAGAAAGAAATGCTCCATGAAATTAAATGGCAATAGGCAAGGTGTTCAAAAAATCAAGTATTTATAAACTAATAATGAAATAAACCAAAATAAGTAATTATATATATATATAATAACAATGAGCAGAAAAAAGCTTTAAGGCAATAAAACTAAGGAAGGATAGGGAAATATGACCCAACACTTACCACAGATGAAGGCGGCTGGGACGACGAACAAAAAACAAACACAAGAGAAGCGCAATATTTTGGCCTACAGCAGCCTTAAACGTGCAGAAGGTGAAGCACCAGGTGGCGTCACATGTGTACACATAGACGGCTGACTGGTGCTTCACCTTCTCCACGTTTAAGGCTGCTGTAGGCCGAAATATTGCGCTTCTCTTGCGTTTGTTTTTTGTTCGTCGTCCCAACCGCCTTCATCTGTGGTAAGTGTTGGGTCATATTTCCCTATCCTTCCTTAGTTTTATATATATATAATGAAGAATATATAGGGTTGTTGTCGGCACCAGAAATAAATAAATTGGATGGCAGGTACTGTGAAACAAGTTGATAAAATTTTTAAGCAACTAGGAAAAAAAATTAATGGAAAGAAAAAATAGAATATGAAATAGGAAAAACAAAGGAAAATACAGTTAGGCGACAGTAATGATATTAAGAAAAATGAACCTGCTTTCAGGCAATGTAAATAACAAAGTATAGGATAGCCATGAGGGCTCTTATGACCACACAAAACATGATATGAACACAACTGTTCAATGCTTTGGCTTAAAACCGTATTCATCTAAAGACGGATGAACCATTTCACAAAGGAGTAGTGCGCACACTAATGCTTTTATATTTTTACTAGGTGACCCGTGCAAAAATTTTGCGAATATGATGAATAGTAACGTTGGTGGTTTGTAATAAGATGCAAGAAGCTCTGTCTCATTTGTAGCAATTGTTTTATTTGCTTAATGTAATAGGTATGTAAAAAATATTTAAAACATAATACCAAACAATTAGGAAAAACTTTTGTATGCGTAAAACAAATGTATGACAAACTGTCACTGACCTTAATGGATTACAACTAACCTGAACAAAGTACACACAGAAAATCCATATCTTTGTGATAATTGTTGCCATGATGATAGCCCATGAGAAAATTTCATGAATAAAAAGTTTACATAGGAATTATATAGAAAAACAGAAACACTTTTGATACAGAAAAAAGTACCCGAGAAAGTACTTATTGTACAAAAAACACACAGTTTATTTATATCTCTGTGATACGTGATCCTGCTCTCTATTGGTAACATGCTCAATCCTTGCCAACACCAGTGAAGCAATTTATTAATATCTCTGTGATATGTGCTGCTATTGTCTAATGGCTTGGCTCTGAACTGTTTCATACCTGTGACATTGGCAGTTATTACTTTTGTCCTACTTAGGAACCCACAGCAGAAACCTCCTTCTTGACTTCTTGAACTCACTGAATAACATCCCCTCTCTATACTTCACCTGGTCCTACTCACAGACTGACATCACGTTCCTGGATGTGAACATCTCTGTACGGAATGGTCACTTACACACCTCTGTCCACAACAAAACCACTAACCAACAAAAATATCTCCATTTTCATAGCTGCCATCCATATCACACAAAACATTCGATCCCATACAGCCTAGCCATCCGAGACAAATGCATCAGCTCCAACGAAGAATCCTTTACTCTAACAAGTTGGACCGAGCACTCATAAACTGACATTATCCTTCAGAATTACTCCAAAAACAGATATCGTAATCCGAGAACTGTCCACAACACCAACACACACACCTCAAAACCAACCAGAACCCTGTTTTTTCCCACCCAGTTTTTCCCTGTCTGGAATCACTAAACCAGATTTTTGATATGGGCTATGAATTCCTAAAATTCTTTCCTGAAAGGCACCACATTCTTTCCACTATCCTTCCCACCACACCATATGCAGCAGACCACCTAAACTAAAAAATATTCTTGTACACAAACATCAACCCTCTGACGATCCTAAACCACCATTTGGATCTTTCCTGTGTAACAGGCCCCAATGCACAATATGCTGTATCCATCCATGCTTGCACAATCTATTGCAACCCTACAAATGGTGAAACCTACCCAATTATAGGCCATGCCACTTTTACCACAACCCATCTCATTTACGAGCTCACCTGCCTCCACTGCCAAAGTTCCTACATCGGTCTTACCTCAAACTCATTATCCATCAGAATGAATGGTTACAAACAAACAGTTTACTCTCAAAATATAAACCTCACTGTTGCTTGCCATGCCAGCCAGCACTCACAAAATCTGTGACCTCAATAACTGCTTCACAGTCAGAGCCATTAGAGTACTTCCAGATATCATTTCCAAATCAGAACACCGCAGGTGGGAATTGGCTTATCAGCACATTCTGCAGACTAGAAACCCCCTCCCCATTCTCAAATTCCATCCTCACCCTGTTATAGCCATCACTAGCCAGGACAACAGATTCATATATATAGAGACCTTATTTCAAAATTTATTTTCAATTATTTTTATTACTTAATGTCTCATTTTTCTTTCTTGAGGTTAATATTTGTGATTATATCATTGCTTCTCCCACCACCTCCCTCAGTGGTTGTGTTGATGCCAAAAATTGCGCAAGCACAGCTACATCTTTCAGTCTACTTGATAAAGGGTTAACCCCAAAATACTGTTTTTTGTATTCGTATATTATCTCCATTCCACTTTGGTTAGTGTTGGGTATGATTTACCTTTCCTTCCCATATAAATACTGCCTCGCGGCAATTCTTTCACTTCATTGTTTCCGATATTAAAAATTTGCTTGTTTTACGTATTTAGGTATATTTCAAAGACCCAAAATCTGTCTTAGGGTGTTATGTGGTGCAAATGCTTTCTTGTTTTTCCTGATTATTGTTATTCTTCAAAAATCTACTTTTTATGTAGACCAGGATTTCTCGAAGTCGGATATGCGGGGAAAAAATTGTTTTTTTTTTTTTTTTTAAAGGGGGTTCGCCATTGTCTAGGAAATTTTAGAGGGAGTACATGGAGCTAACAGTTTGAGAAACCCTAAAGTAGACTATATTTCCTTCTCATCCAGTTTAATTCTTTTTCAGTTGGTTTTTTCTTTTTATATTCTCATTTGTTACTTACAATATTAAAAATGATGTTTTACCCTTTTATTCAATTTATTAGATGATATCTGGATATCTGGCTTTAGTCAAGTTTTGACAATATGCAAAAATGACAGTGTATTTTAATATTTACAGGTGACTTTTTAACTTGATGCTTGTTATCTATTGGCACTTCTACTTTAGGAAGTTAGGTTTGTAGCTTTCACAGTGAATTAATTCTTTAAGCAAGATCCCCATGTCAATAATGTCATAAATTTTCCTTTACTAAAATACGAAGAATGCCTCATATGAAAGAATATTAAAACAACCTTTTTCTAGTTCACTGAAACTGAAAAAGATGCAGTGTAAGATAAGGTATAACTATTTCAAATCTCATTGCTTATGACTTTGTTCAAGTCTCCTAGAAATTATTTTTCACAAAACTGGCATAAAAGAAAAAAGAAGTTACCTGTTGGAGCATCCAAGGCAACACCAACCCATGTTCCTGGTGCAAATTCAGTTTCACCTACATATGCAATTACACCTGAGGAATTATATGGCCGGATAAGAACACTCTCTCCAACCAGAACCCAATCTGGGAGAGGAGCATCTGAAATCCTGTTCAGATCACGCCGTGATCCAAATGAGTTGCCATTCTCTCCTTCATCTGGAAAAATAATTTTGGAATAAGGGTTTACTAAATGGCTATTCCAAATGACAATGTTAAAATCTTATTCCCTATATTAAAGAAACTGCTGTCTATCAAGTTCAACATATCTTTAGTTCAATTTTAAGATATATATTCCTAATTATTCTGTACATAAGAGTTATTTTTATGTAACAATGCATTTTAATATTACCTCCTCAATAATAAACCAGAATTATTTTGCACTGCTTTAAAGGTGAAGAGGGAAAATCTGCTTACATATGATTTTCAAACTTTAATTGCCAACATTTCTATAAATTCTATGTATGCACTTTCATCATATATTAAGAAGAACAAATAAGTTCTCAGCAGTCAGTTGATAGTGCATTATTTTTTTTTCCATCCATAAAGAATTAAATTTACAATTGGCCAAGAACTCATAGCTAACCAGGGCCAGTGGACAATATGTTACCCACACGGAAAATTCCAGAATTTGAAAATGACCAAGCATGAGACATGCATAGTGTGTATGCGAATTATGCTATGATCATTTGGAATAAATTTAAATGATAATAGTGAATTTATGTACACAATATATTATTGAATAAATTACATGATAAAAAAATGTTTTTTTTACTTATATGGATTTCTCTTGTGATTTTTTTTTTTTTTTTTTTTTTTTTTTTTTGCGTGGTTATAATATTACTTCTTATGTAAGAAAACATTTTCAGGACTTTGTCTGACTATCCACCCAGGCTGAATAAGATCTGCTGGTTCTGATGTTTTATAACAAATTTAAAACTTACACATTAGTAACTAGAGGGGTGGTCAAAAATTAAAAAAAAATCTCTTCCTTTGTTATTAAAAGGGTAAAAAACTGGATATGAAATCAAATTTCTTGTTATTGCTTTCAAAATCACAAATTTTAAATTTTCTGAAAAAAAATAAAAATTACTGGGAATCAGTAACAAAAATCAGTTGCAAATACGAAACTTTAAAAATTTGTAACACTTGAGTTTGGATTTTATTACAAAAGCTGAAAACTATTTTTTTGCACAAAAAATTGATTGAAAAAGGTGAATATTATCACAGATTTGGCTGTGATATGTTGGAATATACTTTGTAATACTTGACCAAAACATTGATTTATCAATTTTATTAAAATCATATTAGGCAGCAGCATCGTTTTTTATTTCCAAAACTTGCTATTGAAATAATATGAGTAATTACTACAGACTTGGGATATTTTTACATTTACAGAGTGGCAACTTTTTAATAATAACTATGATGTCTTAAACTCACTAAGTATGTGATGTTAGAATAATGGTTTTCAATTCATAGAGGCAGTGAAAGAGACATTGTACTTTTGACAGTGTAGAACAAGGGCAACATCTACACAAGCAGCAAAGCTATCATGCATTGCTATGTTCCCCTGTGGGTGTGGGGAGAAGTACACCACCCAGTTTGATAAGGGACCGTGCACAAACTACGTGGCTCAGTCCAGGGGGGGAGGGGTTAGGTGGAAGGCAACGCTGGGCTACGTGGGGGGAGGGGGGTTCCGAGCCAGGCCACGTAGCTTTCCTTTCATAACAATTTTCACAGTTAAAATGAGGAACAGAACTCACAACAGCATGTGAATATTTATTCCCCTCAATTAATTACCTCTGTATGTAATTTACAATAGTCTGACAAGAGAAAACAGTAAAAAATGTCTTCTGGAATCAAAAGGGAAAAAAGCTACGTGCTACGTGAAAGGGGGGGGGGGGCTAGAGGCAAAAGCCATGTAGGGCTACGTGGGGAGGAGGGGGAGCTACGTGGTTTATGCATGCTCCCTAACCTATGATCTAGAGGTAAGCTAAATGCATTTGAGAATAAATATGACAGTTTTTCAGTTTCAGTTGTGCACAAATACTCAGAAGTTGTCCCAGCAGTTTAACTAAGCAAGTTATAATGTTGTGATACTGGATGTTAAGAGCAAACTCGGGTCTGACATATCGGCCATCCTGATTACACATTTTAATTAGTTTCCATGACCATCTCTTCAAATGTTGGAATCGTCCACAATTTCTGCATAATTTCTACAAATTTAGCAAGAAAAAATAAAATAAAAAAAATATGGCAACAGATGTACTTCCTCTAGTATCCAGCAACAGAAGGTAAGTACCACAAATAACAGATCCTAACTGAGCATTTGTTGTTTACTGTGAAGCTACATGGAAACTGAATGCAAAGAGAGAAAAAAAATACCAAATGAAGGCATTAGAACTTGTTAGTCTTGTAATTTAACTTTTATATTACAGAGATGCAGGTGCCTACCAGACAGCAGCACATTTCAGTGGATTAGGAAGACCACAAAATAAAAATAACAAGAAATGAAAAGAGAAACAAATTTGTGTTTTACCATTCTACAAGGATTCATATTAAATATAAGGGTGGTTTGAGATTTAACATGGTTTTATATAAAAGCAATCAAATTAAGTCTTGAAACATATTTTGTTTTTTGAAATAGTCTCCCTGAAGTTCAACACACTTTACCAGCTTTGTGAGTCCCTCGCAGAAATGTATTTCTGCAAAGCTTTCAAAATACTCATTTACCTTCTGCATGACCTCTGCGTTTGATTGACATTTGTGTCCAGGTAGGAAAGTTTGAGTTTCTGGAAAGATGGTAAACCAAGGGACTGTAATTGGGTGGATGCAGAAGGATTTGAAGCTGTTGTACGCTTAATTTTTTTTGGAGTGATACAAATGAATGCACCAGCAAACTGTCATGGCAAAACAGGATCTTCTTTTTAGCCATTCCCAGACTATTTCAAAAAGTGATGCATTGTACTGTAATTGTTTTTCCCTTCTCCAAGTGGTCAATCAGGATAATTCCTTTTGCAGTCCAAAACTGAAGTCATCACCTTTCCAGCAGACAGAACGCATTTTGCTTTCTTCAGAACCATTTTGCATCATTCAGTTTTGATTGCCGTTTTGTTTCTGGTGTGTAATGACTAAGCCCTGGATTTTTAGGTTCTAAAAAAACAAATTTAGGTTTATTCAACTCACATTTTAGGCTTTTATAGGTTTTTAAAATTCTTATTTAGGAACTTACACATTTTTAAAGGAAATAAAATTTAAAACACTGCCATATTGTTAGAAACATTGTGACTTTATAATACAATGTCAAGTACTCCTTAAAAACTTCTAACATGACATTGCTCGATAACATTAAAACGTGCAAAATAAATCACTATTATGTTCAAAACATTTCATCTTTATTGTGTACGGTAAACAACTCATTTAAAACTTCTAGTATGACACTGAACAATGAAATATTTTGACAGATTTTCAGGAGGAAACCCTCCTCTCTCTTCCGTTTTCTCTTGAATGCGGAAAAACTATGCTCTACGTCACATGAGGTAAGAGGTTTGAACTTCATATCAGCGATTTCCTTAGGATTCCAAGGTAATATTTCTTGTTCCTTTAGTCCAGAGAGGACCCGGCCTATGTGTTCCATCCTCTTGAAATCTGGACCACGGGCTAAACCAGACTCCTGCTTCTTCACTACAGATAACCCAACTGGTCCAGGAGCCACTTTGGCCCTCACTTCTTGGATGATTTGAAGTGCTTTCATCAGCGGTAGAGTACCTCCTTCCATCTTCTTGATTGAAAATTCTTGGTTGTAATAATTTGCCTTTATATATGTCATCTCTTGTACAGCTGGTACTGAGTGCAACACTTTCTTTGCATTTACTATAACAACAGCTTGACTTTCATCCAATGCGTCAATGACCTCCAAGATGCTCTCATTGTTTTCTGCATAACATATTACGGCTGAGAGCCAGGTCCCCTCTCGCGTCACTGCTGGTTCGAGAGGGAGAGGAATTGATGGAAGCCTTTCCCTGAAAGTAATCACTCGACTTGCCGCTTTCAGGAATACTTGCTTCACTGAAGAAATTATATCCTTAGCTACCGATTGCTGTTCCCTAGTTTTTTTCCGCTACCCTGTGGAGTTTATGAGCTAGACAGGTGACATGGGTCATTAGAGGATGGAATGTCTTCAAACACTCCCCTTCTTTTATAATGAAAGCTGTTCTGTCTTTCACCAACAACTGCAATTTATCCTCATGTTCTGGATCTGGCCACAACACCTTTAATGCACCCTTAAAGCAATTGTCACAGTAGATTGGTTTGATGTTGGAAGTTCTCTTCACATAATGATGTGGGATATACTAGGTTCCTCACATGTGAGCTTGCCCATAACAACGCTGGCTATGTATCTGCCGCAGATATCTGTCGTCTCATCTACACTTAACCAGATGAAGTGGTCAGCAATGTCCACCTGTATTTCCTCAATAGTTTTCTCATACATCTGAGGCAACTAATTCTTTTTTAAAGTGGAATCATCTGATATTTTGCTGATACACTATTCTTTCAAAAAGG
Organism: Vandiemenella viatica; assembly: GCA_031002005.1. Classification (NCBI taxonomy): domain Eukaryota; kingdom Metazoa; phylum Arthropoda; class Insecta; order Orthoptera; family Morabidae; genus Vandiemenella; species Vandiemenella viatica. The sequence continues at coordinate 246,997,124 of JARYHS010008074.1, forward strand.
TTTTCAGGAATGCATTCTGGAATGTTGAAACTGGTATATTAGCGGCAGTGAGAGCTTCACACAGACGCAGATTAAAGTGAATCTTCTGCAGCCAGCTATAATTTAATTTTAATTTAATTGCAATGGAGCACACGCTCCACTGGCAATTTCCCTATACGCCCAACTTCCTATCCTGCACCCACCTACATTTGCCCTCTAGCTTCTGTTCGGAAGCATTTCTCCTGGTAACATTTGCCAAATGAATTTGCTGAACTCTGATACTGTAGTACGTGCGATCATTTTTCTGAAGGCACCTATATAGAAGGCAAAAATAAAAATAGTCCACCTGACTATAACACCCCGGATAATACCCAGTTAATATTATGAAACTTCATCCAGCAGTCTAGACTCTATCACTTTATGTTACTTTAGAAATGAAAACAAATAAAATCTATTTTTTTTTAAAATATAAAAGATATACGAATATAAAACAAATTAAACTTACTGGTTTTACACATGCTTGACAATATATAATTTTCCCATCTGTAGAAAAGTTCTTAGCTGCTCCAATCCACTCTCCAAGGAGACTAGTTCTAGGATTTCTGTTTAGGCATGATTGCTTTTAAAGAAGGAACGAAAAGTATGTAGGCCTACACAATTTAATTTCCATGTTACCATTCAACGATGGCGATATACAACTGTTAATTTTTCAGAAAGGGCTTGTGTTCCTGAGATTGTTAATGTTTCATGACCACAAGCTGGCACTCGATTTCAGGCACAAGGGTGTAGGAAGATTCTCTTTTTTAGGTAAGGGTGTCAAGGATTGGAATGAGTTACCAAGAGAAATGAAGAATAATTTACCGAAAATTTTGAAAGAATTTAAAGATAAAATTAGTAGAGGGCAAATTATCCTGACTTTTCAAAAGCCACCTAATCTAAGGCATTACTGCCATAAAGTGATAATTGTAAATAGTAATAATTTATTTTCTTTATAATGTTTTCTTTTTTATAATGGAACTTTAATAATAAAAATGAAATTGAACAATATTTGTTTTCATTACTATACTTTCTTTGCTATTTTTCCCTCAAATTTTTTAATTTTCAATTTGGATTTTGTACAGTTACTTTTGAAAACAGTTTCCCTTCCATGCATTACTTTTTAATTCTTACACCAATATCTTTCCATGCCTTGTCACCAATATACAACTTGTAAACTCTCATGACCCTCTTCACCCTCCTCCTGTCATGCAAAATCCCGTTCCAGCTCTTTTATCTTTTCAGTTACTCATTGCATTCTGCGTTAATTTCCAGAAACAAATCTAGCAACCCTTTTTGCACCCTCTACAACTCCTGTATTTGATATGAAAAATGTGGGTCCCATACCACACTGACATACTCAAGCAATGGCCTGACCAAAGTTTTGCAACCCAATTCATTAACTTCTCTCGTACATCCCCTCATCACTCTCTCCAAAAAGTGCAGAATTTTGAAACCTTTTCCTAATACCTGACCAATGTGTCCTGCCCATTTAAGCTTGTTATCAAATATAATGCCAAGATATTTACATTTCAAGTCTTCAACAAACAATTCTTTCCCTACCTTATTATCGTAATCAACCTCTAGTTTTTTATTTGTGTATCTAATAAGCTAACTCTTCTTTGCATTTATCTTCATTCCATGTTTACCAACCCAACTAAATATACTGTCCAGATCACCCTGCAGCTGTTTGTATTCCTCTTCCATTTTGATCCTTTTATATAGCATTATATCATCTGCAAACATACTAATTTCAGATAGTAAAGAATCAACACAATTATTCATCAGAATAATGAATAGCAATGGTCCTAATACGCTACCCTGAGGCACTCCCATTTTTACTTCCACTTCTTTTGATACTGCATTTCCTTCCCTAACTTTCTGTTTTCTGCCTTTCAAAAATTCTTCTACCCAGTAAATCACTTTCTCATCCACTCCTATAGTTACCTTATTTACTACCATTTTATAGCTCACTCTGTCAAAAGCCTTTGAAAGATTTACTATCAATTTGGCCTCCCTTGTCCATTTCATCAGAAACATCTTGCATATATCCCACCAACTGAGATTCACATGAATATCCTGGCCTAAAACCATGTTGCCTACTTGAAAACCACTTAAGCTCCTCACATATATTTCTGATGTGGTTGCATATCAATCTCTCCGTTGATTTACCTACCACTGATGTCAAACTGATCGGCCTGTAACTTTTGACTCTATTTCTCACCCCTCCTTTATGTACCGGCACTACTATCGCACTTTTCCAGTCCAGTGGTAAGCAGCAAGTATTCAAACTCAATTTAAATAGTATTTCAAGATAGGGTACAATGTCAGATCTGGCTATCTTTAAGATATCTGTAGTAATATTATCTACACCAGCTCCTTTATATTTTTTTTTTCATTTTTCTTATTTCCTTCACGATATCCTCAGGATGAATTTCAAATTTTTTGGTCTGTTCATTTCTAATTGTGTTGTTAAGTTCGTTCTCCGTGTTAGACCCTCCCGTTTCTGATTCATTGTCCCCAATGCTTTCACTAAACCATTTATTTAAAATCTCTGCCTTTTTCAAATCCTCAGTAACTTCTATTCCATCCTTGTCTATAAGCGTCTCAACACTCTCCCTTCCACTTAGTTTTCTAACATATCCATAGGAATTTCTAGATGCATCAGTCAATGGTCCCCCTGCAATGACAATACTCTTCATAAACCCATCTTTAGCCACCTTCTTAGCTATTATTAAGTCCTTGTTTAGTTATTTTAAATATTCCCTACTACCCTGCTGTCTATGTTATCTTCTTACCAACCTCTTTCACTTCCTCACCTCTCTATTATAGTACACAGGTTCTTCACTTCTCTTTATTTCATATTTTGGAATAAACTTTCCTTCCCCCTTTCTTATTATCTCCTTGAACTCTTCCCACCTTGACTCTACTGTACTTGTGCCTTCCTTTCATTTGCCGAAACGTTCTCTGAAATATCTCTTCAAATTCAAAATAAAGCATTCTAGATGTAGAAAATTAAAAATAAAACAAGCGAAATCTGGAAAGCAAAATGTTGCAAAATGTTTTTATAAGAAGTCAATTTTGAGGATATGGATAACGAACTGACTTGAAAAGAGCTAAATGTCAATGAAACGTATTTTTAACAAAAAAATTGGTAAGAGTAAAAGCTTAAGCTGTAAGAATTCTACTTCTATTACTTTTTATTCTTACATTTAAATAATTTATTTATTTATCACTCATTTCTTACACATCCAGGTTAACTTCTCTTCTTGTTGTTACTACAACACAACTAGCAAACAGTCTGCTCTGCATAGTTGCCACTGACAATAATAATCTGTGGTCCAACGATATGCTATTTGTAGGATAGTAATTTTTCACGGCGTTGAATGTGACATCTTAACACGGCTGGAAGCCCGAGAAAAATATATTGATATGCTATTGCATTAAAATATATCCTATACACAAAACAATTTTTCCACCTTCAGTCACAGTGTATATAAGGTGTTTTCGTATAAAAGCAATAACAGTTTCTATGAAATGAGACAAAAATCACATTTTTAGAAGTTTTCACTTTCCGAAGGAAAAACTGCAATTTTTCAGCAAAAATCTCATTTTTTCAAGTCTTCATCCTCAACGAGTCATGCATTAACGTAATTGAGCCGAAAGTTTGCCAATCTCATATTTCAGTCATTTGGCAATTTTTCGGGAAGTTCCCATGAAAAAAAATTCAAAATTTGATTTCTTGTGACTCCCCCTGCACACACCTCAGGAACCAAATGGCTCATTCTCTAGTGCATTATTAAGGTTTTATATCGAAATACTGTATCTTTGTGTCGGTGTTATTCTCTTGTCACAGTCCTCAACTTTGGTATGTGTTGAATTATTTCCCAATCCTTTGTTATTTATTATTTGTGTATGTATTAGTTGGCGTTTGGAGGGGAAATGATAGGGACAGGATAGTGAAACAAAATTAAAAACCAAGATAGGGGACTAAGCCACCACTTACTACAGATAAGGCAAGAAAGCATAGACATGTATTCTATGTGCTTACATTTGTTTCATGTATCAATGCTGTACTACCATCATCTGAGGTAAGTAGTGGTTGATTCAAGTGTCTCAGTGGCTGCCAATGTTCATTATGTGTCTACCTCATCCTACTGCTGACTTTAAACTTGGAAATTACAATGCTAGTGTGTCTATTCATGTTTTTAAACCTTTATGCTGTCAACTGTGATAAGCGATATATATAATAACTGATGATTATGCAGTGAAGCCTGGCATTATAAATCCTGTATACAAACCTACGTTGAATCGGTTTTACCTCTGAAACGAAGCAGAAATTAAATAAAGTTTTTTACAATTAGCTACTTGTTAATACATAGAAATGTATAAATTTCATACTGATATTCATTTCTGTAATTTCAAAAGGATGGGAGGAGAACAGATGGAAGTCATTTAATGAACTAGGAGGTTATTTTATTGTCTGTAAATACCAGCCTTAATTGTTTATTGCTATTATAAAATTCCATTCATCATAAACCTAATTTTTAACACTTCTTGACTTTAATTACTTAATGTGTGGAATGATTAATAAGAGAATTATATTGTAGAACAGCAAAAATTCTATCACTATGTGTGTGTGTGTGTGTTTTTTTTTAAATAGAGAGAGGTTTAATTTACCAATAACATTCTATTAAATGGTTAAGAGAACCTTGTTTATGTTTAACAACTCACCTTCAGTTGTTAGTCTCTCAGAAGATGTGCTATGGGGACTTGACACTCCATTTTGACCCAGTGTCAAATTTTGAAGCCTCTGCTCAATCTTCTGGGCAGCCTTGCTATCAGACATGGCTACCCGAGCCATGGGAAATGAGGCGCGTTGCTGTGTGTTTAATGCACCCTTCGAAGTAGTTTTACGCCTTCTTACAACCTAAATTAAACATCATGCTTATTATTTAAAAAAAGTATAAAACTAAAATTGCAGCCACAAGCTATAAAAATGGTCACATTCAGTAACAACAATGATGATAATAACAATAACCTGCTGTAAGTAAAAGTTGTTGATGAACTAGGGCCATGGAGGAGGCAGGTGAATTAATATATGAGAAGTGTTTAGATGCAGGTTGAATAATCAATAATGTGTATAGTTTCTGCTGGGAAGATTAGAGTAGGTAACTGAGACACATATGCTGTAAGTAACTTTCATGTAAGGAAGTGCAATCATCTAGGACATAGATATGGATGCAGGAGGAGGTCAAGGTGAAGTTAATTTATTGGCTGTTTGACAATTATCCAGGGAGCTCAGAAAACAATGCAATTTTAACAGTAGGTATAGATTTTATTATACGAAATATGAGTGTGGTTATTTTTGGTTCAGGATTTATTTTCTTGATGACCCAGGAAATTATTGGCATAAGAACAGCCCATGCTGGTAGCCATGGCAGTGCTGCAGATCTCAGTGAAGAGAATGTGGCAAGCCAATTTTTTTTTTTTTTTTTTTTTTTTTTTTTTTTTTTTTTTTTTTTTTTTTTTTTGGTAACTGCTTTACGTCTCTTTTTAACATCAAGGTCTTTAGAGACGGGAAAGGATGGGGGGCAAGGATGGGGGCAAGGAATGGGAAGGAATTCGGCCATGGTCTTTTTGAAGGAAGCATCCCGGCATTTGCCTGGAGTGATTTGGGGAAACCATGGAAAACCCAAATCTGGATGCCCGGATGGGGATTCGAACCGCCGTCCTCCCGAATGCGAGGCGAGAACGCTAACCGTTACACCGCCCCGCTCGGTGGCAAGCCAAAGAAATGACAAATAATGAGCTGGGTAGCCCGGGTGAAGAAAAGGAGAATTTATAGAAATTTTTTAGGTAAGTGTTGATATAAAGTTAAGAAATTTGAAATAGAGGTGTGGTGACAGTGGTGAGACTCTCTACAAGGTATGAATTTTTTTTATTTATGAAGAGATGTTCAGTATAAAATGGTTGGAACTGTTGGTCCACCAACGTCAAATCACTCTAAGTTGTTGACCCATAGGCCACAACTATAGTCTATTGAGGATTGCCATCTTTGTGGATATTAAAGAGCCTGTACACAAGCATCAAGTATTGCCTCCGAGTGGCTCACAATGTTACAGCAATGTGGTTGTGTAGCCAGACAATCCAGCCAACATATGTGGCAGCTTTTATTTCTATGTGCTTGGGACAGTTAGAGTATGGCACATTGTGATCTCCATTCATTCAGTGACTGCATTACATTATTTCATTTATGTTATCTTTTTAATAAAATAAAAACATTTTAATAGTTATATCTGTTACTTGCTGAAATGAATAACCAGGTCAAAATGAAAGACATTGAATTTCATCAATGAAATACTTACACCCAGAGTTATGGGATGTATGAGGGAGGGTCAAAAATAAATGAGCCTTTTTAAATTACGTGTCCATCAATGGGGTGAGGAGTCTGAATCGGTTTGGACAATTGTGGAAGGCAATAACAACATTTGCACATCAAGTGCTTCTTATTCTCAGCAACAATGACAATGAGCGAGAAAGAGGTACACCTCGCAATTGCAAAATGTGTTATTATTAAGTTTCTCATTAGAGAAAATGTAAATGCTGCTGAAATTCTGCTCCTTTTACTTTCACAGTTCTGGAAAAGAACCCTTTCATGTACTTAGGTAATACAGTGGTGTAACAAATTTAAGAACGATTGGGAACATGTTGGAAACATTGCCCACCTGTGCCATCCCCGCACCAACATCACACTACAGAACACTGAGGCTGTTCGAGAACTCATCGAAGACCGTCAGCACATAACTGTTCTTAAAATCTCTCAAAATCTTCATATTTTTTTTTTTTTTTTTTTTTTTGTAACTGCTTTACGTCTCTTTTTAACATCGAGGTCTTTAGAGACGGGAAAGGATGGGGGCAAGGAATGGGATAAGGTGTTGGTTGGCCACTGTGTTCGGGACTGTAAAAGCATTTTGCTTGTCCACTTTCTTCAAGAACATCAGTCTATTAATGCTAGCTGTTATTGTGATTGTCTTAGTAAAGTTTTAGTTGTTGGTCAGTTAAAAAGGGATGGCATACTAATCAGAAGTGTGTTGCTTCTTTATGACAACGCCAGATGCCACAACGCAGCAGAAACACAAAAAAGGTCAACATGCTGAGCTTTGCTAGAACATCCACCCTACAATGCTTCACAATGAGGAGGTAGAGCTGCTCTTGTGCACTTGGTTTAATACATGTCCCCAAACGTTTTAGGATACCAGAAGTATAAAATTACCTCCCACTGGAGGAAGTTCATAGATAAGAAGGGGAACTAAGTAGAAAAATAAGAAACATTTAAATTAGAATTTATTTTGAAAATGTGTACTTTTTTTTCTTTGCAAAAGTCTAATTTATATTTGCTCCTCTCTCGTATAACTAACCATTTACAAAGACCGAGAAAAGAACAAAGATGGTTGTAGTTACAGTGGCACAAAATTTGATTAACCAGTGGAAAAGCATGAATAAACTTTAAAATTCTGATAACATAAGCCAACAATGAGCTAAAGAAGAGGACTCTAACCAGCTAACTCCATGTCAGGTGTTGAACACTATCATCGTAACAGTGCAGAAACCACCTGATCCAATGGTTTCTGTTGATAGTCTGAATAAACATGTTAAATTATTGTACAAGTATCTACAAACTGTAGAATGATAGCCAATCTGGTGACAACTGATACTGCTATCCTCATAATGGTATCAGCCTCACTCACCACAAATTATACATATAAAAACTCTGAATTCAGTTTTCAATACTTTTGTACTTTTGTAATCATCATCTTTTTTACAGAGTTTTCCCACTTTCACAGGCTTTCCAGAGGCTTCAGCTTATTTTGAAAGTATATTTATTGGTCAGACTATCTATTAGCTGGGCCTATTGTAGTCTTACAGCGAAACAGATGTGTTGCCATCTGTCGATGAAATGTGTATTTATATTCTGTAATGTGTAGTTTTTAGGCACAGATTACAGACCATTCCAGCATTCACCTTGATGATTGGCAAGCACATATAAATTGCGGTCAGGATGGCTGCTACATGGGGGCCAGGTTCCCGTTGTACTTCCCTGATCCAGAGTGGTGGCATCTTAATGCACACAGCCACACTTGTGGGTACGAATATTCTTGTAAAGATTTTAACTAAGAACTTATCCTGTTCTATTTCTATGTCAAAAGGAATAATTATATCAGGCTTAATTAGGTAAGGTTTCATCGATTTTATTTTATTTCTTTTTTAATTTTGTAACATAAACACATGCAGTAGCCACAGTAACTTAGTCATCTTCAAGAATGCTGATTGCTGAGCACACAATGTGTGTAAACAGTAAATGGTGGGCAATAATTAACAGCATCAAATTGTTTAATCTATACATTGCTGGAATATATACTGAGTTTGTGTTGCCAGAAAGATTGCTGGACAAATTTTGTGCAACAGATTCAAGTAATATTGCCAGAAAATTATGCTTATTTACTGGCATCTTTATAAAGAAGGAACATGGAAGGACTATAAGAACTCTCAGGAGAAAGTACATATCTCAGGGGAAATGGAGATGGTTGTTTTTGTGACATGTGATTGGAATAAGGTGTTACAGTGCTTCTGCCTCATGATGACTGCAGTGGTTGGCCCTTGTCAGCAGGCAAGATGATGATCTTTCTTTGGACTGCTGCCTCATAACTTAGTTTTGATGTGGGAAATGGAAATAAGAATGATGAAAAGGTGGAAATAACACTCTTGCAATAGAAAAAGGGGGCAATTTTGGAAAAGTAGAGATAAGTCCTAACAGGATAGAAATGCTGGAGGTGGGGTTCAATAATGCCACACTAGCTGTCACTTTCAGTGGTAGTGGCAAAATGGTATCACCAGAGTAGAGTGTAACAGTAAGCTACACCAAAGCAGCATGGTACAATTGAAAAAAGAGAGGATCTTTGAGACAACAGAAGTTGAAGTTTTGAGATCAGAGAGGAGATAAGATTTACAATATTCTGACAGTAGGAAATAGACTTATGGATTGGGTGAGAAGGGAGATTTGTGATAGAAATTGATAGTAAAAGCAAGAATTGGTGATGCAGAAATCAGGAGAGGGACTAGTAATGTGTGCTGTTTGAAAATAAAAAGTGAATAGGAAAGGAACAGAATAGAACAAAACAAGATGTTACTTGCATATATTTCCAAACTATAAACATTCTAAAAAGAATGAACTTTATGGTCTTGGTCAACTGATTATTATATGAGAAGTGATGCTTGGCTCCTGCACTTATTTTTAGAGGAGAAGCTGGATGAAAGGCATAGATTGGGTGAAATTGAAGATAAGGAAACATTGGTGGAACTGGAGGTGGAAACCATAAAGAGGGAGTTTTAAGCTATTAGGCTGGATTAGTGTTTCAAAATGAAAAAAAAAAAAACTTTTTTTTTCAGATTTGTGAAAAAAAACATGAAAAAAACCCTTGTTTTTTTCTAAATTTGTTTTTTTTTTTTCTTCAGAAAACAGAATATTTGATAAATTATAGTTTTATTTACGGAACTTACATTTTACATGAGAGTTTTAAATCTTACTGAATCATACAATATCTTACATAATGATTCATAAATGTATCTATGTAGGTAACATAATTTTATTCATCCTCTATGTCAGTACAACATTCACTAGTATTAGCACTACCAACACTAGTTCGGTTTGTACCAGAATTTTCTGTTTCTTCTTCTGTCTCCTCTAGATCCATAACTTCAGAAATAGTTGCATTTTCTTTTACTGGTTGATGTTGTATTGTACGCAAAAGATTTTGAGATCGCAATATCATGGGCATATCCAGCAAGGGGCGGGAAGGGGGGGGGAGGCTACTGCCCCCTTGAAAAAAAATCAAGTTGCCTTCAGTACGCTTCGGCGAGTGAAGAACTGGCTCAGGAGCACTTTGTGAGAGGAAAGAGTGACTGGATTATGCTTGATGAGCGTACATTGAAATTTCATGAAAAGAAATCACCATTTTTCAGTCCCACACCCTACTTCCACGAAACCAATATGAGTTGCCCCCCCCCCCCAAATCAAATATTGCCCCCCTTGTTCTGATCCTGGATACGCCCTTGTTGCAATTTTAAATTGTGAGCAAAGTACACACTGTGCATAAAGACTGTGCCGATAATTCTGTATTACGGTCTTTTAAGTATGAATTTAAATCTATTATCATACAAAATAGATGCTTTATTTCTTTTTCAATCGTTGGTTTGTGCCAACGGTTGCTAGGAAAAGATTCATAATTACTGACAATTTAATGACTAAGTATCACTAGCTGAGAGTTTAACAAGTATACGAATATAAGGAAAGCACAATAAGTAATAAAAAGAGGCAAAAAACCATAGATAAATTTAAAATTCCTAATTTTTTGAAAAGATCCGTAGGTCTACAGATAAACTCGCAGGGCTGGCAGCACTATTTCAAATAGCGAGTATCAATCCAAACAACAGGGATTGGGAATTCCTTCTCGTGCAACCTACCCTCTTTGGGAAGTCCCCGTTCATAAAAGAAAACTTCATTCAATGTTGCCAATATTTTCATAATTTTCTTTTCTACTAAAACAGAAAAATATAGTAGATTTAAAAATTAAGATAAGTACTTAGTATAAACTCTAAAACAGTCATATTAAATGAAAAGTGCCTTACAAATTTGAGATTTAGTAGTTATGAAAAAAAAACATGTCCCAGAAAAAAAATGCGTTTTTTTTTCACAATTTTTTTCCATGATTTTTTTTCAAGTCAGAAAAAAAGTTTATTTTTTTAACAACACTAGGCTGGATATTCAGAGACAGGCAGGAATGGAAGAGCAGAATATGCAAGCTGAGGCCAGCAAGTTGTGAAGTATGGAAACAGTAAAGTGACAGGTTGCTGTCGATTGGGGACATGTTTGGAAGAAGTGAGGGAGGGTGGTCAAAATAAAAATGGAAAGTTACCTTGTCAATTTAACAAAAAAGTTGCATGTGTCTGGGCAAAGGATGAGGCATTACAATGGGATGAATAAAAGTGGTTTACTGTTTTGAAAAGAAAAAAAACATATTTAAGGGGAAGGAAAGGAGACATCATAAAAATTAGAAAAATGGTGGCTGTGATACTTCAAGCTCAGTGAATGTTTATCAGTATACAAGTATGTGAAAAAGAAAATGGATAAATGATGGCAAAACAATAAAATGTATGTGATGTCCCAAAAGTATTACAAATTTTAAATTCAGGAAAATTTTTATTCTATTGGGTTGACAGTGGTTTATGAAGTCACATATTGTACTTAACACATTGTAGTTTACTGATACGGGGCGACAGATGATGGAGCAGCACATAACAGCCATTTAAACGTTAAATGGGCAGGGAAAATTTTGCAGAGTCTGTGCGCAAATTACATTGAGTTTTCTGTCAGAGAAATAAGCCAAATTAAACAACTATTCAAAGAGTGATTACAAAAAATTAAAAAACTGGAATAGTTATTGTCAACAGAAAATGGGCTGTCCTCCTACCAACTGATCAACCAAAAACAATGTTGCAATGACCAATTACATAGCTGAATATTCCGAAATGTCACTTCAGCACCGTTCATTCAAAATGAACATTTAAAGAAGCAGCATGCAACTGATTTTGGAAAAAGGCCTGTATCTGCACCCATTTAATCCAACTAACTCAACAACTAAAGCCAAATGCCCATTTAATGCATGCAGTATGAGTCAAATGAGTGCTAGAAAATCACAACTGATCAGCAATTTTGCTAAGAAAATCACCTTCGGTGATAAGGCTCGTTTCCATCTTAATAGGTCCATCACTGAGCAAAATTGTCACCTATGGGGCATGTAAAATTCCCCTGCCATTGCAGAACTGCTGATGCATGCCCACCGAATGACAGTTTGGTGTTGATTTTGGATCAGTGTAGTGATCGGGTCATACATCTTCAAGAATGAGGCTGGAAGTGCATTCACCATCAATGATGAATATTATTGCAAGATGACCTCAAAACTGTAGCAGCAGAAATTTCAAGGCTGGCTCATCTTGTGTGATGGCAATCAAGATCAAGCAACCTGACAACTAGTGATTTTTTCCTCTGAGGATTCATACAGTCTACACACAGAAAAAAATAAAAATTTCTAAATTAAAATCAGAAATTCACAAAATTATTATTGAACCAGAATTATTTGAAAATGTGGTTGAAAATTTGGCCAGAAGAATATGTCACTGTTGGCAAAGTCATAGAGGAAGTTTGTTAGGCATTATATTCCATACATAACCACAGTGTTTACCCTCTGAAACAACATCATAATCAGTTAATGAGTAAATAAAACTTATTTAAAAAAAATTAAATCCTTGGTTATTTTTGGAATACCCTATACAACAAACACACAAAAGTATTATAAATGGTGATACCAAGAACATACAACTGATATACAAGGCCAAATTTTAAGGGGAGGTGACTGCTGAATACAAAAGCTGTTCTATATGTGTGAATAATAGAAATTTCAGATGCATAAGGGTAGGAGAATAAGGTACAAGACATATTCATGAAATGGAAATCATCTTTAGCAGCAGTAAATGATGACACGGCAAATTGTGGATAGATGCTAAAACAGAAATACAAGGACAACAGAGTTTGTGAAAGAAGAAATGAGAGAGAGATAGAAACACCATTATAAGAAGAAGAAAAAATTAAATACATAAGGAAGCTGTTGAGCAACAATAATGAAAAGAAATGCTATAATGCAATATTAAAAAAAAAAAAAAAACAATGAGAGATAGATAGAAAGAGAGGGGGGGGGGGGAGTATATCCATCACTTACAAAAATCCGAGACAAAAATGGCTTCTTATTGTGATTCCCTTAAATAAAATTAGGTTCTGAAGACTTAGTACTAATAAAATGCTACTTTAGATATTCTGTCCATAACACTGACATCATGCATCAGGCCTTCATTGGTGGTCTAGCAACAACCAGAAATGTAATGAAACAATTGAGCATTTCAGTGTTATCTAATAACAATCCTATTTAGTTAAGTTAGTGTGAAGAAGTGAATTGCCAGAACAGTCAGTGTGACCCATCATTTTTGATTGGCAGAGAATCTTGTATATAAACGGTTAGTGAAAATAATTTTCACAATAAACTAAACTTATCATCTGTAACTGACATAAGAAAAATTGGATAAAGGAAACAAAGAAAATGCCGCAAGGCACTGAAACATCTTTCCCCCTGCCATATGTCTCGCTCCACATGACTAAGACTAAAGTCGAAATATTGTGCAATTCGTTTTTGTGTTTTTACGTGTCTCGCCCTCCTGCCTTCATCTGTGGTAAGTGACGGGTATCTGTTTGTTTATTTTCCCTATCCTATCTTATTTTCAGTGACATAAGAAAAATTTATAAATGATCCTTCTTCAGTGATACGAACAAAGTGCACCAACAAAAAATTTCACAGGCACTGACAGAAATTAAAAGTGGAACAATCAGACAGGAAAAGCACAATTTTTGGAAACTTTGTAAACCTATCCAGGGTCATATCCAGAAGAAATGATAAATTGAAATGGATCACGCTAAGTTTATTACCTTAAGATACAGTTGTCGGTAAGAAGTGCACCCCCCTTGAGCATCTATACATTCGTGGATTATTGCTGGCATTGAATCAGTAACCGTTCAGATGTCTTCTTGGGATATCTCTCTCTATGCCTGCATGTCTTGTGCAATCACTTGCTGCAACGTTTGTGCTGGGTGATTATGTGATCTAATATGTCTACTCCTCACATCCCAGACATGGTCTGGGAAAATCTGGGTACTGTGATTAATTTTGATGAAATAGTATTACAGCTATGCATTTACTATAACAAAAAAAAAAAAAGCAAAATATTGTATTTTTATACGCTGATATAAATTTGATGCTAAAACATCCTACAACTGTCTTGTCATCTCTTGTGACGTCATATCCCTGGTCATGCGGCTGTAACCAAAGCAGTGGTACACTTATTTTGTTGATAAAATACATTCTACAGTTTACAAGTGGTGTATGCGGCCTCAGTGTGTAAACACATCATTTAAAAAGCAAACAAATCATTTATTTATGTTCCACACAAGTAAGATATGCCGAAAAAGTGGCTAAAACTTGCATGACATGATCCAGCATATTTGTCTACTACAAAGTATTCAATACACTTTTCTAAAGACTACTTTGATGCAAGTTTTTACTTAATATTTTATTATGTTTAATAAGCTATGTACCTCAATATTTTGTTCTCTCTTAAACTTAAATTTTTTATTGATAAACGAATTATCACTTTCAAAGTTGAGTATCGTGTGCTCCTGTAAATACAATGTCCTTATAAACAGTTGAAATTAGTCAGACAACATCTATATAATTTGATACATGATTTAAATGAATACAAGTACATAACACATTTAGCAAATTATTAATTCTTTCCAAAATGAGTCCGTAATTTTCGTAACATTGCTTCTGTTAAGAGTGTGCAATTCATCATTAAAAATGCCTGTGATTTATTTATTATTTTCTAATAACTTATGGCTGATACAAATGCAGCTACGTTTTGATACAATTAATACATCATTAATACATCATCTCATTTGAATATTGGCTTATTGTCAAGAATGCTTGCTGATAGTTCTTTATCTACTTATGGGCACAGCAATTAAGCTATATTTTTAACTTAACTACATCCTTTCCTAATATTGCTCCTGTAAAACAATATTTAGCATATAACAACAATTCTTTCTAGGCTATATAATTTTCTCAAATTTATCCTCTAAACTGAATCTAAAGCCTAACATTCAAATACAATGCCGAGAAATACTTCATTTTTAGAATTTAAATATATATATATAACAATATGTGCACTTATCAGCACAAAACTACACTTTTAGTTTTTGAATATGTATACTCTTAATGTGTGAAATTCTCTGTTTTATGCACAACCAAAACTTTCCCAGCAATGTCACATCAGTTTTGGAAAAATTAGAACTGCTTCGGTAATTCCAGCTTTCATTGCAAATATTATACTGAGCAAAGAGTTTTCTTTTTAGTGTCAAATATTCCCATTGTGATAGTAACCCCTTGCAAGGCTGGTGATGTGATGGCCACAATATGAGTTCAGGTATTATCCTGTTGGAAGATGTGATTGGGATGTTGCACATTAAGGGTATCACAACAGGGTGCAGCACCCCATCCATGTAGTGTCACTGTACCTTCAACAACAACCAACTCAGTCCTGCTGTAGAAACTGATTACACCCAAACAATGATTCCAGTGGCTGGACCTTTGCGACATTCTGAAATCACAGCAGGGTAAGCCATTTCTCCACTGTTCCTGTGTACATGTTGTCGATTATCTAACAGACAGAATCAAGATTCATTTCTAAACACATATGTATGCCATTAACATGTCCATCTATGTTTAGCATTGCATCAGGTTAGATGATGCCGGCAATGAAGTCCGGTTAATGGAAAACATTGCATAGGGATCAGAGAGTGTAACCCAGCTTCGAGCAATTGGTTTAAAATCATCCAGAGGGTGACTCTCGCTGTAACCACTGCTGGGATCTGGCATGCAGTCATCCATCTGTCAGTAACAGCCAATCACACAATTTGGCAGTCTTCATATGCTGTTGTCCTTGTGTATGGATCTGTGCCTGCTCTAGGAGTACTAGACCCTTGTTTCATCCACTTTTTAAAGTAAGACTGTATACTTAGATTGAACTACGGCCAGTCCTTTGGCAAATTTAACAATATGATGCACCCATTTCAAATACGCCAATTCTCTGACGTCCTACACCAGTTAGACATTTGGGTGTAGAGGGTCATCACTTTTTGCCTTGGCATACTTGGTCAACAAGAACTTGTGGACAAAAATGTGTCAATTTTTACCACACTGTTCACTACTTATATGCTAAAAATACTTAGCAATTTTGCATAAATGAGCCTCTAATTCTGATACTATTACATGTAAAATTTTCAATTTTTAATCCTCTTCGTATGGGGATACTTTTGTGTTCATTTTTGTTGTTTGCCCCCAAAAATTTACTAATGCAATTTAGAAACCGTTTTTTTATTTGTTTGTTTTTTGTTTTTGATAAAGTCTTTACTCTGTAAGTAAAATGTACTGAATGAATTGTTCCCTTTGTTTTATCTGTTCTTGGTATAGATTTTTTGCAATTTTTTTTCATCAGAATGGTTTTTTTTTTTTTAATGAGAAATAGCTTAATTTTATATTTACAGCCTGAATTGTTCCTTAAAAACTGCCCCCACCCTACTATAAACTTTTTAAAATAATTTAAAGTGTTTTGTTGTTTGGTTGAAGGTAGTATTCACTCTGAGAAATGGAGAGTATACTTGCGGTACAATAATGGATGCTGTCCCGGCAGTGCGTCATTGCAAAGCAAATTCAAATTACTCAGATTATTCGAAATAATGTCCAAGGATTAAAGCACTGAAAAACAAATGTTGTAAGATACCATTTATTATCACTATGAACAATGGCACCTACTTGATTCCCTAAAATTAATCAAAGATTGCCACAAACTCAGAGAAAAACTTCCTGCAATATCCCTCAAACCTTACTCACCATCATCACAATGTTGGTTCACAAAAAATTCTTAATCTATTGAATGTATTACTTAATGTTGGCCCTAAATTATCTTTCTTTTAACATGTCATCTTTAACTGATGATGCATTACTCCCGCCACTATTGTTTAATAAAATAAACCAAATGAAAGCATAAAAAATTAAGTCAATTTGTGTTCTCTCTTATTCACAAAATTTTCTTATGGTAGAAATACTTCAAAGACAGTAATAAGACTTCAGTTCTCTTAATCCAATGTCATTATTCTTGCTGAAAACATTTCATGATTATTAAATAGATGCAATTGTTTTTCAACAATTAAAGTACTAGAGTATTTAGACAAACAAACCTTGCTTTGTACTTTTTTCAAAACAAAATACGCCACAGAAAGCAAATAAAATGCCTGTATATTTAAAAAGAGTTAAAAAATAATCATTTTTGTTGTCCATCAAAGGGAACAATTCATTCAGTACTTTTTACTTATAGAGTAAAGACTTAATCAAAAACATTTTTTCCCTGAAAAGAACAATCTTAAACATCTTTGTACAATGATACATTAAAAAAAAATTAAAAAAATAAAAAGTGAGAAAGACATCTTTGAACTACAACAAAATTCTTTCAAAAAATTTCTTTCAAAAATATTCTTGTGTCTGAAGGTATCCGAGGGGTGGAAATCAAAACCTCACACATTTCAACACAATTCTTTTTCCCAGTTCGGGAGTTGATGAAATAAATTCAACTAATTATGCTTGTCATGTATTCCTCCACCCAATCAAGTTTTTACCATTAAGTACGAGAGTGGCACAGAAATTAATACACCACTTTTTTTTTCTCAGCCCTCAACAATGGTTCGAACGCAAAACTTTAGATATGAATTTTTTGGAGTTTTCAGAGTGCGCGAGCAAAGTTTCTGTTTCTTCCAACAGATAGTACACTTGCAGCAAATGGTTCAACATGACGTCTGTGAGTGATGTACATTATAAGCAATGTGTCGTCATTGAATTTCTCACTGCGGAGTAAGAAACTGTTGGAAACTTTCACAAACATTTATTTGCAGTTTATGGAGCATCAGCAGTCGACAGAAGTACGGTTAGTTACTGTGCACAGAGGGTGAGGCCATCTGAAAGCAGTTCTGCAGAGCTCCAAGATTTGCAGTGGATGGAAAAAGCCAGCCACGGCTGTAACACCTGACAAGATGAAGCGTACTTATGTGCTCATTCGCAAGGACTGGCACATAACAACTCGACAGTTGGTGGAGGAACTTTCAATCAGCAACGGAAGTGTGGGTGTAATTGTGAGTGCTCTTGATTAAACAAAAAAAGTGTTCATGATGGGTTTAACGCTGTATTTCAGAGGAACACAAAACTCTCAGAAAAACCATTTCTTCTGAGTTGCTGCAACATTTTGAAGCTGAGGGGAAAACCTTCTTCTCCCGGATTGTGACAGGTGATGAAACCTAGGTTCACCATTTTGAGCCCGAAACAAAACGGTAATCAATGGAATAGCGCCATTCTCACTCTCCACAGAAGAAAAATTCAAAGCAACTGCTTCCGCTGGTAAGGTCATGATTACTGTGTTTTGGGACTGTGATGGTAATTGTTTGCTTCAACATGATAATGCACGACCTCACAAAAATTTGAGGACGTTGGAACACATCACCAAACAGGGTTGGACAGTGTTACCCCATCCACCCAATAGCCCTGTCCAAGCTCCCTCAGACTTTCACTTGTTTGGGCCATTGAAGAATTCCTTTGAGAACAGAACAAGGAGTGGTACCACCAGGGCATACACGTTCTTGTGTCTCGCTGGAGGAAGGCCATAGAATGGAAAAGATAACACGTGCAAAAATAGGAAACATAGAAGAAACATCATTCTTTCTTGTGTATAAGTTTCGTTGTGTTCAATAAATAATTGTTGAAGAAAAAATGTGGTGCATTATTTCACTGGACTACAAAAAAAATATTTGTTTCTGTAACACAAATTAATTACACTAATTCCTATGTATTTTTCACTCCGAAATCCGAAAATGACAATGAAAAAAACCGTACCACGTCTAGTTTTTGTTTTACAGGTACTGTCAAAAGTGTGATGACAAAGGGAAAACGAACACCACAATCAATTCTATGAAAACAGAAGGTATACAATTTATTAATCAATATATACCCTTATTTACATATTAATGAATTATATTTATTTATGAAGTATATTAATGAATTATTACATAAATGTAAAGGTTTTATCATGGTTTTTCACTTTTTCCTTTTATGCGGAGTTGCATCTTCTTTTTTCAAAAACCAGCAGTAATCTCCAAGCATCGCAGGATCCCACCGTCCTTGGTATCTTGTTTCAATGGTTTTTATTTCTTGGTGGAATCTCTCTCCTTGCTCATCACTTACAGCCCCAAGATTTTCAGGGAAAAAATCCATATGCGAGTGAAGGAAGTGATTTTTAGAGACATTCGGCAACCCATGGCGTTGTAAGTCTTCAAGAGGTTGTTAACTAAAGTTTTGTAGTTGCTTACTTTTTTGTTTCCAAGAAATCCTTTTATTACCTTCACAAATGCCTTCCATGCTGCCAGTTCTTTTTTATTTAGCACCTCTTGAAACTCAGGATCACGTATAACCTTCCTGATGTCAGGTCCAGTGAAAACACCTTCTTTTATCTTAGACTCACTAAGTTTAGGGAAAAGTTCCGACAAGTATTTGAAACCTGGCCCCTCTCTATCCATACCTTTTACAAAATTCTTCATCAGCCCTAACTTGATGTGCAGAGGAGGAAGAAGCACATGTTTAGGGTCAACTAAAGGATCAAAAAATACATTTTTTTCTCCTGGAGTGTAAGATTTTCTTGACGGCCATATTTTTTTTGCAAAGTGGTTCTTACTGTCTCTGCTATCCCATAAGCATAAAAAAAACAATATTTTGTATAGCCACCTTGAAGTCCCATTACAATAGCAATCACTTTTAAATCACTGCAAATTTGCCACTTAAAATCATCATACTTGATTGCTCTTAGAATTGCAGCCATGGTCTCATACGTCTCTTTCATTGAAACTGAGTAAGCAACTGGAATTGATGGCTTTGTATTTCCGTTGTGAAGTAAAACAGCCTTGAGGCTAAATTTGGAAGAATCAATAAAAAGGCACCACTCAGTAGAAATATGTGTTAATCCAAGTTCTTTCATTAACCCCAGAATGTCAAAACATACACACATAGGGCCATCAATTCTGTAAAATACAGAGAAGTTAGCATTTCTCTTTCTAAAGGAAGTTATGGTTGTGCCTTTGGCCAAAAGATTCCATTCTTGTAATCTTGAACTGAGAAGTTCAGCTTTCTGTTTTGATAAGCCTAAGTCACGGGCCAAATCATTTAGTTTGTTTTGCGTAATGAGATGAGGTTCACTCGACGACGGAACGTAAGTAGGGTCAATTGTGTTTTCCAATAAATGTCCATTTTCAGAATGCAAATCTTCATTGTCATATAGTTCTGGAATTACCACATTTCCCCTATTCAAAGGGGGATTGGAACCGGTAAGCCTTCCACGTGTGGAACGGGTCTAATGGCAGAAGGTATAGTAGGATAGTCAATTTTGTTCTTCTTCTTCTGGGAATATCCTTCAGTATTCGTAAGGCAAAAATAGCAATCACTAAAGTGGTTAGTGGGTTCATGCCAAACCATAGGCACAGCGAATGGCATAGAACTTCGTTTACCGTTCATCCATTGAATAAGTGTTACATTACAGCTCACACAACAGATATGAGGCGCCTAGTGTTTATCTTGGTCTCCCAATTTGCAACCATAATACAAGAAATATGCTTTTTTTTTACGTCTTCAGTTATAAGCCTACCTTGCGATTTCAATACGTAACGTCCACAAATGTAACAAAACTTATCTGGTGAATTTTTACACAATCTTCGATTATTTGATAACATTTTCAAACTAAACTATGTACAACACTACACAATCGCACTTTACAGGTCTGTCTCTTCACTGACAATAATAAACAATAAACAAAGAAACTCAAAGTCCTCCACCACTCTTCTGCAGTGTTGCCAACTTTCGAGTTGTAAATACAGAAATATAGTAAAATAACTATATAATGTGGGGTGATAACATACAAATGTGATGTGGTAGCACTTTTTCAATTATTAATACGTTATTAGGAAGCCCAACGGATATTAAAAATGGTATTTTTATGTATGTTACAAATACCCTGTAGACCAGTGTTTTCTGTGCCACCCTCATAATATCTATTATTATTTTAGTTTTATCCACACTTCAAGCTTTTCCCATGACCATCACCAATTTTTCCAGTTCTCTTCCAAAATGTTGTTCTGTCTCATCCCAGATCATTGTATTACCAGCATATGCTGTCATTTTTAACTCTGGATTTCTATATACCTGAACTTCTGCATGACAATCAAAAACCACAATAGAAAAAACAGGTGATAATACAAACCCTATCCCTACTCCCCTTTCTGTCTGAAACTAGTCCGAGTGTTATCTATATGCACACAATTCTCATAAATCATTTTTCAAAGCTTTTGTCAATCATTTCCATTTACAATGCAGTCTTCATAGCTGTACTATTGTATTATGTTGCAAAACTAGGATATTTCAATGAGTAGCTCTGCCATCTTCATCAGGTGTGATATTTGTACTGGTCTGCTGACAGCTGTCAGTCAACAGACCAGAAAAGGTGATTTCACATCTAATGAAGATGAGGGAGCAAGCCATATCATATTTTTGCAACATACATGAAGACTTCATTCCAATCTCAATTCTTAAATTTCCACATAGTTCATTTCTCTTTTGTTTTGAAACCAATTTCTTCATGCTCTGTTATATATATTTTTTTTAAATGCTTCTGCTATATTCCCATTACACTGAGGCGGTTTCCTTCTCCTTTCTCTTATTTGCTGTTCTTCTACTTTTTTTTTTTGCTCCCTTCACATTTTTGCTCTAACTCTTGTTGCATCTTTGGGAAAATCAGTATCTTCTTGAAATGTTTCCTTTATTCCCCCATCTGCCATCTTCCAGCACTTGATCCTTTGGATTCTGTAGCTAAAGTCTACATCCCCACCCCCTTCTCCCACATGTAGTAAAAACTGCAAAATGGTGTGAAGATAGTGCTGGCCTGTTGGGATGAAATACAATGTAAAACTAGACAGGAATTCTTCACGGGTCTTCTGCCAGATAAGATCTTTTAAACACGACGTTTCGGCAGTCACCTCCGCTGCCTTCATCTGGTGAGCTGTCATCGCGAAGTAGCTGCCACGACGGTTCAGCACCGAATGGGTGCGCCATCCATCCATTCATCCCTCGTGGTACTGGCTCCTTATATACCATGCGGCCGGCGGCCCGCTAGCCGGAGCGGCTGCCTGCTGCGCTCCCATTGGTCGGCGCGTCAACCGGGCTCCGCCCTGGACTGCTGTGTCCCGGCTCTCTTCTGGGACGAATATTATTCTGCTGCTGCTTCAGGTCATAGAGGATTGGCTTCCAAGCTTCACTCAAGAAGAGACCGCCATCTCTGTTGATGTTATTGGTGCTTAGGCGAATTTCCAGCAATTCTCTAATTACGGAATCCCAGAAAAACTGCGTCTGAGCCAATACTTCAGTCTTACTGAAGTTTATGCTGTGGAAATTTTCCACAGCGTGTTCATCCTAGTGCGGATTTGTCCAACTGCAGCAACCGCAGATGTCGCTGGTGTTCGGTGCGGCGTTCCTCGATGGTTTTGCAGTTGGACAAATCCGCACTAGCTGAAAACGCTGTGGAAAATGTCCACAGCATAAACTTCAGTAAGACTGAAGTATTGGCTCAGACGCAGTTTTTCTGGGATTCCGTAATTAGAGAATTGCTGGAACTTTGCCTAAGCACCAACAACATCAACAGAGATGGCGGTCTCTTCTTGAGTGAAGCTTGGAAGCCAATCCTCCATGACCTGAAGCAGCAGCAGAATAACATTCGTCCCAGAAGAGAGCCGGGACACAGCAGTCCAGGGCGGAGCCCGGTTGACGCGCCGACCAATGGGAGCGCAGCAGGCAGCTGCTCCGGCTAGCGGGCCGCCGGCCGCAGGGTATATAAGGAGCCAGTATCACGAAGCGCACACATTCGGTGCCGAACCGTCGCAGCAGCTACTTCGCAATGACAGCTCACCAGATGAAGGCAGCGGAGGTGACTGATGAAACGTCGTGTTTAAAAGATCTTATCCGGCAGAAGACCCGTGAAGAATTCCTGTCTACCATACGCCGGGAAAAACTTAATTGTCACAATGTAAAACTAGTGTGCTCTTGGACCAGTATGTTAACCCTGAAGGCACAACTGTGAAAAATGATAGACAAGAGGGCTCTCATAAAGCTACAACACATATAGGAAGCCAGTAGTGAATGGAGCTTGCTTTTAAAACCAAGCACAACCTTGGAAAGGATAAAAATTAGCACCAATGCTAATTCTCCAATAACTCCAATGATTAAACACATTTTAACTTAGTAATACAACAAAAACACTTCACTGAAACTTTCATAAAATAACACAGAGGACAGAAAATACTTTACTTGATCTTGTCAACTTTCTTTCACTTAAATAACTATTTTTGGCTTCTCTAGATGTCATCTTGAACAGTTCATATATCTTGGCCAATTCATTTTACCAGCTGCTTACCAGCCCATTTCATGTTGTTGCCAGTTGCCTAATTCCCATACAGTTATGCAGTCTTTCACCCCTTGCAATGGCTGTATCATTTAACCATTGTCCCAGTTGTTTTTGTTGTTTGTACCAATTTGCCTTTGGTGAAGTCAACTGACTACCATGTTAGGGAATAACTGTGAAATGTTGACTGTGATGAAGCAATGGTTGCCATCACAGCCTCGTTCTGTTACACAAAAAATTCGAGTTACCCAGTTCGCCCAAAATAATCTCCAAGGACTGATCCTTGCAATAACAAATACCTTTTATTATTTAAAGAATACTATTTATCAACACTATTAACTGCTGTCAACTTGGCTCCCTAAAATAAATCAAAGATTGCCACAAATTGGAGAAGAACCACTCGCAACATTTTTCAAACAAAACTCCCTGTTATTCACAATAGTAGACAATTTCCTAGGCTTAGCTCCAAAATACTCTTATTCTGCCAACTATATCACTTAATGCTAGCCTTAAACTTTCTTTAATCTTACATGTTTTCTTTAACCTTAACTGATGCTGTCTAACTCTTTCTTAACACATTTCATTAATATTTAACATGTGACATTCTTTAGCTATATAACCTTGCCAAAACCTGCAATCTATTCTGTGTTTTGTTTGTTTGTTCACATCATGAAAACATCAACTAAGGTAAGTGATGGTTCATTCCGCTATCCTTTTTTTGTAAACACACACACACATGCACGAACGCATACATGAATTACAAATTAAAGCACAGGGAAGTGAACCACCACTTACCTTAGATGATGGCTGTGGGCCATGAATTCATAAAATAGGCAAAAACACACATGATATTGAAATTTTTGGGTCATAGCTTTGTATCAGCAAGGGAACATTCTGCTGGGTGGGTGTTGCAGGAGACTGCCTAACAGGTTTACTAAGCACATTTTATTAAAAATATATATATAGAATAACAACAATTCACAAGAAAATGCTTTAAGGTAATAAACCTAAGGCAGGATAGGAAAATAATACCCAACACCTACCACAGATGAAGGTGCCTGGGAACGATGAACAAAAAAAATATAACAAACACAAGAAACGTGAAATATTTCGGCATATAGTCTTATTCTTACAAAAGTTATACACCAAGCAGAGCCATACGTGAATACGCCAAAATATTGTGTATTTCTTGTGATTGTTCTTTTTTGTGTTCGTCGTTCGCAGCCACCTTCATCTGTGGTAAGTGTTGGGTTATATTTCCCTATCCTTCATTACATATATATATATATGTATCATCAAGGGTTCTCTGCTACACAACAGGTCCATGCACAGTGACAGCCCTCCATGCCTCCCTCTGTTCCACCATTCTCTAAGTTTCTATATATCTCCTGTTTAGCATTATATCATCCATCATCTTCATCCACCTCTTCTCTTCTCTCCATTTACAGTCCCCTCCAGAGCAGTCTTAAGCAGGCATTCGTTCCTCAGCACATGCCAAATCCAGTTCTTTTTTCTGTTTCTTATTGTTTTTATGAGTGACCTTTTCCTTCCTATTCGTTTCAGCACTTCCTCATTCCTTACTTTGTCTTCCCAACTTATTTTCTCCATCCTCTTCCATACCCACATTTCAAAAGCTTCCAACCTCTTTAGATCCAAGGTTTTGTCCAGTCTTCCGCATAGTAAATTTTTATTTCTATTCAAAGGTTCCTTTGCCATTGTTATTCTAGTTTTTACCTCCTTCTTGCAGCTTATATCACCACTCACAATACTCCCGAGATATTTAAAGGACTCCACTTGTTCAATTATTTCTCCTTGCAGTGTTATCATCATTTTGTTCTTACTCTTTCCCACCATCATACATTTAGTTTTAGTCCTATTGATTCTAATTCTGAATTCCTCAAACCCTTTGTCTAAAGTCTCTAACATTCTTCTGAGTATCTTGACACTTCCAGCCAGCAAAACCATTCATCAGCAAACCTTATGCACGTAATCCTATGTCCACACATGCATACACCTTCTTTACCTCTTGATCTTCTTTTCATAAATTCCTCCAAATATATGTTAAATAATATGGGTGACAAACAACATCCCTGTCTTACATCTCTTCCAATCTTTCCCTCATCTGTAAGATCATTCCCCACTGTCACACTCACTCCTTGCTCGATGTATAATTTACTTATTAGCCTTCTTTCCTTCCAATCAATACCTTTATTTTTTAGAATCGTCATTAACTTCACCCATTGTACTCTGTCAAAAGCCTTTTCCAGGTCTATGAAAACCATGTAACAATCTCTTTCCCCTTCAATGTATCTTTCTCCTATTGTTCTCAGCAAACCAATAGTGTCTCTTGAACTTCTTCATTTTTGAAATCCAAACTGTTCTTCAGCAATTGACACGGACAGTATGCTAGATATTCGTCTGTTTAGCACTCTTAGTAATATCTTAGCAGCGTGGCATAAGAGACTAATGGTTCTGAACTCTTCACATTTTACTGCATTCTTTTTCTTTTCAATTGGTATCAACATTGTTGTTAAAAAGTCTTTTGGCCATTCTCCTCTTTCATATATCTCATTGCACAAGTATAGTATTTCTCTTCTTCCCTCATCTTTCAAACTTTTCAGAATTTCTACAGGTAACTCATCGATCCCACAGGCTTTCTTGTTCTTCATCTCCGCCATAGCCTTCTCCACCTCCCCCTCCAGGATATGGCCTCCCATCTCCTCCTTGCTGACTTTCTCTTCTTCTTCTAATGCCAAATCCTTCGGACGGTGTTGCAGATCATACAATTCTTCTACATATTCTTTCCATCTTTGCTGTATTTCATGAGCCTCTCTGGCTAACGTTCCATTCTTGTTTTCCACTCCCAGCCCGGCTGTTCTTCTTTTTCCTTGAAAGCATATCTGTACGGCTTCTTTGCACATCAAGTCAAATTTTCCCTCTCTCTCTAACAGTTCTATCTGTTCACACTTACTTCTCATCCAGTTCTCTCTTGCTTTCTCCACTTCTCTTTTCAATTCATTATTTAATTTTCTGTATTTCCTTCTCCCCTCTCAGTGCCTGTGTTTTTTCACCTCCTTCTTGTAACGCTTTTAGCATCTCTTTTCGTTGATTTGATTGTAATTATAATTATGAATAACTCAATTCTTTAGATCCAAAATATATCGTTTATTTTATATCTTCGGATCTACTAGGAATTACAATGGAATTGGTTATTCTCAGAAGATGCAGGTTCGTTTTTAGGCAATGTTTTTCTCGAGCATTCAATCTACGAGTCTACTCTGGTAACTATCATCTCACAAGTCCTAATCTCCATAGCAACTTACAACTCATTTCTTTTTCTTTCTAAGAGTATATATATTATTAATTTCTATCTACTCTCAGAAATCAAAAATGTAATTTTCTTGTAAAAATATTTCTGTTCTGTCACATGCCTCCTCAAGTTCACCATGTCTTTGCTTAAAAGACTTTGGTAAACTTATAAAATAACCTTGCATCTCAATCTTCTGAGATCCCCATTTCTCTTATTCCTAGTAGAATTTTTTACATTTTACAACACCTTTTCTTCTTAATACTAACAATATAATTAAATGAACTAAAAAACATGTCCAAAAAATCACACGAAGTCAAGTCCTGTCATGGTCGCCATGTAACGCTTTTGGCGTCTCTTTTCGTTGATTTGATTGTAATTATAATTATGAATAACTCAATTCTTTAGATCCAAAATATATCGTTTATTTTATATCTTTGGATCTACTAGGAATTACAATGGAATTGATGCAGGTTCGTTTTTAGGCAATGTTTTTCTCGAGCATTCAATCTACGAGTCTACTCTGGTAACTATCATCTCACAAGTCCTAATCTCCATAGCAACTTACAACTCATTTCTTTTTCTTTCTAAGAGTATATATATTATTAATTTCTATCTACTCTCAGAAATCAAAAATGTAATTTCCTTGTAAAAATATTTCTGTAAAATGGGCAAGGATGAAGGAGAGTTTGAAAAGAGCTGCTGCAGAAGTATTAGGATTTAAAAAAAGCAGAAGAATAAAGAATGAATGGGTGACTGAAGCAATGCTACAGAATATATATATATAGTTACCAGGAAATAATATGAGCTAATTAGCGAATGGATTTATAAAAAAAGGATAGTGAAATGAACTACCACTTATCTTAGATGATGGTATCATGGGGTAAACACATAAATAAGCACAAAACACAGGAAAAACAATGAATATTTTGGGACTTGGCCCTTCATCAACAGGAGAAAATCATGGAGGGAGGGTGGTGCAGGAGACCATTTCACAGAATGACTATTAGTCAGGAACATGGTGGGGGAAAATTCAAACAGAGAACAGGGAGAGGAGGACAGTGAATTGGAGCTAGTACCAGAGCAATGCAAAATGATGCAAAAAGTGCAGAAAAATATATTAAAATGTTCATAACATAAATTTGAGAAAGTAAAAGTAAATAAGTAAACAAAATAAAATTGAAAAAATATAATGATAATAAAATAATCTATGTAGTTAAACATCGCCTCTGGTATGTGGTGTTTCAATATACTGTACGTAGACAGTGGGCATGGAGGCAAGTAGAGGATAGAGGGAAGGAAAAGTACTAACTGGGTATTATCTCAAATTGAGACCAGGAGGTTGCCTTGTGCCTAGTTTGTATTTGTAGGCAAGTTCCCACCTTCTGAGTTCAGAGGAGATGCTGTTGTTTGGGAGGACTCTGATAGCATGGACCGTGAAACAAGAATTGAAATTATTAGTGTCATGGGAGATGGCATGGATAGCTACTGGATGTTTTGGATTCCGAGTGAAAACTGTCTGACAGTGGCCATTAATTCTAATGGATTGGTAGTCAAACCTATGTAGGAAGCCAGGCAGTGTTTACAGGTTAGCTGATATATTACGTGGGTGGTTTCACAGGTGGCGTGTCCTATGACAAGAAAGTTCTCGCCAGTGATAGGATTGATGAAAGTGGTGGAGGCATGGTGAATGTTGCACATCTTACAGTGGGGTCTATTATATATATATATATATTATTTTGTGGCATATAAGTTAAAAACCACCAAATAATGTATATTAAAAATGCTTTAGACGTATTAAAGCCTTTAGATGGAACCATCCCAGTCTCAAGCCTCAAGTATGGAAAACTGAAATCTGAACCCAAATTCCAGGTCCAAGAATTACTGTCACCATCCCCCCTCCCCTTTTATAGCTCAACTAGATTAAACAACAAAATTGCATGTGCTAAGATTTCAGTCTAGCATAATTCGTCATAAAATTATTGAAATTAGTTCGCACTGATGCATAACATTTAAAAAAAATATTTCTGTTGTTATATACAATCATTTTAAATTTTTTTAAAATTGAGGTGGGGTGAATAGAGGAGGTAGCGACTATTGAATAACTGGCTTGAAGATCTATTTATTATTATTTATTTTGATACTACACATTGAAGTTTTATTTCATACATTAATGCTGACGATGTGTTTCATCCACTAATACATCCTTCCACATACAAAAAAAAGTTTCAATCTTGGATATTGGTTTACCATCACATATCGTAAAATATTTAAAATATTTTGGAGAACATTTGCGGTCCATCCACTGCTAGTACACCTGATGGTTATATTTCAGCATTAAAATTTTATTTTATTTTACTTTTTTTTATTTATTCTGACCTATTCCCTTTTCTATTCCTGAAATGCCTTCCCTCACTTCTATTTTTACAAATACCACTACCATTACACTATAAATTCTCAATGAGTTGTAATCATTCAGCTGATGTAAGATTTAGACCTAAAATTTACATTTTTTGCGGACTGCATAATTTTATTTTTAGATGTAATTTACTGCCCATTTTTTTATATTCCTAGATCCTTCCTTATTAACATTTAAAAATAATGTGTTTATGCAATATTACAACAGAATTACATACCTTTCCTGGTGGCAAACGTGTATGAACAACAGAACTTCCTTCCGATAGAGATTCATCTCCCGAGTTAGGAGTTGCAGGAGATGGTGATGATGTAAGTTTGTTTACAGCAGGAGCATTAGCGTGTGATTCTTCACCAACTGAACTCACTTGAAACAATTTTACATTTTCTTGTTCACTAGTTGACAAAATATTAGGTACAAGTCGATTATCAAGTTGCTCAGTAACATCTTGGTCTGCACTATGTGACAAACTGGAATTATTTACATCTGGAGGCTTTACTTTCAACTCATCTTTATCAGAGAGTTCTATATCACTACTATGGGTGTGCCTTAACTCCAATGATAATGAACTTCTGTCAGCTGTATTTATAATTAATGACAGTGTATTTTGCATTACATGATCACATGACACCTGAGATTGTTGTTCTGCTGGTTTACTTTCAATTTTCAAAGGATTATGATTTTCTGTTTCTTCTGACGTGTGTTCAGAAGAGTGGTTCAGTTTATTTTCACTATTTTTTTCACTGGGGGCTTTATCATGATTTTCAGTTTCTTCTTCTGCACAGTTAGCTTCAGCAACAGTATGCAATTCGGCATAAGATGCAGGAGGCCGTACTTCTAAATCTGGCGTTTCATCAACACTGATGCTTCGTATAGACAATGAATCTTCACTTGTAAGATTTGTGTATGAAACAGCCTGAGAGCCATAACCACTGCAAGAAATGCAAAATATTACAAAAATAATTAACTCATTTCAAATAAACTTGGTACTGTGTGATTACATGCTGCCAAAAAGCACTAACAAATGTCGCGTGATTAGTATTACAGTAACGAAAATAGTAGTTACTAAGCATTCAAGAACCAGCAATACTGAAAACCACTATTTTCATACCTAGAGGATGCACTCGGTGTGCCCATCTTGGTTCCTTGAAGTTCTGCTAGTGAGTCCAGGGTCCTTGAACTCGGTAACCCTGTCTTAATCAAGTGGTTTGGTCTTGTTTGCTGGCTTACAGCCTAAAAAACAGTAACAATTAAAAGTAAATGCTTTTGTTGCAATACTGTCAAAGTTTTTAATCAATGCATATAAATTTATCTATATCGTACCTGGTAGGGCTCCGATTCAGACAATTCAGGATCACTGTACACACCATCACCATCCTCCAAATCAGTCTTTGAGGAAACCCCTGTTCTCAAAGCATTGTTTGGAGCTTTCTTTAAAGGTGGTACAATATCTCTGTTTCCTGCAGAACTGCTGCACTGTTCTTCATGCAACGTAGTCATCCGAAGACCAAGCTTCGTGGCTGCAAGGTTTGGAGAGGCTGTTGCCGACAAGACAGACTTAAATACATTGTAAAACAGCTAACAATCTCCACCCATTATTCTAAATGATCACAAATGTGTGCATTTCTATAATTTATTCTGAAGACATAACTAACTTTCTTTAAAATTATATTCCCTGTTGATGTGATCCCAATCGTCCTTTTAAACTAGCATTTTACACATGGTACATAATCTCATGGTAATGAATCAGAAAAATGCCAAGCAGCATGGAATAGAGAAAGTATACCAATCCTTTACCATACAGGATAAAAGGGCTGTCGATACAAAGCACAATATTTTCAATAAACATTTGGTCATGTGAAAAACATAACTAAAATACATATAAGCTACACGCTGGTAACATTATCATGTTTATTGTATGCATAACCTTTTTGTGTATCTTTGACTTTCTTCTGTTGGAAGTTCTGGTAATTTTATTTTATTTTGCTTTATTTATATTCCATTTTTAGCATACCTAAATTTCAGTTCATTACTTTTTTCAAGTTTAATTTTAAATAAATGGCAAATACTTTTGGGCCCAGCCAACAGTATGCTTGCAATACATACATGGCCATAATTTCAATGGGAACATTCGAGTTCCTACTAAATGTTTGAAAGGAATAATACATATATTTAATAAAAAAAGAAAGAAGCTTACCACAAATGATGGCAGCACAACATAAAAACAGTAAAACCAGGAACACTGAATACAAAAAAAAAGAGTAAAACATGGAATAGACAGTATGGGAGTTAGAGAACAACTAACAAGTCACTGCATAATGACAGTTATCTATGAAGGCAGAGAGGGTGAAGCGAATTTCAGAATAGGAACAATAATACAAGAAGAGATTAGGGCAGAAGTGTATGAACAGAAAAAAGTGTGCGTGTTTCAAATTTAAAAAGCAAACAATACAGATCAAAATAAAAGAGAATATTGAAAATACAACAGAAATATTAAATCAAACGCAAACCATAAACAAATGAACAAAACAAAAAAAGCTATGGGGAAGCAAGAGTGAAGAGGGAAGGAAAGGGGGATAAAAGGAAGGAAGAGAGCAATTCTATCTCATATTCAGACCTGTTGTGCATCTCGTATCCAGCTCACAACACCCAAGTTCAGAGGAACTGCTAATGCCAGGAACAAAACTTCTAATAACATTCGTCAGCTTACTAGCAACAACTATTCTGTTTAATACATTTTTCTGATGACCACTAATTCTCCATCTGGATGAATGGTCACCACGTCGCTCATGTGGCGAGTCATGGTGTGTGCACATCAATTCCACTCATGAACTGTCTTGTCCTTTTATATCAATAAAGTTTTCTGTTGAAATGTTATAATGTGTATGTTACCCTACACTTACTGTAGAGGAAGGTAGTGATGAATACAAAAAAAGAACTAACACTTATTTTTGTGGTGAAATTTAGTGTTGTGAGTAGATGAGACACATGTTGAGGACATCAGATGCTCATCATACAAGACCAAGAGAGGAATGTAAGAGTGGAAGAGGTGGTAGTGGAATGGGGCAGGTAAATACTGAATTGATAATCTATAAGTATGGAAAAATATTTTCACTGTAAATGTGCAAACATTACAATAGTAATAAAAATACATCAGTACAAATTTAAATAGAAAATAAGAATAATAATATCACATTTAATATTTACAAATTATATGTACACAAATTATCTGTGCCGACTGTAACAGTCTTATAGAACTAGGTCAGGGAAATGTCTGGAATTAGAGATATGTTGGTAAGCTAGTTTCCATCTGTGAAGTTCAGAGGGGATTTTGATTTCTGGAAAGACTATGACAAACTATACTGTAGAACACTTGTTAAGTTGTTCAAATTATAGGAACTAGAGTGGATTGCCACTGGTGGTCCAGGTTATAGACATAAACAGTTTGCTGTAGCTATTCATTCTGATGGGAAGTTGGTTAATGGTGAGGCCTATATATCAGCTGGTACAGTGCAGGCAGATTAGTTGCTATAGGAGTTACATTGCAGTGCATGAAGCATGTCCAAAAATAGAAAGTTATCCCCATTTTCATATTGCAGTAAATGGTGGTGGTCAGCACATGCTGCAAGTTTTGTAATGAGATCTATTGCCTGGGAAGGATTCATGTAATATTTTGAGCAAACCAGAAGTTGAGTTCTTGAGAATATGCATGTGTCATAGAAGTGGGGATGCAGTGTTTTTGGAGAAGGATATGCATTTACGGGAAGGAATATAGGAAGGCATAGCCACAATGAAGTCTTATATTAATGAAGATTAGGAGAGAACTAGATATGAATATTGTGCTACAGTTTGTTTTTAAGTGTGCAGGACTATGGTTTAACCATTAAACGTATCCTCTCTGGTTTACAACTTCAACTCCACCTGACCCTCCATGCGTTCTAATTTACCTAATCCCTCAGTTTCATCCAGCTAGACATTCAACAGTATTTTTTACAAAGTAATAGGAGTATACGCAAAATACTCTGCTTGTTATGCCCTAATTTAATTAGTCTAGTATAGCTGATCTTTAAGGAATCCAGACAGAGCCAAGCGAAACATGCACAAAAACATCTATGGAAGTTTTCTGCACTGGTAAAAGCTATCTGGCTTTAGGTCTCCCCTACGCTAGCAAGACTCTACCATTACACAGCACTAACCAACTCATCCTTTGATTGCCAAAAACCCAATGTCTCTGCCATCCATTCCAAAATCCTGCACCCTACTTCTAGATAAATCACTTTAGTCTGTGGTTAACCTTTCCTCCAGAACTCTATCAGAAGACCAATACTCCATTCTTTCTAACATATTCTATTATTCACCAAGTTCTTTTCAATAGAACTAATTAGTATTCTATTGCACTACTCCCAGGCAGTACCACTTCACTACCACACAAAAGAGTATCAGCTGGCATAATGAAAATAATCCAACCTACAACAGTTCAAACCATCATCCCAACTGGACCACTCCTTTCCAAAAACCATCTCCTTATCACTTTCTAGGACCTCCAGGTTCATCCTGTACTCAATATCTCTTCAGAACTATATACCCTACTCTAACAATCTCAGTGTAACCGTGAGAGAACTGTTATAGAATAATAATATCATCCTCCATCCAAATTACAAAGATCCAAACACTGTTGTCATGGACCGCACTGACTATGAGGGTAAGGGCTTAGTGATTGCTCTCTGGTACTAGCCCCTACCATTCACATACCACAGATTCTACAACTTTAATTTGCTCCTCATAAGGCATCTCATCAAAATCCATTCTCATACTTACTCTGCCAAATTTTCTATACACCAACTCACACCTTATTCCCCAGATCCACAAATCTGGACACACTGGGTAGCAAATGGATCATCCACTGATCAGATCTCAGGTCATGTTGATCAGCAACTTCAATCCTTTGTTCAGAACTTCCTTTGATTTGTGTATCCCACTTTTCCTCTATCACCTGTCCACAATCCCCATCTCCACCCCCCACCCCCGATTCCTTACTTGTCTCCAATGATGACACTACCTAGTACACTAACATCCCCCATTGTCACGACCTTGGTGCCATGGAACAATTCCAGAGATGTGATACCCCTAAGTTTCTCCATTACATCCTTCCTCATTTCCTTGACCCACTTCATTCTCAACCCTAACTCTCACATTCATCACCTTCCATGGTCCTACTCTAAACAAACCTATTCCTGGGTTCTTTGAAGTAATAATTACTAATAAAAATCCCACTCACAGCTCTTGTGTAGTTCAGATACCTATATGATATATTTACGATTTGGATCCTTAGGGTAAATCACTAACTAGACTTCAATTACCTATGCAATAATCTCGACAACAATTTCACCTGGATGTTCTCTCACACACATTACCTTTGTTGGCTGCCACCATCAATTCACATTAAGCCAACAAAATTATAACAGTACCTTCACTTTAACATTTGTCATCCATCCTACAACACATATTCCCTTCCCTATAATATTCACATGACTGACACACCTGTGCAAATAAAGAATCACTCTACATACCAGGTGTGTAAATATGAAACCGGAATTTTTTGATCAAAAACACACGTTCATTGCATAAAAATGGTTCGACATACCTTATTCAAAATATTGTCCATTGTAAGATATACATTTTTCCCATCTCTCCGGTAATTTATGAATGCCACGCCAAAAAAAATTTTTCTGTTTTGATGCAAACCAGACATCAAGCCATTTCCGCACATTTTCGTAAGAACTGAAGCGCTGCTCGGCGAGTGCGTGTCCCATCGATGCAAAGAGATAGTAATCCGACGGCGCAAGGTCAGGCGAGTAAGTCGCATGCGTCAGTATCTCCCAACTAAGCGACTCGATCATTTCCTTGACTGGTTTTGATGTGTGTGATGGTGCATTGTCGTGAAGAAAAATCACTTTGTGTTGTCTTTTCTGGTATTCTGGTCGTTTTTTCCCGCAATGCTTGGTTCAAACTGAGTATTTGCTGTTGATAACGTTCACTATTAACAGTTTCACCAGGTTTTAGAAGCTCGTAATAGATCACACCACTTTGATCCCACCAAACACAGAGCATTGTCTTCTTCCAATAGCGATTTGGCCTTGAAACTGACGTTGACGGTTCACCTGGAGATACCCATGATTTTTTACACTTAGGGTTCTCGAAATATATCCACTTTTCATCACCAGTCACAATTCTAAAGAGAAATGATTTTCTTTTATATCTGGCGAGCAGCATTTCACAAGTGGTTTTTCGGTTTTCTTGCTGTCTGTCAGTCAGTTCATGTGGAAGCCATTTTCCCATCTTCTGGATTTTTCCCATCGCTTTTAAACGTATGGAAACAGCTTCCCGTGTCACATTCAATTGATCTGCAAGTTGTTGTTGCGTTTGAGCATCATCCTCATCCAACAATGTTTGCAACTCACTGTCTTCAAACTTCTTCGGAGGTCTTCCACGGTCTTCATTGCTGATGTCAAAATCTCCACTTTCGAATTTTTTAAACTACTCGAAACACTGTGTTTTCCCGAGAGCATGCTCGCCGTAAGCTTCGACAAGCATTCGATGTGATTCTGCAGCAGTTTTCTTTAAATGAAAACAGAAAATCAACGATGTCCGCAAATCGTAGTTTGTGGGCACAAAAGTCGACAACTTCAACAGTGTTAAAAACCGCACTATCGTATGAAACTTGTATTGTCGGGAGTGGAAAATCACAGCCGGCGGTCGACAAAAGAAACTGGTGACAATGGCTCAATCGGGCGGTAACTGCTTTGATCGCTACAGCCATCTATCAGCAAATTCCGGTTTCATATTTACACACCTGGTATACTTCTAAAATCTATCACAATCCCTTATTTCCCACTGGCAGCCTGTTAACTTCTGGGGGAAAAATCCTTCCTCTCCTTCTCTACAAACCATCCTTTACACAACTACCCAAATCCCACATCTCTAAAAACTAGTCATAACCATGTACTTGTCAGCTGTGCACTTCTGGTCTTGTGTTCATTAATCTAATCCTTCATCATGGGTATGAATTCCTACACTTCTTCCTTCTACATAAAAACCTGTCCACTGTCCTGCACACTTGTTTCAGCAGACCATTCAAGATCTGGAACACCGTGAACCATAAACACTCACCTTGTGACTCTCCAAAATCATCACACGCATTTCTCCCATGCAATAGACCTTGATGAAAACTGTCAGCTTGCACCTAACCACCACCACCTAAACCAATCTGACCAGAGGAGAAATATTCCATCGTTGGCACTACAACACACCTACTATACCAACTCACTGCATCAGTTCATATACAGGTCACACCACTAGCAAACTTTCTATCACAATGAATGGCAACAGGCTAACAGATGTATTTTTAAAGTAAGTTCTGTTGTCAATTGCTGTTGCAATGTCCCAATTTTTGTTGCACACATGAGCATTCAGTTCTCAATTTGCTAAGTAACTTGTACACAGAGTGTAGGATTGGTAGTCCTTGTGTCTGGTTCATGATGAATGATTGAAATGTTAAAAGTAACTGACCAGCCCTGCCAACTGTGAAATATGGTCAGTTGTATTGACATGGTTTGTTTGAATATCCTTTTCATTGGCAATTAAGTGTGCCTCCATTCCACGGACTGGTGCTTCGATTCAGGTGTCATGTGACACACCCAAGTCTTTTCACCTGTCACGATATAGCCTAGGAACTCATTGCCTTTCTCATCTGTGAAAAAAGACAATGTGCTGGAAGCCTATTTGGTTTTGTGCTCCTTGTTGAACATCTTGAGCATCCATTATGAGCACAAATTTCAAAACTGTAATCGACAATGTTGCTAAGAACACTCCGTGAAATTTGTGGAAAATGCAGAAATTGTGAACCTCCTGTCCTCCGAATTTTTTCTTCAACAGCACTCACCAAATCATTATTGACCAGAGATAGCCGACTGTTGCGTGGGGCAAAGAATGGCAGCAAGTTTGAGGTTTCTCACATTCAAGAAATGGATAACAGACCATATTTCACAGTCGGAGGGGCTGGTAAATTACCTTGAACATGTCAATCACTCATCACAAACTACACGCAAAGACTAACAATCTTACTCCGTGTGTACAAGTTGATTTGCAACTGGAGAACCGAATACTCACACATGCAATTACAGTCGCAGCGTTACAACAACAATAATCAATAATGGAACTTACTTTCAAAGTACACCGCGTACATTACCAACCTAGGCTATCAAGTGGCAGTACTCTAACTACTGCCACTGAACAACTTAAACAACTGTTTTTAAAGTGAGAGTTCTCACAGTTTTCTCAGAAACTATTGCTCCCTCCGATTTCTGTACATGGGAACTCGCATACCAAAAAATTTTTGATATCAGGCATCTCCCTGGCCAGATAAGACAGACCATCCCAGCAGAACCAATACTTATTATTTATTCGCATACATATAATTTATAAATATTAACTTTGATAGTATCCCCATAATTTCATATTTATATCATTACATCTGCAACATTTGCCCACCTACAGTGTTAATATTTTCCAAGGATCAGCAATCAGCATTTTCTCATCACCCTTTACTACACCCCAGCCCTGTTATTTTGTTCTCTTAGTTCTCCTTTAGTATAGCTCATGCTGGTGTTGTCATGTCACCTCATCACATATCCCACCAACTCACATGATCTCCAAAATACCGTATTATATGTTTTAATCCTTTTTTGTGTGTGTGTATGTGTTCAACTCAGCACTCCTTCCTCCATCTATGATAAATGCTAGATAATTTTTTCCACAGTGGATAACTACCACTTACCACAACTGAAGGCAGGATTGACATCAAACCACAGACTGACATGGACATACATTAAGTATTGTATTTTTCAGGTTTACATCCCTTCATCAACAGTAGAATAAGGTGGCTGCTGCCTGATAGCAGCTACCAGCTGACCGAAGTCTTATCCTGATGGTTGGTGCCTCGCAGTGGTGCAAAAATTAACATAGTGAGCAGTTGGAATTGAAAAACATAAACCTGAACTGTACAACTGGAAAGTGTACTGCTGAAAGGCATCACTGGCTGGCGATAGGAAACAGGAGGAAATAATTTACCAGACATTTTTCTACACAGTAAATAGAATAAACTATAAAGAAACTGAATGAAAAGAATAGAAATTCAAGAGTATTATATAATAATTTAAACTGCTCTAGTGAGTGGTGGTTTATATTAGGAAGCTGTCTGCTGCACAACTTGTATTGGTAAGTCAGTTTCACATTCTGAGTTCAGAGTAGCTGCTTCAGCTTGGGAGGACTCTGACAGTATGGATGGAGAATCAAGAATTAATTCAAACTGTTGATATTATGTGTGGTGCCATGAACAGATACTTAGTGGTTAGGGTTCTGGATGAATAACATTTGTCTGTGGCCAGTGGATTCATGGTCAGAACTAGGCTAGGCTATGGTTGCAGGTTAGCTGGTATATTGGATGGAAGGTTTCACAGGTGGTGTGTCCTACAATGAGGATGCTTTCCCCATTTGGTGATAGATGCATGGTATACGTTGCACATTTTGCAGCATAATCTGTTTTATGGAGAAGAGTCTTGGGGCTGTAGGATGTGGAAGACTGTGTTTATGAACTAGGATTTGGTTACGATTAGAAAATCTACTGAAGAATAGCCTGGGAAGGACAAGGAATATTTTGGGAAGTAGGTATCCCATTTGCTGGTAGTTACTTTAGGTAGTTAACTTTGCAGTTAATTACTTTATGGCCCAGAAAGTACCAAGAGACAAGGACTGGGCTGTATTTGGCCATTGATAGGCTGAGCAGATTGTGATGAGGCACACAAAAGGACTAAATTTAGTCAGTAGTTGGGGAATATCAGCGGTTGGGATATGCGTTTAGTGTGACAGGGATGGCAGCTGACCTATGGTGGCCATTAGAGAGGAACAAATCCACATCTAATAAAGTGGCTTGAGTTTGAGAATAGGTCCATGTGAAGTTCAGGATGTTCAAGGTATTAAGACTGTTAATGAAACTGAGAAGGTCCTTTTCCCATGTGTTCAGATCCTGTCTATGAATATGAGCCACAAGACGGGTTTCCAATAGACAGAAATGACAATTCCAGGCAGCATAGCAAGAGGATTGTGAAATAAGGGGTATCCACAACAGTTTCACAAATCTGATGGTAAATTTTGCATTCAAAGGTGAAAAAGATGTTGTTTGATATCAGCTTTCCGTAACAGTCTTTGACTTAACATGCATTGTTCTCCAACAATACACCAATATGGAAGGTTAAAAAGTTGTTGTATGGTATCACCTTTCAGGTAGAAACAGTCTTTGCTCTTAACAGCTGTTGTTCTCCAACAATATACTGATCATGAAAGAAACCAGACACCTTATTTCTCTCCACAAAATACTGCTACTTTCAGCCTCAACAGTCATTCCATACCTTCACCAGATCTCGCAGTAGTCTATAGAGTCCATGAGCAGGATTGCACAAAACCATCTGCAGAATTTTCCACATTGAACCAGTCCCATCTCACAGCAGGAATGTCTCCTCCCTGTCAGTTTCCTAATCGCCAACTCAATTTGCAACTTCCTCTAATTTCCTCACAACCATTGTCCAATTCCTCAACATACCTTAAACATCTCCTTTAAAGCCCACTCCTCACCCATCCAACACAAATCCAAATACAAAATCTAAACTATCTCTTATGAATCTATCCTTTCCTTCACTTTCAGAACCTCAATTTTTTTTAAAGTTCCACCTAATCCAAAATTTAATAAGGTCACCCTAATATGGGACTACCTTTCTTTCTAACCCACACTCCATTGGTGGTACCATTTTACCTCTCAGATCAATAAACCATACACTCTACTGTGTAGGAAAGTATTCCACCACTTGAGTGAACGTAGAAAGTAAAGTTTTTGCATCACAGATAAAGATTGTAATTTCAATATAAAAGGCATTTTAAAGCTAAAATCAGATTGGTATCATGTCATGAAGTTAGACCAAAAGTCGAATGCTGAGACCTACGAATATTCAAAGAGATACAGGAAGAAAACTCATATAAGTGGTTTGTAGATGGAAAAATTTATTTATGGTTCTAATTCAGTTTTAAAAGTTTCACATTTCAACAAGCACATGGTTCAAGTTGCATCATCAGTCAGACATGGCACTTGTAGACAATAAATTTCGAGCTAACTATAGAATTTCAATAAATAACAGAAATCTAACCGTGGAAATGTACTGTCAGCATATAAATAAACTTTTACCGAATTTCAAGTTCGTATACAGATATTGAATTTTAATAACCAAAAATATTCAGTTTGAAATTAAAATAGTAATCAAGTCACATTTAGACTTAAAATAAAAATAATTTAAAATAAAGCAATAAAATGATAAATGTGTATAAATAATAATAATTTACAAACTGGAACAATGGATTTAAGATGGAACAACATGCATTGCACAACAAAGTCGTTTATCATTATTGTAAACTAAAGATATTTCAAGGAAGGGATACTAATAAAAAGAAAGAGTGTAAAATTTTAGTCAGTTAAGTTAAGAGATCATTTAAATGCATGCATTAATTTAATAAGAAAATTGTTGAATTTTGAAGTATAAGTAACACATGTGAGGTGAAATTGTTAAAATCCAATTTAATTGCGATGGAGCACTTGCTCCGGTGTCAACTTTCCTATTCGCCTATTTTTCTTCTTTCCTTTTCCCACCTACTTTTGTCCTCTACTAATTTCAACTCAATTCTTTCAGAATTTCTAGTAAGTTATTCATCAATCTCTTAGTAATTTATTCCAATCGCTATGGTAGGATTTTAGAGGTGCCGGGTGGGAGTGGTTACGTGGGTAGCATGGGAGATTTGTTTATGTACAAGATCTGCTTGGTAAAAGCAGGGAATAAGGGCTCGGGATAGGTTCTGGGAGTACTGGGAGAGGGATTCAGAATAGATGTGTCTGCCATGGATAGCAAGGCTGTAAGGGAGAGAACTTTTGATATGGAATGGGTGGCAACTGTCAAAATGTAGATGCTGCTGCAAATTAGTGGGTTTGATGTGGATAGAGGTGTGAAGAGCACCCTGCCTGAGCATGATGTCCACATCGAGGAATAAGATGTATGTGTGCGAGTAGGTCCAGGTGAAATGAATGGAAGACTATTGTTAAGGGAATGGAGAGATTCTAGAAGTTGGCTTTCACTGTGGGTCCAGATCATAAATATATCATCTGTGTATCTGAATCACACAGTGGGTTTAAAGGGGGCGTGGGTCAGGAAATGTTCCCCCAGACAACTGAGGAATACGTTAGCAAAGGATGAGGCCATGCGGGTGCCCGTAGCAGTGCCACTGATCTGGTGATATACTTTGGAATTGGAGGTGAAGAAATTTTTGGGGAGCCAAGGATAAAAGTAAGTATGAACTTGGATGGCTGTGTGCGGATCACAGACCTAGGAAGTTTTCCACAGCACTAAGGCCCTGACTGTTGGGAATGTTTAATAATTAATAACACTAAAAGAGTAGGGGTATGAAACAACTTGTCATAATTGAAATTTTCACAAAAAATGCAATCTACTAAATTTCAAAATTTTGAAACAATTTATAAAATTTCAGTATCATAAGAATGGGGGGATTTTTGTATTCCAAAGAGGAAGGTGGATTGATGTGGGAAATCACAAGTATTCCAGACATTCTCAGGGCAAAGCTATAAAAAGGCAACCAACAGCTGCCTTGCAAAGCCAGAATTGTGTATGACAAGATTGTGGGTCACGCAGTGACACTATGTGAATCTTCAACACTTAGAAACTCTTCTGTACTGTCAGTTGCACATAATAGAAAATTTAACAATAAACAGGACTTGTATCAAACTTCAGTGATAGATTTGAGAACTAATACAACTAAACATTGCAAATTCTTTGGGGAAGTTAATTTTTTACATGTTTTGGGCATTTCATTTAACAACATTAACACATTTCTTGAATATTAGCTATGTCCACACTTGTGCCTCTTCCCTTTCAACTTGCCTTTTCCTCTTGCCCGTTCCTCTTGCAATATGTTCATCTTGAGGTATGCGCTAGAGGATCGCATCAGAAGGCATGCCCTTTAGTGTCCACATTCACGCCTCTTGAGGCATGCCCTCAGTGTTCCGGTGTAGCCGCAGCGAGATTGATGATTCAATTTGTCTGGCGGGCATTACAGCTGCCATTCTTATATTAGCGAAATCCCGGGGGAAAAAATCGCGGAGGAAACTGTGGGTAAAGAATTATTTGAAAACTCGAAATGTGCAAATTTTCCAAGAACTGCAGTTCAATGACAATGCGCTGTTTAAAAACCTAACGCGAATATCGAAGCAAAATTTTTAGACTCTTCTAACAATGGTGAAACCTGCCATTCAAACGAGATACCAAATTCAGAGACGCAATACCTGCCGAAGACGTACCGTTGAAAATGCTTTCGGCCTGCTTGCGTCCGTGTTCCGAATTTTCCTTAGGCCAATTAAGTTCAAAGTTAAAATTACGATTGTGGACATAGTCTTATGTTGCGTATATCTGCACAATTTCCTTCGTATAAAGCCAGATTGTGGGATCTTTGGACATTGAAGATGCCAGCAAAGGAACTACTATTCCCGGAACTTGGCGCGGAACTACCGCAAAGACACTGGCTTCACCCCACTTCGGAGAATTCCTCTAAGACTCTCTGGAAGCTTCCGAATTGCGGGATGAATTCGTAGAATATTTTATGTCACCGATAGGCAGCATACCATGGCAAGATAACTACTTGTAAG
Source organism: Vandiemenella viatica (assembly GCA_031002005.1). Taxonomy (NCBI): domain Eukaryota; kingdom Metazoa; phylum Arthropoda; class Insecta; order Orthoptera; family Morabidae; genus Vandiemenella; species Vandiemenella viatica. Next base: position 247,039,934 of record JARYHS010008074.1, read on the forward strand.
GAAGTTTCATCTTCAATTCTAATAATATAACAAACATTTTCAACTGGAGATGTATCTGGAAAATGTAGCTGAGTAACATACTTTCAATAAATTTAGTTTCTGTAAGAAAGAAACCTGCACATTACCTACCCGCCTTTTATCTAATATATTAGAACGAATTGCTCTTGATCCGAGAAAAATAGCATAGCAATATGTAAGTTAAGATTAAAAGGTGTTGATTAAGTTAAATAGTTGTCCATTGTGTAAGCCTCTCGATGTTAGAGCGCTATGCCGAACTCTGCATTTGACATCATAAAAAAAGTTGTGGTTTTTGCCGTAGTTATGATGTAAATAACTTCGCGAGCGTAAATCTCGCCAAGTTATTTACAACGTATAAGCTGACTGACATCGACTAACATAGATAGCATTCCCTTCCAAAGAATAATCTGAAACTTTTAACTAGAAGACATTATGCAACTGTAAAAATGATTTTTGTTTATTCACAACATTCGTTTATACTTTCACAAATTCACGTAAATGCATCTGACTGCTTATTACAACAAATGTTGTTTACTGAATAATACGGCATTTAATGCTATTTAAATCTGCCTATTGATATACTAAGTACATGATGAAGCTTGAGCCTTCCCACCATATGTTAAACGAGATTAAATATTTCCTACATGAAAGTACTGTATACTGCATTTTGAATTTTACGCACCGAATGTTTGTACAATAATTTCGCAAAACACACAATCCTACATTGTCAAAACTCTTCACAAAAATCAACCAGTGCAAAATGTTAATTAAAATGAGCATGAATTAATTATAAATGATGTGGAAAACTACTAAATATTTATTATAAGTACTGTCACTTAAATGAATATAATCTCTATTTTTGTCGTCCCATAACAATGAAAACGAACGTTAATCTTCGAAAAATGAAAGCGTTTCGTCGTTGGAGAGCGACATATTGCAAGCGAAGACGCACGAGAATCCACTTCAGCTGGAAACGCTTGCAATACGCCGTGCCTCCCGGTTTGTTGAACGGAATGAGGATCTCGGGCATGCCCCTGACGCATGCCTTCCGAGCCTCTCCCCCGTTCAACATGACGCATGCCTTTGACGACCGAAAGTTGAACAGGTGTGGACACAGCTATAGGGAACTTCATGAATTTTAATGTGAGTGAAATCCTATGGCTGTTAACTTTGTCTTGGTGCATTAACCCGCAATTTTCAGTAAGGATTAAAAGTCTTAATGTCTAAGTTTCTCATTTAAATTTGTATTGCCTGCCTGATACCAGTAATAGCTTCGAGAATTTTTTTTTAAAAAACATCAGTGACATTCAATTTTGACATTTTGTTTCCACAAATAAAAACTTACATTTTCACTGTGATCCCTTGCAGTGTAAGAAATTTTACTGTAAATATTACAAAGAGATTGGCAACCAAATTGAAGCATGAACTTTGCAAGAGAAAATTTATTAGTGGCATTAGTATCAGGAGATAAAATGCCTCACAGCCAAAGCTAACAATAGAAAATTGTCAATCACCAAGATCATTTTTTGCCTTACAACACGGAAGTCCATCTCCAGGAATTCCAACCACCATTCACACTTAACCCACCACTTCTTCGTCAGTACCATCCTCTACAAAAGTTTAAAGATCTCTTATCCACTAAATTGGCTTCACCTACTTTCTTGAAATCTCTACTAATATGGACCCAGATGTAACCTGTGCCATGAGTGAGCTTTCCAGATATCAATCCCTGTTAATTTTCCCTGCAAACAAGGGCTCAATGACAGTGGTAATGGATCATAGTTATACGTGGATGAGGCCCTTTATCATTTGTCTGATATGAACCCTTATCACTCCCTCTTATGCAGCTCTCTTTCTAGGCCACCAAGAACAGTTGTTTCTGAATTAGGTTCATTAGAAACCTAGATTTGTTTGCAGAAATTACTGTGGAATGTAGCTGCAATTAGTAACTGATATGTGAAGGAGCTGGTTTGGGAGTTGGAAGACAGGTGAAAAGAGTGTTTGGTTTATTCGAGGCTTACAACAGCAATAATGAATGGATGGATATTGGTAGAAGGATTAACAGTTCTACATAAAGGGGTAGATATGACCATAAACATAAGCTGGTACTTCAATTCAGGCGAAACAGTGTGGGAAATTTTTTTCTATAGGTAAGGGAGGCAGGGACCGTAATAAATGAACCATGGAAATAATGAACAGTTTACCAAAAACACTGAAGGAGTTTAAGGTTGCAATTCGTAAAGAGCAGGAATAGGTAGGGAAAAAATTTAAGACATGGGAAGGTGGGAATATAGGGACATTGCCACCGGAGCATGTATACTCCATTACAATTGGAATTAAATTAAATTCTATCTGAGATTGATAGATGACAATTTTATGATCTGGACCCATAAGGAAATGACCTTCTCAGTTTCCTTAACAGCCTCAAAACCTTTAACACCTTCAACTTCACATGGACCTATTCTTATACCATGCCACATTCCTCACAGTAGATGCTAATCTATCACGGGAGGCACATACTAGCGAAACTTGCAAAAAATAAATAAAAATTCCTTCATTTTAAAAAGAATATCCCACTACATACGACCTGATTTCAAACTTACAGTATATTATGGGTTGATACAATCCCACTTAACATATGGCATTGAAATATGGGGAGCTGCTGCACATTGCCACCTGGATAGGCTATTCAAGGCACAAAAAAGGGTAATTAGATTCATATTTGGCATAGGGCAGGGAGTTTCATGCAGCCCAAGAAAAACTGTAAACAACCATTGCATCCATTACCATGGAACAAGAGGTCAGGACAACTACTTCCGTGTGAGAGTTAATAAACAATATGCGAAACAAGATCCATTCAAGAAAGGGGTAATACTGTATAACAAAATCTCTAAGGAAATCAAATTGTTAAGTGGTGTAGAATTCAAAACGAAATTAAAAATTTATTTAGCTAATACGGTACTATATTCCATAAGAGAATTTTTAATGTATGATAGACTTTCTGTCACAACCACTGAACATATGTAAATTAGTTTTAGAAAGTAGCCATATTTAAAATATTAATTATTGAATTCAGGTGTAATAACTATGCATGTTGTTAAAATAGTTGAGAATTTATAGAGATTATAAATGTGTAAAATGTTCCAATTCTGTACAACCTACAGGCAAGGAAATAAATTTATTATTATTATTATTTGGTATGAATTTCTCAATGGTCGTCTTAGCTCATATGTCCACACCAAACCTACCACAGTATATTCACTTTGGCAGCTGCCATCCTTGTCACACTAAACACTTCCTCCCATGGCATTTGTGGGAGTCACATATGCTCTATTCCAATAAAATCTCCCAAGCTCTGATCCACTGCAACTACTCACCAAATTTAGTTTAAAAATAATGTTTGTGTATCGCATCAAAATGTGCTTAGCTTATTAAATACTCTAAATTCCCAAAAACCAACTGCAGTCCAGTCCTGATCACTCAGTACTTTCCTGGTCTGGAATCAATTAACCAAATTTCCTTTGAGCCTGCTTACAAATGAGATCCCTCCTTCCAAATATCATCCCTGACCCTTCACGACAGGTTTTAGTAGACTCCTAAACTCAGTCAACTACTAGTCCACAAAAATAGTCTTCCTCATTTTACTAGACATCCCCAAGGCTCCTTTCCTTGCAACAGATTCTGCTGCAAATAGTGTGCCATACACCTGCCTCCATTTGCACCAACCCAGTAACCTGGGAAAGCTCCCCATCATAGGACACGCACCTGTGAAACCAACCTTCCAATATACCAGCAACTTGCAACCATTGTCTGGCCTATTACATAGGTCTAACCCCAAATCCACTGGTCATTAGACCAAATGGCCACAGACATATGGTATTCACCCAGAAGCCTAACCACCCAGTATCTGTTCATGGTACCATGAATAATACCAACAATTTTAATTTTTGCTTTACCATTTGTGCTATCAGAGTCCTCCCAAAGAGAAGCAGCTCAAATGTGGGAATTGGTTTACCAATACAATCTGGGCACCAGGCACCACCGGATCTCAACTTAAAATAAAGCTCAGCAATCGTATTTACTTTTCCCCTAGTCTCATCCTCACCTTCTATTTCAATATGAACCACCACTCATCAGAGACATTGTTTAAATTAGTGTATAATACCTTTGAATTTCTGTTGTCTTAATTCAAGTAGTGTTTCCAGCCCATGATGTGTTCCCATGATGTAGTTTCCAAATTTACAATGGTTGAGCACATATTTTTCAATCACCACCCCACATTCCTGCAATGTTAATTTTTCCCACACCACAAGGCACAACCAATAGGGTGAACCTCCAGTTAAATGTTAGCCACTACCAGCAACCACCTTATTCTACCATTGATAAAGGAACATAAACCCAAAAATTACAATGCTCAAAGTGTGTTTATGTCAACACCATTCACGCTCTTAACTATTGCAAGTGGTGGTCCTATCAAAATGTTTAATTTTACATATAGAGGATAGGGAAAATAACTAATCACTCACAATATCTGTATGCTGAAGTGCTGCAATGAATACATAAAACACAATACAAACACAATTATACAATACTTCAGTTTAAAATCTCATTCATGAGATAGGAGCAGGCCAAGGCTTACTGCATGACAAGCATGGCCATGGAGAAAAGGATGTGTATTGTAGAGGCTACTGGGGTAGAAGGGTGAACTAATTCCAAGTTAGCTATTGATAACTCTCTGAAAAAGTATATACACACACATATCTCACAAGCAGTGGAATGCCAAAGTAGATGTGCAAGCATATGAAATTATAAACTTTAATCTTATGTATGAAAATGAATGTTTGTTTGTTTGTATGTTTGTCTTCTATGCGTTCCTATACCATTCATCCGATTGCAATGAAATTTTGATGAGTTATTGTGTGCACGCAAGCGAAGTTTTCCAACAAGAAAAAAAATCAAAAAATCACCCCCTCTCTACCTTTACAACCCTTAATTTTATACGAACACAAATTTTTTATCTGGGTTTGATAGAAATTTGTACACGTATACTTTAAATAAACAGAAAAATAATGTCAACATTTGGTTTTCAGAAACCCTACCCCTCTCCCTCTTTCCATCCCCATAATTTTTTCCAATGTTTTTTATATACACACACAATTTTTATCTGATATTGACAGAACATTTCACACACATATTTTAAAACAAACAGAAAAAATACTGTCTACATTTGGTTTGTGAAAATCCAATTCCTCTCCCTCTTTCCACCTCCTTAATTTTTGTTAATGTTCTTTATACAAAGCTACAATTTCTACCTGATTTTGAAGGAACTTTGCAAACATATACTTTAAAGCAAACAGAAAAGTACTGCTACATATGGTTTACAAAATCCAACCCCTCTCCCCCTTTACCCATCCATTTTAATTTCAAAAGTTGTTTATAGAAAGAAACTCACAGTTTTTATCAGATTTTTGATGGAACACTGCACACGCATCCTTTAAAATAAAGAGAAGTGTACTGGCTACATTAGGTTTACAAAAACCTACCAATTCTCATCCATCACCCTCCTTAAACAAAATTTACACATGAAAACATTTAGACCAAAAATACTATATAACCGTAAGCACCAGAATGAACTTTTCCAATTTTAATTTAATGGATAAAAATCATTGTCTTTCAGTTATTTGGTAAATTTAATGTGTCTTTTTTCTATATGCATATACAATTAAAAATAAAAATAGGCATTGTAACTCATGCCGGGCAAAGCTTGTAATGAATAAATAACAAAGGGATAGAATAAAAAATAGTAAAAACATCAACCATAAAATTAAAAATTGATAAAACTATAAATAAATAAACAATAAGTGACCACTCTCAGTGTGAAGCAGTTGTTAAGATTATTAAAGTTTTCAGTATTGGTATGGTCTTTTACTAGAGGGTATAGGTTTCAGAAGTAGTCTGTTTGCCTGTGGCTATTCTTCCTGATTGAGAGCTGTTCAGTAGTGAGGCCCAGGGGAAAATCCAGGGGGGTGGGTCTAGGGGGCTCAAGCCCGCCCCCCAAAAGTATCTATGTCCACATCCGGTCCACATTGTAATTTTGGAGACCCTTTTTTTTTTTTTTGCTCTACGGATTCAAAGCCCGAGGAGACTACAAATAGTATCCTTTACCCGACTCAAGCCCCCCCAAAGCCAAAATCCACCCCAACCCCCAACCCAAATTTCACTCAAGCCAAGACCCCTCCCCCAAACCAAAGTCCGCTCAAGCCCCTCCCAAATCAAAATCCTTGATCCGCCCCTGGTGAGGCCTATGTATGAACTATTGTTGAGGAGGCAGGTTAGTTGATATATGAGGTGCATTTTCATATAAGTAGCATTTCCATCAAGAAGAAGGGATTTCATTAAGATATCAACATGTAGTGAACATCAGCTGTTATAGAATGAAACATATAATTTTTTGTGTAGACTGATTTATGCCTGAACTAATAATAATCAACAGAGAAAAAAATAACAAGAAAGAAAAACTGCATATAGCACATGAAATTTGATAACTGACAACTTTACAAATAGTGAGGCAACTAGACCGATATGGAAACTGGTTCTACATGTGATTGCTTAAAATATGTGTTTGGATGGTGAAAAGTAACCATGACAAGTGGTCAGTGAGAAGATACAAACTCTTAATTTCTAACACATGATGTCTAGTGTCACTCAATACACACAGTCCATTATGTATTTTGGAGGGTCTTATAAATGATGTAGTACATTAAATTTGTTTACAAAATCTGTAATAAATCAGTTTTGGAAAATATGTTTAAGTATATAAGATTTCTGCACTGCATTGATTAAAGCTTTAAGTAATCACTTGCACAATGTGCAATGTCTGGCAAAGACATTCAATGTCTATACCTGCTATTTTTCCATATAATTAACTTGTTTAATTAATGTTACAGCTAGATAATGGTAACAATGAAACTGCCATTAAGCACTGAAAATAAGAAAGGATAGGAAAAAATAACCCATCACTTACCACAGATGAAGGCAGTAGGTCCCGATGAACACAAGAAACAGAAAAAAAAACCACAAAAAAGCATACTACACAATATTTCATTTTGCAATTTTTATGTCAGAGGTGAGGTACATGGCAGGGAAAAGTGTGTACAAATCTTCTCCCTGTCATATGTCTCACCTATGAAATGATTAAGGTTGCAAACAATTTTGTTAGTGTGTGTGTGTGTGTGTGTGTGTGTTGTTGTTTTTTATCAGGCCTTCCTGTCTTCATCTGTGGTAAGTGACGTGTTAGTTTTCTCTATTCTTTTTTATTTTTAATGTTACACTTAGTATTATAAACAATATAAATCAAAAACAAAATAAATAAATGGTTAAAACTACAGTTTTAAAATTTATAATCTTCAAATTCAAGCAAAGATTATAATTTTGGCAGCTCATATTTATGTGCATTAGCATTGACTGCTAAACTACTTAAGTCAGTGTTTGTATACATAATTTTGTAAAATAAAAATATTGGTGTTCTATTAGAGAGAACACTGACAGAAATGATCTTAATTATATGAACTGTTTTTCAATGAGATAGTAAGTTCTCTACACAAAACTGAATAAACAATTCAAAGTAATTATTTCAGACTGACACTCTGACATAATTAATTTCTTGTCAATATAGAGACTTTTTAATTATACTGAATGATACATATAATGATTTATAATTAAAGTTTACTACTAATAAACATTTTCTTCTTCTTGTTTCCAGGCAATTATTCAACATAATTCAAGAGTAATGCAGCAAACTACACACTAAACACCCAGCAGTAACTGGATTAATGGAAACAGGAAGAAGAATGGTGTTGTGCCAGCAAAAATAAAAATTATAATTTTATTCATACTCATGCAATAATAAAGGAATAATTCAACAGTATCTGTGCTACTGAGTTTGTTAAGTGATTAGGCGTCTGAAAAAAAAAATAAAACCAGTACTCAGCAACATATAAAAAGACAGGTTCAGTTGCAAGTAAGCAACATTCTACTATGTGCCAAAATATAAATTTAAATGAATAAATAAGCAACAATCATAATAACTACTGAATTTAAAAATTAAACACATTAATGTACACAAAATAAGAAAAACAGGTGTGATCATTAACATATGATCCTTTCCTGTTTTAGACCATGTTCAATTTGATGTCACACTGGTATGCTTTCAAAGCACCAAGTAAATACAGTTTAACATAATTATGAATACCACTTTCAAGTAGACTCTTATATAGCTCTATCACATTTTAATGGGACACCTATATCAGTTAGAAGCAATATGAAAAAAAAAAAAAATGTATCAGAGTGATGATTGTGAAACAGTTATACCCTTAAACTGGTTAATGGATGCTTTCCTTCCAATTAAAAAAAAAAAAAAAGCACGTGACCTATATTCTGAAATGCAAGTACTTTTCATCCTACCTCTTTAAAAATCTTTTTGTAACCAATCTAAGTGATCTAAACATGATTACAAAGTAATTGCCTGAACATTTGTTACAGTAAAGTTCGTTGGCATATCCTGCAGTTTATCACATAATGTTTTCCAAAACTTCAGCTTAGTTCATGAGTATAACAAATTTCAGATGTGTCCACTGAACCTCACCGCTAACTGGAATCATCAAATTTCTATGGCAGAATCACCAATTTTAATGAAATTCTTAAAAAATAAAAACAACAGAATGGTCATCCATACTTGTAACTTCTGCAATAATGTGGCAAAGTATTTTATACCAATCACAATCATGTCAAATATGTTAGTAATCACCTTTTCTGAAATAATTGGAAGAAATTGCTTTAATGTAGTGAAACTACAGAATTTAAGATTTCATTTGTTAACATTAGTAAAAATTAGTGTATGCCAGCACAATATTCTAATTTAATTTAGAAATAAATGGCAGACTGTTTTAGAAAATTAGCATCATAAAACAGTTAGAAACCATACACCCTACAAAGTTAACATTAAAAAGAGTGGTCTTCTGGAAAGGATCATAAATGACAACAAAACTGATAGAGCAGAGAAGGTAAGAAATAGAGCAAATATTTGGGAACAAAGAGAAAGTTGGGGGAAAACCTACGTTTGGGGCCGGCCGGCTGCAGGCGAAGTGAGTTCAGATTCAGGTTCAAATTGAGGAAGGTAGGGCGAGCTGTAAAGAGCACCACAACATCACAACACAGAAAACAACAAACACTTTTATAAGGAAAGGAATTCTACAGTAATCCATTGCTAGAAATGAGAAACAGTAAATTTATTATTACAACACACAAGGACAGCAACATAACAATGCATACATTTTTTAAAAATATATCAAGTAGTTTTCTTCAAACACAATTTATTTTTAGATAGTTCAATGACAACTTTTCACAATATGGAACCGATTACATGAAGAGAGGGATGAAACATACAACAATAATCTCACACTAATGCTGCACTATTCTAAATTTTATGTGAATACATCAACAAATCAGGTTGAAGACTGTATTTACAGAAATATTTTTGGTGTATCTGGATTAAAAGTAAGTACTACCGATAATGCCACCTCATCATATAAAACCTGAAAACTCTTTATTAAAAGATTTCCTATTACCAAAACAATTGAGATTATTTTCTATTACACCCCCACACTATTTCCATTAAAATTATAACCTGCACCTTGTTGCATACTAATATTATTTTCTTTAAATTAATGTGTGTCTGCAACTATCTGACAACTTCATTTGAAAATTAATATAATTGTGGGAGAAGACATGTCACTACACAATGTCAGTTCAAATAACTTGATTTTGATAAACCTAAAAGCTTTAAGACTGAGAAACCAGAAGCTTCCTTCACTGATTTTACAAAGTTACAGAAACAATTATTATGCCTTCAGAACTAGTATTTTGGGGGAAAAGCATTTTAAAGATTTTGAACCTGAAACAAATGAATGTAGAAATAGATTTGCAAGATATAAAACAAATAATTTAACTGAAAACCCAGAAACTGTCAAATGACTTAAGAGAGTAAATAATATAGTCAAACACTAAATACTAATAATGAGAAACGAAAAACAAATTTTTTAATTGAAGCTTTTATCTTGTTAAGTACACATTCCACCCTAACTTTTCTTTTTCTATTTTATGGAATTTTACTCTACACTCTCCTTCTGTAAATGATTTTTCCTATAAGGGAGCATCCATAAACCACGTAGCTCTGAAACCCCTCCCCCCCTCCGTCCACGTAGCCCGACGTGGTTTTTGTCTTTACTCTCCCCCCCCCCCCTTTACGTAAACTTTTTTCCATATTGATTCCAGAATTTTTACTGTTTTCTCTCTGTCGGACTATCGTAAATTACATTCAGGAAGAATTAAATGATGGAAATAAATATTTACATGCTTCTGTGTGTTCTGTATCTCATTTTAACTTTGACAAATAATATGAAAGAAAAGCTACGTGGCCTGACTCAGGAAACCCCCCCCCCCTTTTCCCATGTAGCCCAGCATAGCTTTCCAGCCAATCCCTTCCCTCCCCTCCCCTCCCCTCCCCTAAACCAAGCCATGCAGTTTATGCACAATCCCTAATCTAAAACACCTACTCACAATATATTATTTCAATAAAATGCCATAAATAGGAGAGATGTAGTGTAAATCTCTCGTATGACAAGGGATTTCAGCTTACACAGCCCAAATAAATATAAAATTCAGAAATTAGGTATTCGCAATAGCTGAAATTCAAAATTCAAATCATACTTTCATATTAGCACTTCAAGCACGTATTCAGCTAAGTCTCACATGAGAAATCACACTACAGCACAGCTTACAGGAATTTTCTTTTCACTTTTTCCATGTGACTAAAGGAAAAACATACTTACTACCTCTGCATTTCACTTGTGCAATAGCAAAGTAAAAAGTATTACCAGTGATTCTTTAAATTATTTCTCTCACTGTGTATGGAATTATGACATAGAAATAATTATAAAAATGTGATTTGAACATGCACATGAGAGATATTGGCTTCTCAAATGCATCAATATGACTTCATTAAACTGGAAAAACAGTGTATGAATATATATAAAATTTTAGTACAAATCCATGTACATAAAGTTCAAGGCTATAAATAAAAATAATCCTAACAATAATTACTATGCAACTGAGTGAATAACAACTTAAAAAGAATGTAAATCACGTCAAACCAAAAAATGTATGCATTGCTCTGTTATTGGGCACTATAAAGTTCAGACACTATTTAATCAGGCTTCAAAATTAGTGGCAAAGAAAGAAAAAAATTGCCTTTACAACAGGGAGATATATGAATGGAAACTCAGATTATATCTATGGAAACTGAATACAGGTAGAATTCTAGAGAGAAAAGGATACACAATAAAACTATATGGCAATAACTGTAATAAGGTATCATTAGATCACCTTATTTCTGTTTTACATACAAGTTAAAAAGTTGCAAAAAAAAAAAAAAAAAAATTGGTATTCATCAAATTGTTCTGAGCAATAATATCATGAAGGTACTATTTGTGCAACAGAAAAAAAATGTCACATTCATGTGCATTGTTTTATCAGGGTAAATGTATAGTATTTCACTACTCGATTGTGCAGAGACAACTCAGACCACAATAAACATTTAACATTTAAAACCTCAAGACAACTATGGAATACAAAATCAATTTGTATTTATAACTGATGAGGATATAAACCAAAATTGGACACAAATCTCAACTTCCTTTACACAATGTACAAACATTCAATTTATTTCTAACATTTAATGTAATGTCCAACAAATTAACAACAAAACAAAATGCCATGCAATTAAGACAATTATTTTCTTAGGCTCTAGATTGACCTATCTAATTGGGTATAAGGTCAGGAAGAACAAGAACCACTGTGATTCGCAGGTCAAAGCAAATGCAAGTAGAATGGAATATTAAAAGGATAAATTGTTTTATGATGTATGCTGAAAACTCTGAGGGGCTTTTTAGGGTGAGTGAAAAAAAATAATCTTTTTGGATTCGCTCATTTGTATGTATGTTTGTCACATTCTCATAACCCCTTAAATTAACAATTTCTAATTGTGCTCTTCATTAGCAGTTACAAACTTTAACTTGAATATAAGATAAATTTTAGAACAATCATGGAGGGCAAAAGTAATTACAGGGGGTTTAGGAAGGAACTGAAGAAAAGATTGCCTTTAGATAACCTTCATTGGTATCATATGAAAGCTGGCACTCTACCAACTCTTAAAATGTATGAATTTTCTTTGTCATTTCACAATTTCTGAAAGCTTTAGCCTCCCCCCCCCCCATCCCCAAACAAAAAAAAAAAAAAAAAAAAAAAAAAAAAAAAAAAAAAAAAAAAAACCATAGGTAACTAACTTAGTGAGTCCACAGATAAAATTCATCATTTCAGCAGTCATAGTATCTGCCGCCATTGTCAAGTGACTGCTGCTGGTTAGTGATAGCGCCGCTCATATATCTCACAAATCCAATTAAATAGCTTTAGAAAAAATGCTGTGTGTAGCTGTCGAAACACGTAACCCGGGTAATTTCATCAAATGAGATTCTGGATTCCAATTAAGTAAAGCCTGGTGTCCATTAATACAGAAAGTGAGACTGCAGCAGGATTTCCGGAAAGTACAGTTGCACCAGCTATCAACGGTACCTGCCAGGAGTAAACAGCTTCTGCCAATAGACAAGCTTCCGCCAATAGACAAGCTTCCTGCCAGTAGTCATTGACCAATAGGAAAATGGAAGAAATAGTGTGGATTTTGCGTGATATATAAGTGGCTCTATCGCCAACCAGCAGAAGTCACTTGACAATGGCAGCAGAGACTATGGTTGCTGAAACGTCGTTTGCTATTAATGCACTTACTCGTATACAGAGAGGTTTTTTTTTTTAAGTATCATTTCCCCCTTTATTTCTGTAACTACAGATCTGAACATTGTTTCAAAATATATAATGATATGTTCCTTTCCAATGTTTACAGATTTTTCTGGAGTTTATGGTTTTGCAAAATAATTAAATGAGCGATTTTGACATATATATATATGCAGAATTGCTAGACAATTGAACTGAGAGTTTTTTCAAGTAGTTTTGACGTTCTTTTGTATAGAATCTTCAGAGCAGGAGAGTACTTTGCACTTGGTTTTTTGCAAAATTTAAACAAAAAATGCAGTGTAGCTGATCATGTTTTCTTTAATATTAAAATTTCACAACATAAATTTTCTAGTACCATGATGATAAACATGGAAGGTAAAATAATTCTTTTTTATAGGAAATGAATAAAAAATACCTCTGTGAGTAATAGCCAAGTTACAGCATTTTTACACTCTTTTGCATACAATAAAGAAATAACAATTGTTTGGATTCTTTTTCATATTTGTTCTTTGGATTTTAAAAAAATCAGTTTAATAATTAGACACCATTAACGGGAAGTCAAATTATGTACCTCTCATTCCCAGCTCAGATTTTATCCAAACTCAATGTGGTCCACCCACTTTTATGCTTTTGTGCATAATCCCATAAAGCAAAACTGTTAACTATCACAAGTCTTTAAGCATTAATATCATTCCATAATGCAAAGCAATATGAATAATGACCAGATGTCGTGGATCCATAAGCACATCATTCAGCATTTTTCGTGAGGTGTAATACTGATTATAACAAGGATTATTATAGAATTAGAACCAAAATTCTAAAAATTATTACACTCTTTAAATATAAGTCTTTGTAATTCTTTGTTGTAAACAAGGTGATAAAAATGCATGCTGAAAATGTATTCAATAAAAACAGTATTTTCAGTGTTTATTTATATTCAAAATATACACAGCAAAAATTTCAAAATTATTATATAATTCTTAATAGTTTCATGCAATTCACGATGCATTTGTTTTACTTTTAAAGCACTGGGAATTAATTTTAACATTTGTGACTTTGTCTACCAGTCAGTAACAAATACTAGATCAGTGACTATCATTTTACTAATTCCAATCATTCCGCGAGCTACCTAAAGGAGTTCCCAACCAAAATTAGTATTTCTTGGGACAAAGACACTTCATCATGGACGGAAAAAAACTAAAATCCATTTTAAAGAAGAACACAAAAAAGCAATTAAAATTTTTTATTGGCTGAGAAATCAGAGTGACCTTCATTCAGATTTTAGTATCAGAAAAGTAACCTGAAATCCCATTATAACAAAGGCAAATCACAGAAAAAAATCTTGAACAATTTGGGATTATATACTTTCCCTTTGAAAAATACTTATCTTTCTTTTAGAAAATACATGAACTTTTGTATCTTGGCATAAAATATGGATAATTCATAATCATTATATAAAAATCTGACTTCTAAACAGATATAACATACATACCACATTTAAGTAACATACATTACAACTTCTATAAACAACCGTTACTAACATGGCACAAACTACCATCCATGTTTACTTACAAATTTTATGAACAGATGATATTACATATTAAAATTGAAATTCCAGAATCTTTCTTTGCAGCATTTCACTGGCTTCATGAACTGAACTGGCAAATTAGGAAACACTTTCTCGGTATGAAAAAAGAGGGAAACATAAAACCAATATGTCCACTGATAGCTAGTTTATATCAAATGGATATATTATCCAATATGGTAGTGAAATTCTTGATCACATTCAATACATCATTTTTTTTATAAAATGGAATTAATATTTACTGCTTAATAGCTCAAATATATCCCTGGTAATTTTCTTAACACTTATTCTTTTTAATTTAAATATTTAGTTAAAAAATTTGCTCTAATAACTTTCAGTACTTTAGATTATAAGAAGATATACCACTTAACACTCCACAAAATGTCAGAGAGAGAAAATAAATAAGTATAAATACATATATGTATAACACCATTCAATGTCAAACACAAGGAACCTGAAATGAAGGTCTGCCAAGATTGCAAAAATGCAACATAATATTATAACTGAAGCATTCAAATATCATTACACTAATAAAACTAAATTCATGCAGTAGAAAAAGATAAACAAATAAGCTTAGAATACCTATTCAATAATAAAAACAAAATTCAGGTCTACAAAATGCAGTGTTGGAAAGCTACGTGGGCTATTTCTGACCATAAAGCATTGCTGATATTTCTCAACAGAGATATAAAAAAAAAGTTCTAAAGATGTTGTAAATCTGGAAAACAAATTATTGATTTGAAATAAAAGTTATAACATTTTCATGCTATCCAATTTTTTTGTGTATAATCTGATTGTTTTTGTTTAAAATAGCATTATTCACAACAAGGAAGTGATAATTTCTTAACATTAACCACTTCTGTCATATTATACTATGTGAGTGCTTGAAACATCAGAAATGCTGAATGTCAAATTTAAATTCATAGCAAAACAGAGAACAAGCTCCATTTTACCTGAGAGGATGGAGCCTAGGTTGCAGAACAAAATAAAACAAGATGTCAGAGTAAAAATGTTGCCAGCTGTTTACAAAACATATCCTACCTTTATGATGATCATTTTTGTTGCAAATGTCATGATAAATGAATCAGATTCATGAAATAAGGGCTCCCTTGCAACTGTACTTAAAACTCTCGTACACAGATAATAAGAAACAAAGGAAAACAAAGTTGATAAATTTAAAGTTAAGTAAAGCATTCTGCTTCAAAAATACAATAAGTATGTTAGTTAATAGTTGCTCAGAAATGAAGAAAACAAGTTTGCTGTAAGTTAAACATACTGAACAGGACAAATATAAGTGTAACATTTATTCAGTTTAACAGAAGATATAAGATGAGAATGGGAACCCAAGCATTAGTAAAATTTACCTAAAAAAGTCTGTGCATATTGCTAATGCATGACAGAGTGGAAAAAACATATGAATTGTGAATACTGATGTGTACTGTGAGCATTAGCAGTGCTAGGAAAATATACACAGCCAGAACAGTTGATACAATGAGCAAGAATCAAGTTAATAATAAGAAATAACATAAGTCAAAATAATAGCAAACATATAAACAAGTAAACACGATCAAAGCAAGCAATCATTTTAAGGGATTTGCGACCACTGAAGACTGGCACATCAGAATAGAGAGCTAATTAAAGCGTATCTTCCATGTGTCATTGGGAATTAGCATTTATTTCATTTTTTGCTTGCTGTATTTTAAACTCATATGAACAAATGAATCACCTGTAGCCAAGTTTTTATTTTGTATTCAGATGTGGAGTAGAGGTCAAATTGTGAGATCTGACTATAAAACAGTCTTCAACACTCAAAATATTAAGCAATATTGTTTCAAGTTACATGGAAGAATATCAACTAAAGTTTCTTCTTATTTCTATCTCAGGCAAATGAGACAAAAATCATTTTCTTTTAACTGTTTTGGGGTTTGTATATTTTCTTTCAACTGAGACATCAATCATGGAATTTAGTTTCTATTCTGTCTGAGGAGCAGTATGTTATAATATAAAATGAGTCATTGAACAGCCTGGTGGCTCAGTGGTTAAGACATCTGATTGAAAATTGTAAGGTCCCCAGTTTGAATCCCAGTCTCGGCTGGGATTTTCAAAGACCCTTAACTCAACCTTCACCTCTGGCACAGTTTGCTGTGAATTGTGAAGTATGAATTGTGATTCAGATAATGCATTAAACTGGAATTCCTCTCTAGGGTTAACAAGCCCGGCTGTAACACGAATCTGTACACATCTAAAATAAATTCAAGTCAAACAAAGGCTTCACATTGTTCTACATAATCTTTTAAGCAGTAATTAGGTAATGTGTGGAACAAGTTGCAATGCATTTCTACCATAAGAAGACAGGAACATGTTGGCTGAAATGTTGGCAGTTTATGCAAGTATGTGGCATCACCCAGAAAGCAAAGGACTTTTTACTTTAGGTGCAGATGCCATATTTAATAATAACTTCCTATTTTAATGTGGTCTCATCTCAACTGCACATTCACCAGTCTCACGGATTAAATCAATATTGGAGAATAAAATTACATCACAAAATATATAAACAAGAAAATGGATAGGAACAAAGCCTAAACACAAAGATATTGACAAAAGAAAATTAAGAATAATTGGCCTACCACTTCATTGATAAAGAAGTCTAAATGGTCATTATAATTATTAGTTTCAAGCCCATCAAAAATGAGAGGCTGAATGCAATATTCTAACAATTAATTTCTTTGCAGTTGGTATCATATAAAGCCCCTATATCCTTGATATTATAATGTTTTACATACTTCGTTTGCAGTTTACATGGCAATATGGTTGTAAGTTCTATTGAATTAATGATGACAGAAGTATAGAACCGATAAAATTAAAAATAAATTTGGGATCCCAAAAACTTTTGCAATACCATGTAATATCAGTTTTATTCCTGATCCAGGCACAATTCAGCATGATAAATATGGAACTTCTTCCACCCGCATGAAGTAATAACTTCAGAAATATGGCACTTATGAAAGCAGTTTAAATTGTTTATAAAACTGATTTCAGAGTGAATTATGCTGTAAGAAAATGTGTCAGTTGTGATTCTAGTCAACTTAACGACAACTTCCACTAATATTGCTGTTCGAAAATCATGGCTTCCACTACCATCATATGAATAAGTGAGAAGTATCACATATGGTAGTAGTATTTATTTATTCTGAAAAGCCTGTAAGGAAACACGAATAAAGCTCATTTATAATTTTATTTTTCGTGATATGGAGTACCTTGCTCTGGTTAGATTATCGGAGTATTTGGCAAATTTTTTTAAAAAATAAATGCATTTTATTTTAAATGATGGAAATTATTATTTCAAAAACAGATAAATGTTATTTATTTGATTGACATACTATGTGATTATGTACATTTTGTGTAAACTTTCTCCGAGTTTTTAACAAACTACATTGTTTATTTTCTGTTAAAAAAATTCTTGGGTTATGTTGTAACATAGTTCTTATAATTGCTATAGAGAACATAGCATAAACATTATATGCCCTTCTCCTTACACGAATTTCTGCATCAGGTTGTCATAAATAAACAAAAAACAATGTGCAAATTTAAACGAACATACCATTGTAATGTACAATTGCCTTGCATTAAAAAAAAAAAATATCCCCCTCTTCATATTTTTGTGCAGTTACTTCCACAACAGTCTAGCATTCCACAACTTCCTTTTATCTGTTATCGCAATTACATTTTCTTTTAACACTAACAGTGCAAGAAAAATCTAATTCAATTATTTATTTGAATTTTACATTTCCTTTTAACAGTATTAGTGTAAATAAAGTCAATGCAATTATACATTTGAAATTTATTTGTTAGCCTTGCAGAGCTGTAGTGGCAATCAGTGTAACTAACACTTCAGGCATTATTAAGACTCGCTGAAATTACCAAAACATCGAGATGAGGTCTCCAGGCTCAACACATTTTATTTAAGAGGATTATTATTATTACTTCATAGATCCCTGCTGTAGGAGGTTCCCTGTGATATGGAATATCTCATGACTAATATACATAATTACAGGGTGAATAGTAGTCATAGTGAAAAACTATTATATACTAAAAAATAAACATCGAAATTTCCAATTGAATTTTTTAAAAGTCATAACAGAGACAGTTAAATCCTTTGTACAAATTGTTGGATGGCGAAGAAGAAGTTGCCAAAGAGACAATCTTTCAGTTTCTTTTTTAATAGTACACCTTTATTATTATTTTCTACTTTTAAGAAGTTTATCAAAAAGATGTATTTCAGAGTAATTAACTTTTATTTGTACTAATGGCATTTTAGTTTTCTAAAAGCTATTTTCATTTGCTGAACTGATAATGTGAACTTGGGAATATGATGTAATCAAGTTAACATGTTCTATGGCGAAGTACCTGACAGAAAATATACACAAATAAAAATGATATACAACATTTAGATGTGGCTATTCATCCCTTCATTAACTGCTAAAAATTAAATTGTGGAACAATGAAGATGTCTAACAAGGGATTATGAGGTCAACAATATGACTCCCAACTGTGGCCAGAATTTTTATAAACTCTCTATCCTCAACCTCTAGCCTGCATTGTGTATTTAAAGTACCCTAGACTGTTTCTGTGATTTGGATCCTACATTAATTGTTGATCCTTTTAACACAGCAGGCAAAATGTGAGTCAAATTGATACTCCTTTACCAATATCTCAGCCAATTCAGTATGCCTAGGCATCTTGCTGGTTCTGCAATTGCTTAGCAATATTCTCAATTGTTGTTAATAAGAACCTATGTTTTTCCAGTTAATCAGTGTTACTAATCATACTTCACATCTGAACCCCAAAAAACAAGACATTATACAATGTTACCAATAATCACATATACTAAAAAAAAATCAATTTTGTTTTTCATTAAACTACTCTGCTTGCTCAAAGTACACCAAACGAGTATAGCACTTACATTTTCATTAATCAAATATAAATTAAACTAAGGAAAAAGGAATGGCTTTAGGCAATATAAATTACAAGGAAAGGGAAAATGACTCATCACTCACCAAAGTTGAAGGCAGTGACGGGTGAAGAACATATATGACAACACAAGAATACACTGTATTCCAGTTTTACACCTTACTCATGCTGAAGGAAATGAGGCTTGTGGTTCGGGAGGTGTGCATATACCATTCCATTAATTTCCCCTGCACCTACTCCCGCACACACATCACGTTCCTCGATGTGGACTTCACGCTCAGACACGCTCTGTCCACATCAAACCAACTAATATACAGCAATATCTACATTTTTACAGTTGCCACCCACTCCATACCAAACATTCCCTCCCCTACAGGTTTGCTATCTGTGGCAAACGTATCTGTTCTGATGCTGAATCTCTCTCCCAATATTCCCAGAACCTATACCAAGCCCTTATTTCCTGCACATACCCAGCAAATCTTGTACATAAACAAATCATGTGTGTAATCATACACCCTCCACATAACCACTTCTGCCCAGCACCTCTAAAATCCAACCATAGCCCTGTCCTCGTCACCCAGTTCTTGAATCCATCAATCGAATTCTACAACAGGGACATGACTTCCTTCACTCCTTTCCAGAAATGCGCACTCTCTTGCCAAAAATTCTGCCAACTATCCCTCGCACATTTCAGCAGACCACCTAACCTCAAAAACATCTTGGTTCACAAATACGCTCCATCTGACTCTCCAAAAACTCCTTATGGATCTTTTACTTGTAATAGACCTCTCTGCAAAACCTGGAACATCCATCCTCCCACTACTATCTACTATGTATTGCAACCATGTCACAGGGGAAACCTTCCCCATCACTGGACATGCCACACGCTCCACAATGCACATCATATACCAGCTAACTTGCCGCCACTGCACTAGTTCCTGTATAGGCCTGACTACACAAACAACTTTCGACCAGAATGAATGGCCACTGACAAACAGTCCACACCCCCAATTTATATCTTCCAATAGCAGAACATGCTAACTACTACAATTCCAACAACCTCAATGACTTTTTCACCATGAGAGCAATCAAAGTTTTCCTCGAAACCACCACCACCAGTTCAGAACTTCAGAGATTGGAACTTGCATACCAAAGTATCCTAGACAAGTATACCAGACAACCACTTGGTCTCAACCACCGATAAAATTCCTTTATTTGACGCATTAGTCATTATTATTAGTATTATTACTTTTTTTTCAAAATTTATCTGTCAATATTTATTTGCCTAATTTTTGTTTCTGTTTATACCATTTTGGTATATTACTAATTCTATCATCATCTGTAATATACATATTTATATATAACATCTCAGTCTCCCCCAATCGATAATGCACTTAGTAATGTAGTAAAGTTTGGCATGTGCACACCTCCCGAACCACAAGACTCATTTCCTTCAGCACGAGTAAGGTGTAAAACTGAAATACAGTGTATTCTTGTGTTCGTCATATATGTTCTTCACCTGTACTGTCTTCAATTTTGGTGAGTGATGAGTTATTTTCCCTTTCCTTGTAATTTAAGTTAATCAAATATAATAATACATCCTTCATATGAGCTAAAATGCATTACACTCAAAATTAAAACATACACACAAATATACATTATAATTATGACTTCCTGTGTAATATTTTATCTTCTTCAGAATTATTCCCAAAATTGTAATATGGCTTATGTAAACAAATCATCTTTTATGAAACAATAATGAATGAAAATACTTCTGGCAATTTAGTTTACTTATTTTAATGACAAGCAAAATTCATTAATTTCAATCTCCAAACTGTAATGTTATTCTGTAATATCACACACTGTGGAAGCAGATGCAGTATTCATTCTCCACTGAAAGTGTAATTACTAAGCAGAAATTAATTAGAAATGAAGACACATTATACTTAACTCTCTATATTCTCTATATTACTTTTAAAATTAAGATTGATTCAATAATAGAAAATTTCACTTTTAAAATAAGAATAAACTGCATGTGTATTTCATAGTACTGGGTATATAGAAGTTAGGTTCAATGGAAAGATGAAATTCAAACAATATTATCAATTCTCAAGGTAATGCTATTATCAGTTCTAGACTTAATTTTACATACACCACTGTTACGGAAACTCAAAGAAAATTCAATCGTTTGAAACAAGAACAATAAGTTTCTCCATTGTCAGAAAATCGAAAAGAAAACTAAACTGAAGCCTGTTATAGTTTATGATGTCTGCAGAGAACACAGTTTAAACTCTTTCTGCAGCTAAAAATGAATTGTATAACTCAGAACAGATCAAAATCCAGCATTATCTCCAAAGAAATCAGTGCTACTAAGTGTGCAGTATACACTTAAATTACTCTCAAAAGTGAAGTTCCTCTACAAACAGTCAGCTAAAGGAAGATGACAAATTTAGCAACTGTAAGAAAATAACATGGACAGTAAGACAACTGTAAGACTAGAACTTGGAATCAGCTACTAATATCCTTGGGAATTAAAACAAAACCAGCAACAATAAGGCACTATGAAGCAGGGTTCATTTCTCCACATCACTCACAGAAGAATCATAAAAGTAGAGTTCATTTATTCAAAATTCAGTTATAATTTTTGCATATTTGGATTGTTCTATAACATGTATAGGCAGTGGAGGATCTATGATTTTACTGAGCTGGGAAAAAAAACTTGAAATTGCTGCCCCTCCCTTCCAACATTTTGGATTAATTATTCCAAACGGGCAAGAAACTCCACAGGTACAGGTACATGAATTTGCAATAATGTGTATCCACACCAAGCGACATCTTTCCCAAAGTAAACACTGCCACTACATGCATAACAGTGACAGATGTGTCACAATTTGCCTTGCTGTGAACTTGGGCTTTTGAAAGAAGAGCAGTGGTACCAAGACGAATGAGAAAGAGCATTTCAATGAACACAGTAGACTAATACTAAATGATACTAGACAATCTCTGCTGACAATCATGTAAACATATACAGTAACTCTGAAGAAGACTGCAGTAAACTTAGTAAACAAAATAAAAACCCAGCTTTATCTGGAAATGGTGGTATTATAAAATAAGGTGTCTGCAGTAGTCTGCACATTACCTCTTACCTAATGTATATATGTACTCTAATCTATATTGTTTACAATGCAGTACATACTTTATATCAAAGCACTTGTAGCTCTGTATTATCTTGCTCAGTTGCACTATGCTCATTAAAAGTGTGAATCTTCTCAATTATTTCTCCCAACTTAATGGATATTAGTAGCAGCTATTTGATATGAAAGTTCAGAAAATATTAACATTCAGATTAACATTTCTACTGTCTACCACTTTTATTTACTTTTGTTCTCATCAGTGATTAAATAATTTAAAGAAAATCAGTATTTTATCTGCAAACAGTAACAGTTTTATTTCCAAATGCTAAAGTGCATTGATCATTTTTTTTTTTTTTTGTTCAATTTCCACTGCTTATCTCATTAATTAAGATAATGCATGGGACATAGCCTCAATAATATTATTTTGTAATAAATTAATGCCCAATCCATTAGCCCCATCAATTTCTAAAATGCCATCATCATCAGCCAGTTTAATCATTAAATGATGTAGCCTGTAGAGTTATGAGTTCAGGTAGAGCTTGAGTAGTCTTCTCCAGGTCAAATTAACTTGGGCAATCCTTTGCCAGTAACTCCAAAAACCCTGCGTATGTTCTTGTCCCATCGGCCTGGTGGTCTTCCTTTCAGTCTCTGATGATATCCTGGGCATTACTCCAAAATTGCATTTGGGCATCTTTGGTTTTTCATCCAAGCAACATGGCCATCCCACTGCCATTTCAAGGAGGCTGTCTTCTCTAAGACGTCTGTGACACCTGTGACTCACCTAATGTCATTTGTTCTCTTCTTGTCTTTCTAGTTAAAACCAGTGTTGACATTTCCATAGCTTTCTGTGCAGTTCTAAGTTTTCCTTTCACAAATTTGTTTAGTGTCCAGGTCTCAAAGCTGCAAGTCAGCACAGAAAGAATGCATTGATCATAAACTATTTGCTTTAAGATTGCTTTACATTCAAGGATAGTGGAATACCTCTCAAAAGCTCTCCATCCCAGCTTGATGCAACGGAAAATGTCAGGTCTTACATCTCCTCTCATATTTACAAGCTGGCCAAGACAATTATACTCATCGACATTTCCTAAAGATGTATTGTTTCCTTGTAAATTCTCCCAGGTGACCCATTAGGTAGACATAACTTTTGTTTCTGAAAGGTTCATGTTCAGGACAAGTGTTTTGCACTCCGAGACAAGATCCATAACTAAGGTTTGGAATTCGTCAATGTCATTAGCAAGAAGTGCAATGTCATCAGCGAATCTTAAGTCTTCTGCCAATAGTTCTAATTCCTTTTTCTGCCCAATCTAACTTTGTAATCGCTATCTGAAAGACATCTGGAAATAATTTTGGTGGGTTGGGTTCACCTTGCTTAACACCTCTTTCAATGTGGAAATCTGTAGTTGGCTCCATAATGCTGACAAAGGCTGAGGATGTGTCATAGATTTTTATGGAGTACTATGATATAAGCAGTGTCCAAGCCATGTTCAGCTAATGCTTGCAGGACAGCCTTGTCACTTACTGAATCAAATACCTTCTTGACTTCTACAAAGGCTACGCAAAGAGGCATCTGGTATTCCTTTGTACAGCTAATTAATTCTCGTAGGACCAGAATATGATCAATTAAGCTAAAGCTGCTATGGAAACCTGTTTCAGTTCAACAAGATCTTTGTAAAAACTTTGTACACAACAGACAGCAAGTATATAGGTCAATAGTTTTTAATGCTGTGAATACTTCCTTTCTTGTGTATCAGAATGATTTTAGCTTTCTTCCATGATACAGGGATTGGCACCAAGTCACTAATAGGAATTTGTGATTCTGAGACATTAAAACTAGATAGAAGATGGTTTTCAGAACGTTAATATATTTATTTCATGATGAAATGATGATCTGAACGTCTTTGGGAGGTAAAAAAAAAAAAAGTTTTTGAATTTTTATTACACAAAAAACATATCAGAAATCTTTAAAGGAACTTAAATTATTTACCATCTATCTAAATGAAATTAATATGTGGGATGTTACCATTAACAGGATCTCCAAGTTATCAATTTGATATATGGCACATGAAAGACACCACTAAGCCTCCTGTTTTATTTGTTAGTTTTCAGAGTTCATTTACTCACAGTTTTAAACACTTAAAATGATGCCAAGCTAAAAAAACTTTAAAATATCATAAAAAACAAACTAACAGTTGGCTAAACATCAGTCATTATTTATGAGTGTATGCCTGACATTTATTTTAAGCAGTAGTTGTTACATTGGACTAAAGTTAGTTAACATTCACTGTACTAAGTTTGGCACAAGTTCCTTGAGTAAAACACAAAATAATTTAAAGACAATAAATTTTACTAATCCAAACTTAATCTGAAGTTAAAACTGCTGTTACTGACCTGTAAGTAAACAAAATACTGAATCAAATATTTAAACTGATAGTGTTACAAAAATCTGAAATAAAGTGCACCACTTTTCTACATAAAGTATGTAAGAATATATAAGAATAAAAAGGAAAGAAAAATAATGTGTTCACAGTTTAACAATCCATATTCCTCAGTATAAAATGTCTTCATTTCTAATGTTACAGAAATACTTTCTACCAAATAAAATGTTTCAATGATACTTTATAAACTAGTCAATTTCTTTTCTAAAAAGAAAAAATATATTAATGGGTTATTTTTTAAAAATTTAAAAAAAACGATATTATTTTAAGTAACAAAATTCAAGACCGTCTTTACCCCTTCTTTTGAGCATCAGATCTTGGGTCCCTTATCAACTTTATTATTTTCCATATATCACCATGGAAGATACGGTATAGCAAATCAGTCTCACTAACATAACATAGAAACAAAAATACTTCCAGTACAGAAGCAAATAAGTTTAATCATCAACAGGAGAAAGGGCAAGACATCAAACACAGCTATTGCTTGGGTTATATTAGAAACACATTTGAAAATTAAATAACTAGAAAAAAAGTTTCCTACCTTACCATTACTGTAGAATAAAAAATTCCCGCAATATGGAAGAACCAGACAAAATAGTTTTAACATCTAATCGCTCACATTAGAAAAGATCTTCACCAGGAAATTTAAACAATCATTAAATAAATTATTTGCACTTTTGAGGAATAGCACAGTAAGAACTGCAAAGGAATGAGTACTTAAAAGTAATTGAGATATCTAAACCCTTACCTAATCCAAATGGTTTTGGTGGTGTAGTAATCATGTCTCCATCTGATGAATTCACTTTAACAAACCCAGTAGCTGATTGTCGGCCTCTAGAATCACGGTGTCCAGTGTTGTTTAGCTGTTCTAGGTTGAGGTCTGTGACACTTTCAGAGCGAGCAACACCACCAATATCTGAGTTGCTATCAAATCTCATTATCTGCAAAATTATAATTCCAAAACTAATTAGAATATGAACCAACGAGTCAATCAGTTCTTACAACTGATAAGAAACTGCAATTCAAACATAATTAAATACTAGTCATTAATTAATCACAGTCAAAGAGCATTGATATATATATTGTCACAGAAAAATATACTGAAGGATTGCAATAAATTTTTAATCAGGAAGAAAATCTAAATAAATCATTTGGAAATCTGGAAACATAGAGAGAACAGGCAAGCTGGAACTGGAGGAAGCAGGGGGAAGGAGTTTAAAACTTTACTGTCTAACAAAGAAGTCGAGAAATTAAGTGAAGCTAACAGATTACAATGTTAAAAATGGAAGGTAGCGGGTAGGGGAATGGAGGGGAATGGAATGAAAGAAGAATGAAGAGGTAAAATGCAGATTAGGAACAATATGAAGTGAAACATTAACTATTTAAAAATACTTAGAAAATCACTAAGATGGATGTTATAAAATAAAAATAAAATAAATCAAAACTAAGGAAGGATTAAGAAATCCAACACAACACTTACAGGAGTTGATGGGCTGGGATTAACAATCGCGAAAAAGGTGAACTCGTGCAAAACAATATTTCATTATTAAATTTTATTCTCATTGATGAGACATTTAGCGAGGAGTTCAAATGTGATTACACTAAAATCCAGAAATAATTTAAAAAGGTAATAGCATGTTTCATAAAACAGACTATAAAAAACTAATTAATCTATACTACTGCAAATTTTTTTAATTAAAAACATTTTTCCCCCCGTAAATTTAACTGAAAATCAAATGCATTCCCATAATTAATGCTAGTTTTCACAGATGGAGTTGAAAAAAATAGGTTGATACACATTAAACATTAACTACAAACATAGAACCTTCATCAAGTAGAATGGCAGAATTGGATAAACCAAAGCTACAAACCAAACAGATAATACAGAAAATACGTAAATGAATTTTTGTCCAATCCCATTAAAAAGCAGAATCCTGCCTACCATACATCAACAGAAATGCTTTTATCCAGCATTTAACATGCTGGCACAAAACTATGTCTCCAGCAAAAATAAATAAATAAAAGGAGGAGAGAAAAGAAAGAAGAAAAAAAAGAAGCAAAGAAAGAAAGATCGAGGTTTCGCCAATTCTCTTTCACAAGCAACCTTTACTTACTTTACTGTCTTAATGTCTGATACTATTTTTCTAAATTTTTCTATTCCTTTAACATATTAAGTGTGGTATTTCAGATAACGTTAATTAAATCTGTTTAAGCTTATCAAATTCTTAGCATGGTGTTTATCTCATCTTGTGGTTTAAAGTGGTTGTTGATCTTTAACGCTAAACTTATTGGTAGAAAATACATATTTCAAATTGAAAATTGATGGTTGAGAATATGGATCTCCTCTCTTCTTGCCTATTTCAGAGAAATAGTATTTAAGTGCGTCTATCTTAATGTACCTAGTGCTTGTACTCATGTTACACATATATATCTTTTACCCTAAGCCTTTAAGCAATACATATAGGTTCATTTTTATTCCAATGCATTTGCTGCCTCCATCATTTACTCACCTCAGGTACACTTACTGTAATATTATTCAACCTTTGAATGGTTCACACTAAACAGAATTAGTCAACCTTAGAATCGTTCACACAAAACAGTTACTTGTTCTTCATGAAACTGTGTCATCTTTGGTAAGTGATTGTGTATCAATCTTTTGAAATAGTTTCCTACAGAACACATAACATTTCATTAACAGAAAATAAATATAAAATAACAAACATACCTGTGAGAAATTTGGTACACTAGCTGTCTTCCTCATATGGGACTGCCCCTGAGCCTGCAGCAGTTCCTTCACTGCAACATTTTGCCGCAGCCGATCCAAAGTGAGGATGCTCTCCACAGCACTAACACCTCTTGTGTACTTTTCTATAACAAGATGGATCAGTTAAAATAATGTAGAAAAATTTGACTGTAAGAAAATTTAAGGCAATTGAAAAATATAAATGGATCTAATTATACAGAAAAGAGAAATGTGATTCAAAATTAAGTAACAAATTGTAATGGATAGCTAACAAGATACTTATATATTGTACCATTAACAAAACAAATTACCTAAATAAATAATTTGCTTCCTCAGTTTCATCACACTTTACAGCTAGAAAGATTCAGAAATACTGAGTGAACGATTTCAATCTAAGAACCAGTATAAATTTTACACTGATCCCTTTTTCAGCAACTTTACCTCAATTTTATATTATTATAGTACCACATTAATCAGTATCAGATTTGAATATAATTTTAAGAATTACATGTACAATGATTAGCAGAAGATAAGCAATAAGAGTGGAAAGGGGAGAAGTAAGATTCAGGAGTAAGGCCACCACCTCATGTGACATGAATTATGTCAATTAGAATTAAGAGACAAATGGAAAAATAAAAATACATCGTGGAATGTGAAAAAAAAAAATCCCATCAAACTAAAGGTACTAGACAGCAAAAACAGACAAAAATTATATACAGGGAGAAACCAACACTTACCAAACACAATGATAGGGCAAGATCGACACAATAATTGATACAGAAGCACTTCAAAAATAATAACTATCTGGTGTATACCTTCTATAGCATAAGAACATTGTTTGCACAGGGTAAGAGATGAAAGCAAAGTACAGAAATTTATGGAGGCTGACAATGGCAAAGTGGGGAGCAGAAGGAGGAAGGATTAGAAAACTACGAATAAAAAGTAGGGACTGAAGTTTACAATAGAAGAGAATGTACATGAAATTTAGAAAATAAACAAAGAAAGAAAATGTATATACGTATAAATGTGTATAAGTGAAGTGAAATGTGGAGTTCCACAAGGAAGTAAACTGGGCCCCTTATTATCTATATTGTATATAAATGATTTTACACTAAAGAATTGTAAAATTCACATGTTTGGAGATGATACACTAATACATTGCCAAAGGAAAAAATTTAGAAAAAATAATAAAGGTGATAAATGGTTAGTTGATAATTAGTTAATGAATGGCTAAATAAAAACTTGTTACATCTAAATGAGGCTAAAATAACATTTATGGTGATGGGGAAACAGTATTTTAGGGAACAGGCAGAGGCAATGTATTCTGTTGTAACGATTCAAACTAAAATTAATCGGGTAAAAAAACTATAAAAATCTTGGTGTGAATACAGATATAACTAAGTTTTTAGATCATTTAGATTGCATTAATAAAACAATATCAAAAAAAGGTAAATTTAATACACAAATGAAGAAAAGTATTACCTAAACCAAGTAAAAAGCTATTGATTAAAGCAGGGGTGGGCAACCCAAAGGATCTTGCGGGCCACTTTGGAAATGCGTCATAACTCCACGGGCCGCATATAAACTTATATATTGTATATTACACAGACGGAAAAAAAAATCCCAACACCAAGAAAAAATTATTGTAGAGTAATGAAATTTGGACAATGCATTTGTCAAGTTAACATGTTTAATTGATTAAATTTTCAAGATCACAGGTTAATTTAAGCTCAAGAAAATGCATTTCAAATGTGAAATACTGTTAAATTAATAGCCGGTGTAACCTCCAGAATTTTGAATGCAAGCCTGCAAACGTGAATGCATTGTGTCATACAGGTTTCGAATGTCACTTTGTGGTATGGAGTTCCATGCTTGTTGTACTTGTGCTGTCAATACTGGGACGGTCAGTGCTGGCTGTGGATGATGCTGGAGTTGTCGTCCAATGATATCCCATACGTGTTCAATTGGAGACAGATCTGGTGATCTCGCAGGCCAAGGTAACATGTCGACACTCTGTAGAGCACGTTGCGAGACAACAGCGGTATGAGGGCGAGCGTTATCCTGTTGAAAAACTCCCCCTTGAATGCTGTTCATGAATGGCAGCACTACAGGTTGAATTACCAGACTGACGTACAAATTTGCAGTCAGTGTGTTTGGTATAACCACAAGAGTGCTCCTGCTGTCATAGGAAATTGCTCCCCAGACCATGACTCCAGGTGTAGGTCCAGTGTGTCTAGGCCGCAGACAGTTTGGTTGCAGGCGTTCCCCTGGCCTCCTTCTGACCAACACTCGGCCATCACTGGCACCAAGGCAGAACCTGCTTTCATCAGAAAACACAACAGATCTCCACTCCGTCCTCCAATGAGCTCTGGCTTGACACCACTGGAGTCGCAAACGGCGATGGCTTGTAGTCAGTGGAATGCACGCTACAGGGCTGGAGTCATGGTCTGGGGAGCAATTTCCTATGACAGCAGGAGCACTCTTGTGGTTATACCAAACACACTGACTGCAAATTTGTACGTCAGTCTGGTAATTCAACCTGTAGTGCTGCCATTCATGAACAGCATTCAAGGGGGAGTTTTTCAACAGGATAACGCTCGCCCTCATACCGCTGTTGTCTCGCAACGTGCTCTACAGAGTGTCGACATGTTACCTTGGCCTGCGAGATCACCAGATCTGTCTCCAATTGAACACGTATGGGATATCATTGGACGACAACTCCAGCATCATCCACAGCCAGCACTGACCGTCCCAGTATTGACAGCACAAGTACAACAAGCATGGAACTCCATACCACAAAGTGACATTCGAAACCTGTATGACACAATGCATTCACGTTTGCAGGCTTGCATTCAAAATTCTGGAGGTTACACCGGCTATTAATTTAACAGTATTTCACATTTGAAATGCATTTTCTTGAGCTTAAATTAACCTGTGATCTTGAAAATTTAATCAATTAAACATGTTAACTTGACAAATGCATTGTCCAAATTTCATTACTCTACAATAATTTTTTCTTGGTGTTGGGATTTTTTTTTCCGTCTGTGTATATTAGATGTTCCGAGATGCGTGCGCATTACGAGTTAGCAGAATATAACATAATTATTCCGCGAACTGATAACTGTAAACTCATAAATAAAACAGGCAATATCTGTCATATATTCGCAAAAATATTATTTTAAAATCAAAGTAATTTTTTTTTTCATAATTTCGAGAGTTAATTTTGAAATATATGGATGCACAAATAATGTATTTTTTAAAATACATTGGTTTTCACTACATTGGCAATTATAAACTAAATATAATTTGAAAAAGTGTGATGAATCACGCGGGGCGGAAAAATCGTCAAGGCGGCCGCAGGTTGGCCAACCATGCTCTAAACTGAGTACGATGCTTATTTTTATTAATTTTCATGATTGAAAAAAGCTGCTCACATTTTTAAGTGCTTCCAAATGTACAAATTATTTTTCGTTCGAAAACTCTCAGCTATTGATATTTTTCTTCGGAACGGTATGTTTTGTATCTGAAATTTCTGAACCCCTCGCGGGCCGGATTGAAGCTGGTGGAGGGCCGGATCTGGCCCGGGGGCCGGGGGTTGCCCATATATGGTTTAAAGCAACTGTGCTACCTCACGTAAGACACTTATCCACATTATTAATCAGGATGAGCAAAAGAGAAATTATAAAGTTGTAAAATAATTTTAATAAGAGAATGAGGACTGTACTAAATAAAAGACAAACTGATAATGTAAGCAAATGTTGAAGGACTTGCGATATCTGTTTATTGAGAAGGAAATAATTAAATATGTATTGAATTTAGACATAGGTCAGAAAATGAATTGCTACCAAGATATGTGTCTAGACTAGTACAACAGAATTCTGATGTATATAATTATAAGACAAGGCAGGCAAATCATTTCCATTTGATAATAAAAGTAGTAAAACAGAAAAAAAATGGAAACAATGAAAGGGAAGAAATGCCGCAAGGCAATATTTATAAGGAAAGACAGATGAAATACAACCAACACTCACCTAAATTGAAGGGAGGAGAGCAGCAGCAACACAAAACAACACAAAAACCAAATAAAATACAATATTTCAAGCAAAACCCTTCTTCAAGCCAACAGATGTAAGTGGCTGGGCTTGCACAAGACTTGTGTACGACGCAGCCACTCATAGAGTTCTATGAGCAATGACGTCTTCTTGTTACACCACCTCAATTTTGGCAAGATTAATAACTTCTAAAATACACCACGGATAAAAATAAAAGTGATAGCACTGTAAGCAGGACGGATCATAGAACACGATAACATAAGTTTTGAAACCAGAAATTTGAAAATCATACAAAATGTTCAAAAATGTGAAACCAAACAGCCAGCCAGGGGAAGTACCTTTTTCTTACACGAAAACAGTATCTTTCCGCAAACACACGCGAATTTTTTACAATAAACTGAGTAAGTTTAGAGCAAAAGTCATCATAAACTAAACCAATCAACAGGCTGCATACCATGCACTGTAAAATTTTGAACACTGGGAATCACAGAATTTTTCCAAACTATTTTTAGTAGCGTGATGCTACAGGTGTCATGAGTCTGAAGGTATATAACGTCCAGCGGGAACAGCGATGGATCAAAAGTCTAGAAGCATTCTCTGTGCTAGGCAGAATCGTGATCAGCCGCCCGTGGCTTTCTGGGTAGTTCCTGGAAATAGTGCCAACCACGCCGTTTTGGAAGACATGTTGAATTTTTACTGAATGTGTGACTTGTAAACAGTGACTATGATACTTTGAAAATTTATTAACAGGGCTCAGTCAGTTTTTATTCCTCTTCATAGCTTGCAATTTAGGAAATGATTTGTTTGATAGCTAACTTCAACTGTAATTGTGACTTTTGGATGTGACTTTGAAAATATATTCAAAATTTTTACTTGAACAGGGCATATTTCACATAGTGAATAGTAACCTTTTCTTTCCTAAGGATAGTGAGCAAGGTGGCGGCCGTAATTTCTTACAGTTGATTTATACAGGCTCACACACGGTTTAACAGCGGGAAGCTTGTTCCCTAAAGCCTTATGTTTCTTTACCAGCTTTCATGATTTTGGTCTTTAATGCATTCCATTCGTCCTCGGTAGAGCTACTTTCTGAATTACTTCTTAGACCTACGTCTACCATTTCCCAAAATGTTTCTCTCGTGCCAGATTGTTTCAGTTTATTCACTTACAGTCTGTTCTGCTTACTTTACTTCCTTATTAGCTTGAATTTCAGCCTGCACTTCATTACTATTAAATTATGGCCAGAGTCTATGTTTGCTCCTGGGTACGCTTTACAGTCTAGAAATTGATTCCTGAATCTCTGTTTCACCATGATACAATCTAGCTGATATCTGCCTGTATCCCCTGGACATTTCCAGGTGTATATCCTTCTTGCATAGTTCTTAAAAAGTGTGTTTGCCACAGCTAGCTTATATCTTTCACAAAATTCTAACAACCTGCTTCCTCGCTCGTTTCTTTTTCCTAGACTAAAAGATTCTACAGTATTCCCCTCTTTTCCTTCTCCCACTATTGCATTCCAATCACCCCATGATTATTAGATTTTCCTCCCCCTTTACATATTGGATTATTTCTTCAATTTCGGCGTATATTTTCTCTATTTCTTCATCATCCTCCTGTGATGTTGGCATATACACTTTAACTAATGTGATTGAGGTGGGCTTAGTTTCTAACCTCATCAAAATAATCCTGTCACTAAACTGTTCATAATAACTCAGACGTTTCCCTACTTTTTTATTCATTACAAATCCTACATCAGTGACTTCACTGATAGTTGTGTGCCTGTGTTCCCCAGACCAGAAATCCTGTGCATCCTTCCATTTAATCTCACTAATCCCAACAACATCTAACTTAAGTCGTTCCATCTCCCTTTTTAAGTTTTGTAACCTACCTGCCCTATTCAGACTTCTAACATTCCACACTCCGACTCGTAGAATGTTTTCTGATGACTCCTCCCCAAATATTCCCCACCTGGAGATCCAATTGGAGGACTATTTTACCTCCAGAATATTTTACCAGGAAGAAGCCATCAAGATATATGTAATTTGAGAGGATTACATGTCCTCGGGATACCCTTTGGGTCTTTAATGGAATGGTTTCCCGTTACCTTTTGCATCCCCATGCCGTTGATCATTTATAAGCCACCAAATGCCGAATTTAGCTTCACAGGACCATCTAACTTCCACTCCCAAAAAACTAAGATTATCTTAATGAAGGAACTATTCTAGTATTCGTTTAGAATGAAACCATTTAAAACTAAAAACTGGATGGCTCATCCAAGAATTGAATCTGTATACTTCTGCAAGTTGTGAAAAAAACAACTATATCATCTCTGATTACATTAGAAAGATATGTTAGATCACATATTACAACAACCTTAATTCACTAGTTGATGATAGGAAGATGGCAAGCAAAAACATGTAAAAGGGTTTTGAATTCAAAGTTTATGAAATGGAAGTCTTCACGGGCGCACTGCCGGATAGTGTTCTGAAAAAACACTATCCGGCGGTACACCTGTGAAGACTTCATTTCAAGCATATGCTGGGAAAGTCACCATTCTTACTTCAAAGTTTCTGACTCACCAATGTATGTTTCCCCATCACTAAGAGAAGAGTCTTCACCAGACGCTGCTATCTGAGCCAATGATTCTCTATCTTCCAACTCTTCACTTGCCTTGAAAATGAGACAAATAATGTACATAAGATAAATTAGCCACTTTCGAATTGCAACTTCTCAATATGATCTGACGTATGCCAGGAGATCAATTGTCATTGATTATTTGGAGACCAATGGGCTAGATCAATGTTTCTCAACCTGTGGTCCAAAGACCAGAAGTAGTCCTCGGGCAAAATATCATAAATTTAGATATCGTATTGTATAAACTATAAGCCCAACATTTTAATTCAATTAATATTTCAATAACTAAGCAAAAACTTGGCATTTCTTGTGAAAGGATAGGACAGCATTGTTTCTACAATAGTCTATTCATTTCAAGTTGGCATCAAAAGAGCGCCACTTGTCTAAGGTTTAAGTAAATGACTGTTTTCTGAAGGTAATGTAGTAGGTGAGAGAGACCACAGTTGGTTACATAAGAATAGTGAAGTACACAAAAAAAAGGTGAAAGATCTAGTGTGTTTTTTTTTTTTTCATGCTGGTCAGTGGTATTAGTGTAGCATTCTGCCTATAAAACATTTTAATTCGTTTCCTAAATATTAATAATATGGTCAGTATGCAATTAATAATTAATTAATAGCTCACCCTCAGTTTGTTTCTGTAGGAATTCAAAATGGGATTTTAGATTTATTATTTTATAGTTGTAAAATAAATTATGTTGTTGATAAGATACAGATAGGCAAAAATTAGGTCCACAGCATTATTTCTGACAGCTTACTAGTCCCCAGACTGAAAAAGATTGAGAAACGCTGCACTAGAATGTTTCGTGTTAGTTGGGGTGCAATCCTTAAAGGAGAATAATATTACTAATGAATGAATGTATTAAATAGCAAAAGCACAAAAATGAATTCAAGAAATGCCAAAAGTTTTTGCATATGATCTGACATTCATCACAGGAATTTTTAAAAAAAAAAAGACAAATTATGTACTAATCTAAATGCCACATATCTCTACATACATAAGTGGGTATTCTGGCATCACGCAAAAACTACTGAACTGATTTGGATAGTTTCCACATGTTTAAGGCTTATGGCCTAGCTCAAAATCTGCAGTATACATTATCACTATGCACGATGGCACAGACCAGAACATATAGGAGCCACAGATCAAACTACATCTAGAAAAGAAAAAAACACTCTTTTTCTTAACCTCAAAAGATATCCACCAAAGATCAGACTACAACACAGACAAATTCTCTACCCTTTGGAATCTGTTAATATTGTTTAAAGATTGATAAACACAAGCAATAAACATGTGACACTTATTGTGTGATTTGATCTCAGTGTTTGTGTAAACATGTCTAAGAGCAAACAATAGACAATTTTGAATTGTTGTGTGTAAAATGTGTCAGACAACAGGTTTTGCTTAACAATTTGTAAGTTTAAATGTACTCATATTGTTATGATACTTCTCAAAGTGGTGAAACAGAGAAATATGTATTCCTCTCTTATATCTTTGGCATCGGTACTATAATTACGAGGTGTCCTATGTCCACGATATGCCGTTCAACACTTTCATCATCAATATCGGAGACATTAGGGGTTCATAAATCTGACTTTTAATTGTACACACTGGTATCTAAAACATGAACATTAGAGAGTGATATGAATCTCCTGCAAGAATTGTGAATACAAAATATCTATGTAATTTTTCACTTTTTATAATTTTTCACTTTGTATACATATACAAAAAAATTGTTTCTTACTACTAAAACTGTTCTTACGAGTGTTTTACAACCTCATTGTCACAAAGCCTTTCACTTGGCATAATAGACTGTCACATATTAGTGTAATTTTTTAGTGATCGTTGGTACTACTAATCCCTGTAATTACTCGATATCCTCTGCCAACATTCACAGAAAGTTGTCAAGCTGTCGAAGATCTTGTAACCTGATGAAAACCCAGCTAATCCTTTACAATAGGATCAATCCATTAAAAATCACCCAGACCATGTTGCTCATCATTTTTGTTTTTCTTAATTTTTTACCAGTTACTCCCCAATACTAAGTGAGCTCAAAACCATGCATAAAATTTTTTTTAGGCTTTTACTTTTTTTTTGGCGGCCATGTTAAGTTTGCTTCGAAACCGATTTTTTGCTGAAATCAAGTTTTGCATAAATGGTTATAATTCTGTTAATTCTGAAGATATGAAGACAAAATAAAAACCAAAATGTTCAGAATAAAATGCTCTAGATTTTTGTCATAACATAGTTTTACCTAAATAGTAAGGGGAGTGGAGAAAAAAAATATATAACTTCCAAGTTTAAATTAACTGAAAACAAGAACTTCAGAGCTGTAAAATCACTAAAAAGGAAGAAAGACTCACCTTTAAATTTTTTTTTCTTTTGTAGATTTATTATAGGTAAGTTTGCTGTAAAAATATGAAGCTTGAGAAGTTAGTCCATTTTTTTATATAAATTTTTAAAAATACCTAATCGACAAACTTTTTCAATATTTGAAGAAGAGTATCTCAAAAAGGACTGAGTCAAAAATTATGAAATTAATTCACAAAGCACATCTTCATGGTATAAACAATTGTTAGAAATTTGGTGACTGAGATTCAACTGGTTCCAGAGTTATATGGAATCAAAGTTTTCAGAAAAACTATGCATTACGCGCATAATGAATGGTAATGAAGGATGAACATGCTTTTCTTTTAAAAGAAATTAATTAAAAATCAGTCCACATTGCATAAAAATGCATAAACATGAAAAAGAAGATAGCATATTTTTAAATGGAAAATTAAATAAATTAATAAGTATTAATTTATACTCATTTATATTTATACTAAAAATAATAAATGGTGCAAATAATAAATTGTAAGGTTTCATTTAGACACCTGTAAGCAATATTCAGTTTATTACTTGTTGGTAGAAGTTTTCATACAAAAGCTTTCTTGTCTGTACAAGTCTTCATCTGCAGGTGTAAGAAACCTGCATGTTCAGACTTCAACAATCCCCTCCACAAGCAAGTGTTGCAATGACTCAGTAGCCAGTAGCTCTTGGAACCTTTCTGAGTGAACATGTAGTGAAGTTGTGTAGTAATGTTTTATATTTTACTGTAGTGCTTTAATAAAAGTCTTTATATTTTTAATACTTAAAAATATTCTACCAAAAGGGAAGTCACAAGAGCCAGCATGCAAAGACCTTACAATGACCAAATTCTTACTCCAGAGTACATGTACAAATACTGCACTGAAAAAATAACTGGAATTACATACATCTTTGTTCCTGCAGAAGAAATCAGACAAACTAACAAAAAGATTTGAGCTTTGCTTGCCTGTGAAAGGTACAAGAGGGTATCATCGATTCACTCCTGTGACTGACAATGTAATCAGATGGTACACCACATCAAAAAGTAAAGAATTTGATGAGCACAAAACTTCAATCGTTTTCACTAACACAACATCCTTTACAAACAATGACTTTGTTGCGTGCATTTACGAAGATCAGTGATGGCTGGGTATCGTCAAAGACAAGAGTGATCAAGAAAATGATCTACTGGTGAACTTTTTTAATCCAGCTGGCCCAAAAACTGCCTTCCAGATATCTAAAATGGATGAGGTATGGGTTCCAGTGAATAAAGTTCTAAGGAAGATCACTCCTACAGAACTAACAACAATTTCTTGGAGAACGCACAACATTAGTGAAAAACTGTGCAATGAAATTTCTACACTCTTTAATATTTTAATTAAATTATGAACTTTCATGCTAAGGCCTATTGTGTAATTGATCTGCCAAGCTTTTTATCATGTTGGTAAGATTAAAATATTAATAAACATTGCATTTTTAGTGTATCAGTCATGTATGTGTTTAATTTTCATCTAAATGCAACTAATTATTTATGCTTAGTAAAATTGGCTACATCAACGATAACGTTCAGCATGTTCTTGTGAATCCCTAATGTTTTTAGCTATTAACTGAAAAAATATGTTTCTTAGTGAATAAGTAAGTTTCAAATCTAATTTACCATTATACGTACTGTGCATACGACAGTTTTTCTGAAAAATTTGATTCCATATAACTCTGGAACCAGTTGAGTCTCAGTCACCAAATATTTAACAAATGTTTATATCATGAAGATGTAATTGGTAATTAATTTCATAATTTTTGACTCAGTCCTTTTTGAGATGCTCTTCTTCAAATATTGAAAAAGTTCGCCGTTTAGGTATTTTTAAAAATTTATATAAAAAAATGGACTAACTTCTCAAGCTTCATATTTTTACAGCAAGCTTACCTATAATAAATCTACAAAAGAAAAAAAAATTGAAGGTGAGTCTTTCTTCCTTTTAGTGATTTTACAGCTCTGAAGTTCTTGTTTTCAGTTAATTTAATCTTGGAAGTTATATATCTTTTTCTCCACTCCCCTTACTATTTAGGTAAAACTATATTTTGACAAAAAATCTAGAGCATTTTATTCTGAACATTTTGGTTTTTATTTTGTCTTGATATCTTCAGAATTAACAGAGTTATAAACATTTACACAAAACTTGTTTTCAGCTAAAATTCGGTTTCAACTTAAAATGGCCGCCAAAAAAAAAGTAAAAGCCTAAAAAAAAATTTAAACACTGTTTTGAGCTCACTTAGTATTGGGGAGTAACTGGTGAGAAAAATAAGAAAAACAAAAATATTGAGCAACAAATTTTTTTTTTATCTGGGTGATTTTTAATGGATTGACCCAATATCAACTCTTCTGACCAAATGTTCCTTTCACTTTTCTCAACAAAAGCAATAAAACTGTAAAAGCTGCACCAAACTGATTTTTGGTCAACATGGTTCACTACCTAACGATTGCTCTCAATTGTTGCAGAACCTACACAAGTGTTCGAGAAAACAAAATGTGACATTTTTTCTGGAAGTAGAAAGGACACACCTCGCAGAAGAAAGTTTCTCATCAACTTGCACCAGATATTGGCTCAGTGTAAATGGAAAAGCAAGTTGATTCTGGAATAAGTGTCGCAAGTTTATTGCTCGAGTATACACAGCCTTAGTATATGTATTAATTTCTTAAGTTTTCTGAAATATAGTGCATTATAACATTAAACATAAATCAGACCACTACATGAAGATTAACATTCCAATAAATTGTTATATTTACTTTCTAGTAAAAATTATAACTATATTACTTTACAAACCACAGATAAAATCCTAATCAAATATTTAGTTTAACATCAATGTTAAAACTTGATCAAATTTATCTAGACTATTTCTTCTTCATTTAAAATGCCTAGTTTTCATGTAGCTTTAAAAACAATCGATTAGTTAATTCCTTAGAGTTTCTAAATTGTGTTAGATTAAAATAAATATGCAAAATGAAAATAAAAAAATTTCCAATAGCTGAAGCAACACAGGAAATAAGAAAGTAATCTTAAAAAATTAAACTACTTGTGCGACATTTAGGTTTTCATTATTCTCCTGGATAATAAATGCTACTCAAAAATAACAAAATAAAAACATAAATCCATTATACCATACACATAGATCCATGCAGGTATAGCAGCGGGCTTATAATAGTTGATAAAATGTGACAGTAGATAGACAAAAACCATTTTCATCTACGTCATTAAATTAACAAAATGGGTTGAGGAGATAAGAAAAGAAATGGAAAAAGTTGTTATCCATCCAGATGAGATAGATAATAGAAGAGTGTTTCAAGATATATTTTAAAACTTCAAAGTTTTTCCAGGTACCATGTACAAAAGTCACCAAGACCACTTGGTCTGAAGAAAGGAGGAGGAACCTCAGTGAAAAAATGAAAAACAAAATTGGGGAGAAGAATAAGGCAAAACAGTAGTCCAGTTATTTTCCTTGGACCAAAATAGGACAAAATTAAAAGAAGGAATCACAACTATTTAAGCAGTTTCAAAGGGAGGGAAATGTTACAATACAAAATAAAGTAAGGGAACACCAGTCACTTTACTTACCTTAGGAATATTAGAGACAATTTCATAGGTAACTCCCGTCTGTGTTAAGAAATCGGTTCTCACTATTTTCCTGCGTATTCTATCTGTGATGCTTTGTCGTTTATAAATATTTAAGGCAAGCCTTTTCCTCAGGACAAGATCCATTGTGGCAGGGTGAGAGAGTCGCACAGTTGTTTTTAGAATAAGGTATACACGTTCATTAGCTGAAACAGAAAAGTTGTATCAGAAATTCTTTCCAAATATTGAAAACCAAAAACTATAAACCTAAGGTAGTATCACATCCTTCATTTTCTTCAATACACACATAAACAAATAAATCATAATAATTAAAAAATGAGTTTACAGAATATTTTCAATAGAAGCTATCATTCTATGCATTACACCATCGATACAATTAATTTGAACAAAAATCATATAAATTTAATGTCAATGTCTGGTAGGCAGAATATTCTGGACAACAGATATCCTCCAGGCCTCAATCTCCAATAAATCCCACTCACCAGACCCAGCACTTATTATCACTACTATTTATATTGCTTACATTTTATTTTTTGTACTTAAAAGTTTTTCAAAACAAAATTTAATGCTTTAAGGCAGTAAAACTAAGAAGGGATAGGGAAATATGGCCCAACACTTACCACAGATGAAGGCTGCTGGGATGACGAACACAAAAAAGAAAAAGAAAAAAGAGAAGCGCGATATTTCGGCATACAGCCTTATTCGTACAGAAGTGAGACACCAGACGGAGTCAGATCTGTACACAGATACTGCCATCCGGTGAATGGCGTCACCGGCGCGGATGGTATTATTCACCCGCATCCCATTGAAGGATACACTGGAGCTGATACGTCACCAGTTTGAACCAGCCATTGTGGACCTTTTGAAACATGTACTGACATCCATATATTTCACTTACTGTGAACAAGTGGACAGGGTTGCCATGGGATCTCCAGCTTCTCCTGTAGTCACCAACTTATACATTGAGCATTTCGAATAGAAAGCCCTGCAGGGATCAGCTCTCAAGCCGACATGTTTTTACAGATATGTCAAGGATACATTTGTGTGTGGCCGCATGGAAACAAGACGTTACATGAGTTTCTGGAATATTTTAACAGAATTCATACTAGCAAAAAGTTCACTATGCAAATGGAAAAGGACAGTCGCCTACCTTTCCTCGACATCATAATTGAAAGAAAGCAGACGGAACGCTAGGGCATAGTGTATACAGAAAATCGACCCACACATACCAGTATCTGGGCGCCATGAGTTTTCACCATCCTATGCAGCGCAACACTGTTTTAAATACTCATGTGCATAGAGCTAGAGTGATTGCTGACAGAGACAGCCTGCCACAAAAACTGGAACAGCTGAGAACTATCTTCAGGCAGAATGGATACTCCGAGAGGCAGATAGAAAGGAAAATTTAACGTAAACTGGGGAAAACTCCAGTCCAACAGGAAGAAACCCCCAAGAACACCGCCTTTCTGCCATTCGCCGGAAACACCTCAGGGAAAATTGGCAGAATCCTCGCACGGCATGGAATAAAATGTTTCTACCAACCACCAGCCAAAATACGGGACTACCTCCGTTCCGTCAAGGATGATCTTGGACTAAGAGTTCCGGGGATTTATAGCATACCATGCGAGTGTGGAAAGACCTACATCGGTCAAACTATCTGCACTATAGAAAACCAGTGTGAAGAACATAAACGCCACCTCCGCCTAGGACAGTATAACAAATCAGTGATCGCCAAACATGTGAATGACCATGGCCACAGAGTAGAGTTCAATAATGTTAGGATACTGGCTATTACTTAACATTTTTGGGAATCTGTTATCAAAGAAGTGGTCGAAATTCAACAGGCCAACATATTCAACAGAGACAGTGGTCTGTGTCTTAGTGAGGCATGGAAACCAGCCTTGGCAAATATCCACAAAGAACGTGGTACTTCTATCCAGCTGCCGCCATAGAGGGCTTTATATTAGCTCGGGCCAGAACAAGAACCATAGCCACGCCCACTGCCTGCCAGCCAGCCACCAGTTGGTTGCGGGCCTGGCTCATAGTAAGCCATCGCTGATGCCACGCAGCTGCCGGATGCGGACATGTATATAAGGAAGAGCGGCACCCATACCATCTCAGTATCTGTGGGTCAGCTGGCCACTGAAGATGTCTCCACACCAGAAGAAGACGGAAGCCGTTGTAATATCGTGTTTCCTCAACACAATCCGGCGGTACACCCGTCAAGAATACATTACTACGCTGAAATATTGCGTGTTTCTTGTGTTTGTTCATTTTTATGTTCATCATTCCTAGCCGCCTTCATCTGTGGTAAGTGTTGGGTTGTAATTCCCTATCCTTCCTTAGTTATATATATATATATATATAATAATTACTAATATTTTTTCACATTTTTGCTCAGTTTCCATATTTTTCCGATGTGTTGTAATTTATAATATTTTTTCCTCCCGCAATTGACATTTCTTGATTGTTCCATTTCACAATTTTTCTGAATTATCATTTTTGGACAATATTTCCACTGATTCTTCATACAGCACTAAATTAGTAATATTTTTTATCACATTTTATCATCATTTCTGAATTTTTCCACTGTGCTGTGTCCTTTGTAACATATTCAGATATTCCCTTTGTTACACTTAGCCTTTCATCTTAACAGTTGTTTGGACAGTTTTAGGCCTCATATTAATCAATTTCCCCTAACATGTCACCCATAGATTCATATATCTCTTCCTACAAGTTTCACACCTTCCGCCTTTCCAAACTGCGTTCACACACTCTCTTTCTTCAATCCTGCCTTTCTCTAAATATTCCTCCAACACTCTGTCTCTGGCTGCCATCCACAAATCCACCCACCACTCCATGTCTTTCATTTTACCCAATCATTTAACTTCACCAAACTTGTCCTTCAACAGCTCTTGTTCAATGCAGACCGGCATTCTGCCCAGCTTATCTCCCTACAAAAAATTATTTGCCTGTCTGCCTCAAACACAATTAATCAGTTACAGCAGATTCTCACAGATTGTTTACAGATCCAAGCAAAACAAGCACAAAAACATCTGTGAATCTGCACTTGCAAAGAATCTGGCTATGTGTCTACCCCTACCTCACCAACACCCCAATCATACTCAACACACTCTTACAGCTCCCTTGATTTCCAAAACCCCTTGTCTTGCCAACATTATCAACCTCCCCCACCCAACCTATCTGCCACCCACTCCAAAAGCCTCCATCCTACCTCCTGCTAAACCACAGCAGTCTGTGGTTAACCTTTCATCTTCTCCTTTATCAGTATCTCAACTCTCTGTTCTCTCGAAGGGATTGTCATTTTCCCTAACCCCAAAGTTTGACCATGCTGCTTTGGTTCGGGACTCTTTAGCATTCTGCCGCACACTCCAGTGGCTTACCACTTTGCCACACGGGATGGTAGTGATTTTTGGCATGATGAGACTGAGCCCTGCCTAGAGCGTTTCGAACCTCCATCCAAATTAGATCCACCTTTCCTTCCTCAACACCATCCCCTCCTTATGTTCCAGGGATTCCTCACTTCCAACCTGTCCTCAAAATCTTTTCTCAACTTCATTTCCCACTCCGAAAACCTCAGTACTATCGAAACCCGTGCCATGACAGAACTGTCTAAGAATAGGAACATCATAATTCTCCCAGCTGACAAAGACTCAATGACCATAGTCATGGACCGCAGTGACTACGAGACTAAAGCATCGAGTCAGCTCTCTGACACCACCACATACCTTCCACACCCTACAGATCCTACAACTTCAATATGCCAAGAAGTATGTGCTCTCCTTAACGTCCAAGGCCCCTTACAAGGACTCTCTCCAAACTCTTTCTCCCTCCTTACCCCACAAAACCCCTGTACCCCCCCCCCCTTGTACCTTCTTCCCAAGACCCTCAAAACTGGAAATCCGGGGTGACCTATAGTTGCGGCATATGGGTATCCCACTGAACGGATTTCAGCTTTTGTGGATCAACACCTCCAGCCTTTTGTACAGGACCTCCCTTCATTCATAAAAGACATCCCACACTTCCTTGAACGACTTTCCACAGTCCCAATTCCTCTACCAGCTGACTCCTTCCTTGTCTCCATAGATGTCTCTTCCCTTTACACCAACATCCCTCGCGGACAAGGCCTCAGTGCCATGGAACACTTCCTGGAAATGCGACCTACCGACAGCATCCCCAAGACATGCTTCCTTATTTCCTTGGCTAACCTCATCCTGTCTAACAAC
This sequence comes from Vandiemenella viatica, assembly GCA_031002005.1. Lineage (NCBI taxonomy): Eukaryota > Metazoa > Arthropoda > Insecta > Orthoptera > Morabidae > Vandiemenella > Vandiemenella viatica. Next base: position 247,084,631 of record JARYHS010008074.1, read on the forward strand.
TACTATTCCTTCAACTCACAAATTTACCACCAGATACGCAGCACTGCGATGGGCACCCACATGGCACCATCCTATGCAAACCTTTTCCTGAGCCGTCTGGAACAACGATTCCTCAACAATGTTTCCATTTGTAGTTCAGATACACAGATGACATTTTTATGATCTGGACCCACAAAGAGAATCATCTAATAGACTTCCTCAACTCCCTAAACAACCACTCTATCAACTTTACCCGGACATACTCCCACAGCCATGTTACCATTCTTGATGTTTCCGTCCATAACGGGTGCCTGCATACCTCTGTTCATATCAAACCTACAAATCTGCAGCAATATCTTCATTTTAACTCATCCCTCGCACATCAAACATGCCCTTCCTTACTGTCTGGCCGTCCATGGAAGGCGCATCTGCTCTGATGAAGAACCTCTTTCCCAATATACAGAAAACCTGTCTGGAGCTCTCATCTCCCACAGCTACCCTCCTGATTTAGTACACAAACCAATCTCTCATGCTATAGCCTTTCCTGTACATATCCACTCTAAGACTGTACGCCTTGAAACTAACTGCAGCCCCGCTTTCATCACTCAGTTCTTCACTGGTTTCGAGTCTATTAACCTAATCCTTCCCTGTGGGCATGACTTCCTACATTCTTTCCCTGGGATGCACACCATTCTCCATAAAATTCTACCCACTGCCCCATGCAGATCACCAAATCTAAAAAATATCTTGGTTCACAAGTAGTTACCCAGTAATTCACCCAAACTGCCACAGGGATCATTCCCGTGCAACAGACCCTGTTGTAAAACATGCAGCATGCATCCAGCCAATAACACTTACTCCAATCCTACCACAGGCGAAACACCCCTCCTCATTGGTCATGCTACTTGCATGACAACACACCCCATAAATCAACTTACATGTCTCCATTGCTCCAGCTCATACATAGGCCTCACTACTAACCCCATAGCTATCAGAATGAATGGCCACAGGCAGACAGTGTATACTAACAATGAGGCCCATCCAGTTGCAAAACATGCCAGTTCCTGAATAATTTTAACATCTGTTTCTCAGTTAGGGCAATCAGAGTTTTCCCTGACAACACAACCTCCTCTGAACTAGACGGAAACTAGCCTATCAGAATATCCTGAACACCAGACATCCTCCTGGCCTCAATCTCCAATAAATTCCTCCCACCAAACCCAGCACTTATTATCTCTACTATTTACATTTCTTATATTTTATTTTTCACTTATAGTTTTTCAAATTTGATTTATATATATATATATACCTGTATATATATCCTCACTCAGTTATTATGTTGGTCTACCACTTTCAATGATAATGTACCGTCAACAGTATCGATCCAATATTTTAGCTTCCCCCCCCCCCCCCTTCATACACTACCATCCGTGGTGACGCCATACACCAGACGGCGGTCTCTGCGTTCACATCTGACTCTGCCTGGTGTCTCTCTTCTGCACGCCGAAATTCTGAGCTTCTCTTTTTTTTTTTTTTCTTTTTTTGTCATCCCAGCCTTCTTCATCTTTGGTAAGTGCTGGGTCATTTTTCCCTATCCTTCCTTAGTTTTATTACCTTAAAGCATTTCCCTACTTATTGTATTTATATACATTTTCTCTGTTCAAATATTTACTTTTTCAAACACATAACCTGCTACATGAGCTACCGGCCGTGTTGGCTAACTCAGTTGGCTGCCAACCTCCAACATGCAGCCATCTCATTCCATTACTGAGGAAGGGCTGTAGGCTCGAAAATTTTACTCTATGTGTGTACGAGTTTTTCCGTGTCTCGACGCCGCAGTAATCCTCTTCTATGATAAGCTGTGGTTTTTCTCATATATATACATATACAGAAATTACTAATGTTAGGTATGACAAGGCAGCTATTTCACTGTCATTCACTATATTGGAATTAGGTCATCATTGGTGTTATGAAGGAAACGCGAATGGCGATTTTATAAGGTGCAACAAAGAAGTAATGAGACTGATTGATTGTGCATGATGTAACAACTCTTTGGCCTTGATCTCCTCACCACTACTAGGCCAAGAGCATTTTGATGGCTTCCTCAACTTCTTCATTACTGAATGGATTAGAAAGAGCAAAGTTATTTCATAGGATTTTATCCATATCAATCGTCTCTTTCTCTCCTGAGTGGTTAACGCTCTGGCCTCGCATTTGGGAGGATGCCAGTTCGAATCCCCGTCTGGGCATCCAGACTTGGGTTTTCCATGGTTTCCTCAAATCACTCCAGGTGAATGCCAGGATGCTTCCTTCAAAATACCATGGCCAGATTCCTTCCCGTTCCTTGTCCCCACTCCCATCCCACCTTGACAAGGTGTAAAGCCATAAGTAAAAAAAAAAATCTATATCTGCTTTTTCAAGGCAGGATTATTGGGACTTTATCAGCTCTTGTTTTGATGTGCAGTGCCATTTCAGTTGGTGTGATTCCTGGCTCCTCTTTCCATGTGTTTGAGGTTGCAATGATTTTTCTAAGGAGAGACCATGCATTTCTACTGGAATGAGTAAAGCTCATTTGAGAAGTTAGTTCTTTCCATTTCTGTTTCATCCCTCCATTCAGTTTTTCCAATATTCTTTTTCCTGTTTACCGTTTTTTCATAATTTTCATACAAAGTTCGGTTAGATGCGTCCCAGCATGGAATGTATTGTTTCCTGTATCCTCGAGGGATGTTTCGTCTCGCTGCAGCAATAACAATACCTACAAATCTCTTGTAGCTTTTTGCCATTGGAGTATCCATCGCAGGTTACTATCTACCTTGAAGCTATATTGCTTCCAGTTTGCCTTCTTTATGGTCCACTTCAGCATATGAATGGATCTGATAACAGGTATTGTATCACCAATACTGATTAGTGTGGGTCTGTGTTACTTTCTTGGAAAATTCTGAAGGATTTTCGTTGTGTAGTCTAAAGGTTTCCTTTCATCTGTGGAAAAAACCAGATCTAGATTGATTTCAGATTGGCATCTAGGGGCGTGGAATGTTTCCCTTTCTTTATCACCATAGCTGAGATACAGGCCTTGACGTTCACATCACATAGTAAGTTTCTCTCCATTTTCATCAGTATTTGGGTAACCCCAAAATGAGGGGGTTGCAGATTTAGATGGTGGCGATCCTCATATCACGCAAACCAGCAGATGATGCTTTAAGCTACCAACCTATTGCTCTAATCATTATTTGCTATAAGCTCCTAGAATGTTTTATCCTTAACTGTATTCAAGAAATAATAAATAATATAACAGCAACATACCAGATAGGTTTCAGATTCAAACAGAGTTGTTATGAACATGTATTTGCACTGACATCATATATTGAGGCTGAATTTCAAAAGAATTCAAATATATCAGTAGCTTTTGTTAATCTAACAGCAACATATGATATGGTCTGGATAGATGGACTACTACTTAAACTTAAAAAGCATGTATCCTTCATGAAACTATCATCGCCCCCGAAGAACAAGCTGACAAAGCAAATATTTCAAGGTCACCATTGGGCAAAAGACAAGTAAGTCATTTACAGTAAAAAAAAAAAAAAAGGGATTACCTCATGGGTCAGTACTAGCTCCATTGCTATTCAACTTGTACACCAGTGACATACCTGAAACAGCAATAAATTCTGCTACACTGATGACTTAGCTATCACTTTCCAAATTACCACACTAGAGGAAGGTGAAAGCACTCTCTCAAATGACTTAGAAACCTTGAATGAGTACTATATGAAGTGGAGACTTTGTCCAAATCTGATGAAAACAGAAGTATGCGCATTCCACTTGAGCAATAGAATAGCGTATTGGCAGCTCAAAGTGAAATTTTGCAGCCAAAGAGTAAAACATAATTTCTACCCTAAATATCTTGACATCACCTTAGACCATTCTTTAAAGCTAAAAAAAAAAAAAAAAAAAAAAAAAAAAAAGCCCTGGATAACACAAGTCAGAAAACTTAAGAGACAGAACATCATGAAGAAACTAGCTGGTACCTTGTGGACTCATGTGCACCAGTGTGGCAACGTAGTGTTCACACCAGAAAAATCGATGTCCATCTGAACGAGTGAAGGAGAGTAATGAGTTCCACAAACTAAAATCCACCCCAGTCCCCTGGTTACATATCATCAGCAATATACCACCTCCAGAGGTAAGACGCCATAAAGCAATGGCATGTGAGTGGATAAAACTATCATCCAGACCATCCACAGGATCTCCCAATCCACGAGGTCTTCAATGACCAACCCCCCCCCCCCCCCCCCACTCATCTTAAACCCAGAAATCTGGTATGGCATGACGTATTTGACTTTGATGTCAAGGAAGAATGGTGACAAAGCTGTAACTCTAAATATGTTAAACACCATAATATTGAAGATGCTACAACTGGACTTTCGGGATTCCATCTGAAGAGAGACCAGTGATTCAGACTAAATCACCTAAGAATGGGCTGCGCCAAATGCAACGTCATGCTCTATAAGTGAAGACTTTAGGAGTCTCCTGTCTGTGACTCTGGAGCTTCTTCCCAGAGTGCACGTAACATCATCAAGGAATGCCTCTAAGGAAGTACGATGGATCATATCAATGTGTTAACAGTGCTAAAACTTCCTTCATAGCATTGCTGCAACAACTGGACATCAATTTGTGAATGCTACCAACATTCTTGTCTTTGTATATGTTGTACATATCCTCTTATATCATATATGGGCAACCCTCGGCCCCCGGGCCGGATCCGGCAATCCATCAGCTTCAATCCGGCCCGCAAGAGATTCAGAAATTTCAAATAAGCTTCAAACTCAAGTCTCTCATTAATTTTCATTTGATTTTTCTATCTATTTTTGTTAATTTGCTTTTTGTATGTTTGATTATGCTATTGTAATTCCAATAAATAATAAAATATGTGAATTTTTATCAACTTTTTATTCATTACTATCTACTTCTTTCTTACCTACGGCCCGCGACCTCATTAAGTCCGGCCCGTGACATGATTAAGTCCCGAAATTACGCCCTCAGCTAAGCAAAGGTTGCCCATACCTGTCTTATATAAAATGCAAATCTGGATACTGTGTACGTCGCCTATAGCTACTGGCTAGAGAATGGTCACATGCCAGCCTTCACTCGCCAATCAACAGCCACCATATTACATTCATTCCTTCATGTTGGTTTTTGTTTATTTATGACAATTAGATGCAGAAATTTGTGTAAGGGGAAAGGAATTCGGTATTTGCACTATTTTATCTGTATCACTTATAAAAAATAGGTTAAACCATAAACTAAGAATTTTTTTGGCAGATGATAAGAAACAATGAAGTTTATTAAAAACTCAGAGAAGCGTACGTATCGCAAAATGTATCAGTCAAATAATTAACAGGTATCCATTTTCGAAATTATAATCTACGTCATCTAAAGCAAAATCCATTTATTTATGTAAAATCCTAACCAAATACTCTGATAACATAACCAGAATAACGTATTCATATAACGAAAGGTATAATTAAAAATGAATTATACGTTTTTCCTTATAAGCTTGTCCAGAATAAATTCCTACTACCATTAAATATGATACCCTTAGTTTTTGATACATGTGTTAGCTATTAAACAAAATTTAAGATAACCTTTTTACTATATTTAAATCATCAAGGATGTGACTATTTACTGTATAAGCGACGTGACAATTGAACAACGATATTATTGCCTCAAAATATCAGTGAGCAGAGATATTAGGAATTATTAACACAGTTTAATACATATCAAATGCTATGAAATTAATTGCCATAATACAGGCATTAAGCTTGCCTTTCGTAGCATTTTATTCTTAAAAAAAATGTGTAAAAATATTTCGGTTACGTGGAACTATGACTACGTTTCAGTAACATGTCGCTAACGAAAGTAACATTTAAGAAACTTTAATTTCTCATGGTCTCTGCTATAATGTAACTGCATTGCCAGATAAAACGAAATAGTCTGTTGTGGAAGTAGCTACATACGAAGAGCAGGGGGAAAAAATTAATGTGAGGCAATTATACGTCACAAAGTTTCAATTGAAACGTTTGTTTAAATTTACATATTGCTTTTTATTTATCTAAGGCAACTAGATGCAAAAATTCATATAAGGAGAAGAGTATTCTATGTTTACATTATATTATCTGTATCAGTTATAAGAACTAGATTAAAACATAACCTTAGAATTGTTTTGGCAGAAGAACTCAGAGAAAGTTTACACAAAATGTACGAATCACAAAATATATCATTCAAATAAATGACAGTTATCCATTTTTGATATTATGCTTTCCGTCATTTAAAGTAAAATAAAGTAAATAAATCGGGGTTACTGGAGATCGCAATTCTGCCAGAAATTGCCATGGTAAAACTAAAGACTCCTCAAGAAATACTTTCCAAAGTACGTTTAACTGTATTATGCTGGTCCAGGTATTACAACCTAATTTTTGCTTGAAAATAATTTCTTGCAATTGACTACAGCAGTATTATAACATCATTACTGAATGTTACACGGCCAATTGGCTATGTGAATGTTATTTATTTGGAATCGCGATCTCTAGTAGGCCCGATCGTTATTAATTTTTCCTTACAAGCTTTTCCTGAATAAATTCCTACTACCACCATTGGTGATGCTCATTGTTATTCATATGAGGGTAATAGAAGCTAAGATTTTCAAATGCAATATAAGTGGAGGTTGTGGTTAAGTTGACCAGAATCGCAACTGACACATTTTGATACAGCATAATTTACTCAGAAATGAGGTTTACAAACCAATAAAACTGCTTTTATAAGTGCCATGTTACTGAAAGTATTAATTATGCAGGTGGAAGTAGTTCCATATTTAACATGCTGAATTGTGCCTGGACCAGGAATAAAACTGATATTACATGGATAGCAAAAGTTTTGAGGATTCCTAATTTGTTTTGGTTCTATACTTCCGTCGTCATTAATTCAGTAGAAGTTACTTCTGTATGGCTAAGTGAACTGCAAATGACATAAGTAGACCATTACAAAATCAAGGCCATTAGCATTATGTAATAACAAGTCTGTATAATTAACCAACTGCAAACAAACGAACTGCCAGAATATTGCGTTCAAACAGTCTTTTTTGACGGGCTCGAAGCTAGTATTTATATATATACTGTGTATATATATATATATATATATTACATTAGTTGCTTAGCCATATGAGAAATAAATAAAAGTACAAGAGCACACTGGTTCAACTGTCAATCTCGAGAAATATTACAGTTGATGACCACGTTTTTATAAATCGTACTGCAGAATGGTATACTGATCCTTTTTGTATGAAACTCTGTGAGAATGTGATGTCAACATATGACAAGCTTAAGATGGTTTTTGTAGATGTTAGAGTTTGCAATGGTGCTCATAGGGATAACCTAGACCAGGTCAAAAATGAAATACCTGCTCTTGTGCTTCTTCAGACATACAGGCATTGTTCATAATGAGTGGATGCCTCCTCAGGAAACAGTAAACCAATATTCCTTCAAAGAAATTCTACGAAGACTTTAAAAAGAAGTTTTTCAGCTCAAACATTGCAGATGATTGGATTCTTCATTATGGTAATGTGCCATTCCTAGCTTTACTGCCGGTTAAACAGTTTTTAGTCTAAAAATACATTTAAGTACTACTAAAACCATCTTATTCACCAGATCTGGACACATGTGACCCTGTTCTGTTTCCAAAATTCAGATAGATAATCAAGGAATGCCATTTTAAAACAAAAAGAGGTGTTCCAAGAAACTGATAACAACGGTCTCAGATGACATTCTAAGAGAAGAGTTAAAAAATACGAGGGCCGTTCAGAAAGTAACCTCCGATCGGTCACAGTGCGGGTGGTGGGGGCGACGCCATCTGTGCATTCACGCACTCAGCAGGTCAGTCGGCATCAAGCCGCGGTCGAGTGAACGTCGTACCTGCACTAGTTTAGTTTTTGTGGCAGTTTGAAATGTGTGCTGCAATAGAAAACCCCGCCAAATGTGAAGTGCGTGCTGTCATAAGGTTTTTTACAGCCAAAGGATATTCTGCAGCAGCTATTCATCGTGAGCTTTGTGCCGTGTACGGACCAAGAGTTATGAGTGAAGGAGTTGTCCGTGAATGGGTACGTTTATTTAAAAGTGGACGAGAAAACGTTCATGATGAAGAGAGGAGTGGTAGACCATCATTGGCGACTGACGAACTCGTTCAGACAGTTGATGCAAACGTTCGTAAAAATCGACGTTTCACAATGTCGGAGTTGTCTACTGTTTTTCCGCAGATTTCTAAGACTCTCTTGTACGAGATAGTGACAGCAAGATTGGGTTACCGTAAGTTCTGTGCACGATTGGTGCCCAAAATTCTTACCGACCACCACAAAACTCAAAGAATGGCCTCTGCATTAGACTTTCTGTCATGTTATGAGGACGAAGGAGAACCATTGTTAAACAGAATCGTGACCGGTGATGAAACCTGGATTAAGTACGTGAACCCTGAGACAAAAGAACAATCAAAGATGTGGGCACATTCAAATTCGCCTACCAAACTAAGAAAAGTCTTGCAAGATTTTTCTGCCAGAAAACTGATGGCAACGGTGTTTTGGGATGCCAAAGGGGTGTTGTTGGTTGAATTCATGGAACGTGGGAAGACCATTAATCAAGACGTGTACTGTGAAACACTAAAAAACTTACGACGGGCTATACAGAACAAACGCCGTGGTATGCTGACTTCCGGTATCTTTTTTTTGCACGATAACGCCCGTCCTCACTCTGCTCGCAGAACAACGGCCCTTCTTGAGTGCTTCAAGTGGGACGTTATCAACCATCCACCTTACAGCCCAGATCTGGCGCCAAGCGATTATCACCTCTTCATGCATATGAAGAAATGGCTCGGGTCCCAGCAGTTTGATGACGACGAAGAGAAAAATAGTACAAAGATGTAGTTGTAAGATGTATATATTAAAATATTTTTATTTAACTTGGTGTATTTTTTTAAATCAACCGGAGGTTACTTTCTGAACGGCCCTCGTATATGGAACATGTTATTAAAACAATCCAAATTAAATGCATATGAGCTGTGCTAAAAAATGGGAATTTTCATTATTATTATCATTATTTCTTTTTCTTTTTTTAAGCATTTCGTTTATTCATCTACATTGATGTTACCCTTTTCAGAATACTACCTATTAGATATTATGCACTCATGCCAGTGCTTCTTCCAATGCCCAAAACACTTCAGGAACTTGATCTTTGGGATAGCTTTGAGCTCTTTCAGCGATGGACTTTTAATCTCATCTATGCTCGTAAAACGACGGCCCTTGAAGGTGCTCTTTATTTTTGGGAACAGAAAAAAGTCACATGGGTCCATGTCGCAAATACTGAGGCTGAAGTATCATTACCATGTTATTTTTTCATGAACAAGCAATGAAGTGTGAGCAAGTGCATTATTGCAATAAATTGCTTTGCCACAAATCCAGGCTTCATTTGGACTGTTTCATGCAAACGGTATTGAACTTGAAGACAGTATTCCTTAATGATCATTTGACCTTGTGGCAAGAACTCATGGTGCACTATGCCATTAAAATCAAAGAACACTGTGAGCATAATCTTCACATTTGACTGGACTTGATGAACTTCTTTTGGAATTGTCAATCCAGAATCCCTCTACTGGGAAGACTGAGCATTAGTTTTTACATCATACCCATAAATCAATGTTTCATCACCTGATATGACATGTTTCAATAGTTCTGCATCATTGTTGCCCTCATGTAGTGATTCCTGAGCAACTTCCAATTGCGCTGTTTTAGTTCGAAATTCAACACTTTTGGAAAAAATTTTGCTGCTACACGTTTCATACCGAAAACAGACAAAAAAAATTCACGGCATGAGGCAACTGATATGCCAACATCATCAGCAACTTCTCTAATTGTGATTCGGCAATTGTTCATAACCATTGCTTTCACTTTTTCCATGTTTTTATCGGTTATTGATGTGCTAGACCAACACGTAAGCTCGTCATCTCAGTTTCTTCACGGTCATTTTGAAAACACATTTGTAAACCCTTGTTTTACTCATAGTAGATTTAACAAAAGCAATATTTAAGATTTCTAAAATTTTGTTGCACTTAATTCCATTTTTATAGCAAAATTTAATGCAAATTCTCTGATCCATGATTTATACAAATGAAAAATTGACAACTGTATCAAAACCCATGTTATCCTTTTAAAAGCAGAGACTAGATGACAATATAGCTCAAAATGTATTGATACTTTTAAAATACGTTTGCCAACACAACAAGGAAAAAATTCTTGTTACTTTTTGAACATACATCATTATTTTCAGCTTGATTTGATGTCATGTAAGGAGATAACTGGCATCCATCAAATGTAATAGCTTTAGTTTTGTTTACATTCACAATGCCAAATCAATGCTCTGTGGATTTTGTGAATAAACCAATTCCTTTGGAGGGAACCGAATTTAAAACAAGCTAACTATAAACAAGTTTCAATGTGAGTGAACTAGCTGATAAATAATTCTTTTGCAGCTGCCCAATGCTCCTGCTAGAGTTGCAGCCTCACAACCCCTGCGAGCAGACTTTAAAGCTCTCAGCTGGTTATGATTTAAACAGTGAAGGCTCCATGTCAGACGGTATAAGAATAATATTTATTTCCTTTGGCAATCATCAGTGATTGAGTGAATATTGCTTTCTGGTCCACTAGAACCAGCGGACATTTCCCGTAATAAGTGTGACTGAACCTCAGCATCAGTGTTAGTGTCTTTATTATTTATTTTCACTCTTACTACCAGTACAGCTAATTAATCCCAACAGATTACAGAATTACCACCATAAATGTCGGAGATTACAGGCAAGGGTGACAGGATGTGCAGACACATGGTCATTTCACCATGGTGAATGTGAGGTGTTCTAAGGTGGAGGAAGTTGCTGGTACAGTGTTAAGCTCAGTGCAAAATATCAATAGTTCAAGTAGAGCTATGCAGATAGCAGAAGAAGAGATGTCTCTGCAAAAATTACCAACAAAAAATTTCCAGTGGCTCAGAGGACTTAGCAGCAACCAGTAACATGGAAAACTTCCTAGGGACAAGCAACATACGTGAACCATTCTCATGGCTGCTAGCATAAACAACATGACACCATCTACTGCAATAGGTGATGATCGAGCAAATTTGAATGCTCAGAAAAGATTAACAAGTAGATCAAACTGGTATAATGGAGGGCCTTACATTATTTCGGAAAGCAGGGGAAATAATGTTGTTTGGTTGTATCCCATTACAGTTGGTAAACTGATTCATCAAGAAGGTGAGATCGTTGCTAAGAACATAGCTAATATTTCTGCATTTGAATGCAATCACATTAGAATTGAAACAATATCTAGTCTGAGTGAAAATTACTAATGCAAAGTAAAATCTTTTCTAATAAAAAACATAGAAACTTATATACCACCTCCTTAAAAACTGAAAAGGGAATTATATGGAATGTAGACATTTTGTCCATCAAGGAAGATATAATGGCAGTGATAGGTTGTGATGTATGAGTTATTCGTATTATGCACCAAGAAAGCTGTAGTGGTATCTAACAGAGAAGAACAATTCCTATCTGTACTGTTACATTCAAGGCACAAAAACCCCATGGCATAAAATGTTCTGTCGAGCCATACAGCACATCGTCTTACAATGTTGCCACTGTTTGAGATATGGCCACAGTAGCAATAAATCTGAGAGCCAAGTTATGTGTGGTTACAGCACAGGAAACCACTGCAGTAATGAGTATACAAACAACAGGACAAACAACATAAGTACATTGTACGGGACCGCACTGCTCTACAGACCGTAGCTGTCCACAATATGCAAAACATCAACAGATAGAGAGGAAAATGGTTTAGGACAGTATATCTTACCACGAAGCATTAGCAAGCCATGGACATAAAAACTTTGCTTCGGTGACGACTGAATAGTCAGTGTATAGAAGAGGCAATCTCCATCACAATCAAGAAAATTGCTTCTTGTTTACAATGATTCCAAACTTTGCAGTGGCAAAACCAGTCACTGTTCTGAACAGTTTGGAACCATCTCCTAGATGGCCTACATATCAACATCAGATGCTTGTTATAGTAGATGCAGTAAAACAAATTTGATGTTTAATATTAACAGTTGCTCCCTTGGGAATGCCATTCAGATCTCCCATGAATTGCTCGATGAGTCTATAATATTTTCAGTGTCTCCAGTCACTAACAATTCATATAGACAGAGTGCACCAACAGTTAATGATGCTTTAACTATTTAAAAAAAAAAATATATATAAAAAAATTGATATTTCAGATGGCTTTTCTGGCAATTTGGCGAATAATATTAAGGAATATATCGCTAACATGCTGCTAGAAAATACAATTAATACATTCTAACAGAAAGCATTTACAGTACTTACTGAAATGACATTCTGGCAGCTGGAATAATTGAAACCCTGCAACATTTTCTGTCACAGAGAACAAAGTAATAAGAACAGATAGAGCAGGAGGTTCTTGTGGAGTTGCAGTTACTATTAAAGAACATGTAGGGCACCAAGTTATTACCTTAAATATGGCAGACAGTGATCTGGAGGTTTGCGCAATCCACATGAACATTATTTGTCATCAATCGACAACCAGGGGTCTGTATGCATATAAAGAGGATTTAGAATTGTTACTGTCACAACACCTATCACTACTAATATCATGGATGACTTACGCACCCAAAATGGTGCTTGGGGATATTTCGTGATGTGGTTACTTCAGTAGAAACATCCTTGCAACTGTAGGAAATGAACACTTAGTTATTTTAAATGATGGTTCACAAACCCAAATATTGGCTTCTTGTAACAGACAATTGACAATTGACATCACAGTAGCTTCTGCCTGCATCACCATAAAAGTCTCTTAGGTACATATGTGGATTAGACCACATTCCAATAATAAATTCTATAGCAAAAGTGCAGTAGAATAACACAATGTTACTCATAATACCAGGAAGGCTAACTGGTCTTTAAGAGGTATCATTTCAAGATAAATTAATAAACTGGTGAAAACAGTAGATGTAAGGAAAGATCATGATGAAATTTTCTGTTGTATAAATGCTGCAACAGCCAGCCCTATCTGACCCACGATACTACCCAAGAAAAATTTCTCAGAGAACCACAACAGTCTGGTGGGATGATGAGTGTTATCCAGTGAAAAATCACAGGAAGATGGGCTTGAAGAAATATCTCAAGAGAATTTTCTAATACTTGAGCAACGAAATTTCTGAAAAAAAAACCCCTAATGACAAATAAAATTAATTTTGTGAGAACCAAAAAAATGTCTAGAAACAAAACATTGACAGAAGCTTGGTGCTAGATAAAATTACTTAATGCTACAATGAGTAGGCATAACAATATAAGGAAAATTAATTCCAAAACACTGGAAAAAACTATTGGAACATCTCGCACCACCATACTTTGACATGCAGATCAGTCTATGTAATTGATTAAAAAAGAACCCTTTTTTTGCATCAGCTCTCCTTAAATGAGTTTATGATGGCAATGAAACTCAACCACAATTCTGCTTCAGATCCAGACAGTATATGTTATTCTATGCTTTAACCATTTACTGCCCAATGAACTTGAAGTTGTTTTGGACATACTTAACAGAATTTGGGAAGAGAGAGTGCATACTGAATCTATAAAATAGCTAAGGATAGATCCAATATTGAAAATAATTAAAAACTTGAAATTGTTATCATCCTATAAACCAATCTCTTTGATGTCTTGTCAGTTGATGGTATTAGAACATTTAGTTAATAGATGGTTTTAATGGAATCAAGAATATTATAATCTCCTACCAGATTTTCAGTTCACTTTCTGTAAGGGAAAAGGTACAACGAATACTCTGATGCATTAGACAACTGATATTCAATGTGGCTTAAGTAAAAATATATATTATGGTTTTATATACTGATGATAGAACGAAACCGTATGACAATGTGAGCCATAGTATATTAGACCACAAACTTTTCCAATTTGAAGTACCATCTTCATTAATGGGAAACTTACTGTCAATTTTGCAGAGGAAGATTCTAACTACCACAGGGATTCACTGTCTATACCTATGACTTAGTTTTATTGTAACCAAAAACTCTTATAGTAATGATCCAGTTAGTTTTGGTGATGGTCAGGCCTTGTGAGAACAGCCCAGGACACCCCTGGCGGATTGCATGCTCAGGGAGGGAGTGCATGGCAGGGAATGCTGACAATCTTTGGCAAGCAGAACCACTCTGGGAGAAGAGTTCTGTATGCCAGCAGAGTGAAGCGACATTTAAATGAACACCATATACAAGAGAGACTAGTATTTGGTCACTGCCTGATAATATATTTTCACTGTGCTACAACAAATGGTTACCATCAGAAAAAGTTTTCATAGCCAATAACAAAAATGATGAAATGCTCTACAGTTATGATGAGGTCAGTTATTCACAATGCCAGTACACTCTATTTCGAGTAATTGGCACATGGTCTGATCCATATAAATATGGCCTGCGAGCACCATGAGATTAAGAACAGTTTCATTCTCCATATAATGTCAGAACATATTTAGTGCAAGATAAGTTTTAATTTTGCTAGTCGAGTACTGGATTATATATTGAATTCATATTTCATTGATTATTTGACATAAATGTTAGTAAGGTTCAAGGTTCCTGTTAATTTATATATATATATATATCCAATTAATTAATGATCTTTCATTTTGGAGTAAATAAATTAATTCATAAAGAAAAGAAAATATTGATCTAAATAAAATCATAAAGCCTGAAGGGTATTACATTATTAACAACAAACTGCACATGACATCCGTATTTATATGGCTGGAAACATGCTGCCAATAGTAATGGAGCAAATGTCTACCATATTTGGGAAATTTTGACAGTGGCTGACAATAAGTGAACTTGAAATTTCACCATAGAAGCCGGTTGTTGCCATCTATACCAACCAAATAGGTCCTATCAATTCTGTCATGTTAGGAGGTCTGAAATTCATATTCAAGAAAGTTTTGAAATTTCTTGGACTACTGATTAATAGTATCCTAAAATACAATAAAAAATCAAGCAGGTGATTCGAAAGCATGAACAAAATGTATGCCACACCAGGGCCAACACTAGTATTGGCCCCAAAATATTCCTCACACTTTGTAAGTCATTGGGTCACTCACGCATCAACTACAGCAGCATAATTTTCAGAGCAGCGTCTAAACTACTGGACTATTTTAATAAATGTCAATACAAAGCATTATGAATTTGATTTGGGGTATCAATGAAAGCAAACACACTTCTGATGGAGGCAATCGAACCCCCCTTCACAGCAGGCAGGAACTTTATGTATATAAATTCCTGATGAAACACATACAAATTAAGAAAAGCAGACTTTTAAAGAGGATTTGCGACCTGAATGAATCATGTACATTGGGCCATCTATATCAGTTATCACCCTCCAGATAACAAAACATCAGAAATATGTACATACAACTAACTCACTACCTTGCTTTGAAGTTAATTATGAGACATTTACTCTAAACCTTATGGTCCGTTATGATGTGCCATTTCGTGAAAGTGCTGTAATTAATAACAAATTAGTGAATAGATAACTGGCACTGTGGGCTCAGGCTATTCACATCTATACGGATGGTGCTAAGAAAGACAGGGCAGTAGGCTGTGATTATTCTATCCTGAAACAGAAGGTTTCCAGACTGTATAAACCTCAAGAGGAAGCTTCAAATTATACAGCTGAAATGTTACTATCACGATAGTTCTGGAACATGGATTACTGACCTCCATAATGACCTTTCCGAGTTTGACAGACTTGATGATCAAAATGATTTTTGGATAGTGAAAATCCAACAGACGTGCAATCAACTCATCAACCTAATGAAAGAAGTTTGTATTTATATGGATACATGCTCAAATTGGCAAGCAGGAAATGAAGAGGCAGATCAGTTAGCAAAGAACGCTGCAAGAAGGGGTGTGGAAGAAACAAATGTATTAGGTTTAGATATTACAAACTTCCTTAAAAAAAAACTGCTGGTATATGTGAATTTGATAAAAATTTATTACTTTTCGCCTTTAAACGCATGCCACCCAACTTCATATTCACCAGGAAGGGAAGGGCTGTCATAGGATATACCTGGACAACTAATCCTCCTAGGGAACCCTCTACATACTCCACCACCTAACAAAACTGTCTGCCACCAAACAGGCCAACGACTAGATGCTGCACCAGTCAAGTCCAGTTGGGATCCCCCTCACATTAGCACTCTTGCCTGCAAGGCTTCCATTGCAACATTTGAAGAGTCACTGACTCAATCACTTGCTTGCACCCATACCAGACATCTCAAGCTACTGGCAACCTGTTACCCACATGACGGGATTAGGTAGAGCACAATAAGCTTTAAGGGTAAGCACCTTGCGGTCTGCCGAGGGCACACCTTGGATACTAGGACACAGCACACCCAGTAAGTCCTGACATCTCAAGCAATTGTCCTACGTGGATACCCTACAGGTGTAAAGGGGATCATGTCCCCCAATGCAATATCACAATAATGTGATAACATTTGTTCCCTTGTAAGCTAGATTTCCCTTCCAGCTTTTCGAGAGTCATCAATGGGGAAACTTACGTGATTCGCCTACCACACATTTAATGAATACTGGCAAGCATCTGTAGCCCGATACATGGGATTGGATAGCTCAATAATAGCTGTAAGGGTTGACACCATGCAGTCTGCCGGGAGCTAATCTTGGATACTAGAGCTGCGTGCTCTCTGACATCAAGAAAATTAAATTTCAATGGCTAAAGTTTATCCATGGTTTCTTCCCCTTTCACCTGTACTGAATTAAAGCAATAGAATCACCATTATGTGACATTAACCATATATTTTTTTAGGTGAAACTGGAACAACATTACAAACATCATGAAGACAGCATCCATTTACCGGTTAACATTACACACTTACTAGCTAGTGAAAATATTTGTGTGTATCAGCTAATCCTAACGTTTGTCAAAATTAACAGCTTAAAAGTTTAGAGGATTATATTTTCCTAATAATTTGACAGTTTCAGCTTCTTAAATGAAGATAAACTACACAAACACATGAAGACCTCAAGCTCTAGTGAGCCAATTGGGAGGACAACATTCAACAAGAGAAATATTTATCCTTTATGGCTGTATAGCCAAAGGTTAATTGTCAATCAAATATATATATAAAAATAAACATGTGGGTCCCTATATTCCACCCTTTAGCCACCACTGCTTAGTGCACACCACTGATGTTTGTCTGTGGCAATAGCATCAAATCACCCATCATGCACTATGGTGTGGTTGCATGTCGGTAACTAAGTGGGTGTGGGAGATATGGTGTTTCAAATTGTTTGACCTGGGGTACTTTCATATTACGGCCAAAGATGTGTGTGTTCCTATGTTTAACTTTTCAGCCAAAACGACCTAGTGCAGACAAGTGGTGTGTGTGTTAATAGCATAAAGTCACTGATCGAGCACAACACTGACTGAATGTCAGTAGTTGTGGAGGTATGGGAGATATGGTGGTTGAAAGGACATTTTTGTATTTCGGACAAAGACACGTGTGTCCGCACCTATCACTTTGCTGCCACAACCACATAGCACAGATCACTAATATTTGTATGAGGTAGTAATCTCAAGTCTCCCATCATGCACTATGGTGATTAGATGTCAGAAGCTACGGGGGTGTGAGAGATATGGTGATTGAAAGCGGGTGACCTGGAGCACTTTCATATTTCAACCAAAGACATGTGTGTCCGTATATTTCACTTTTCAACCAAAACTACCTAAAGCAGACTACTGGTGTTTGTGGGGGGTAGTAGCATGGAGTCACGATTCATAAAACGTTGGTCGAACGTCAATAGCCATGGAGGTATGGGAAATATGGTGGTTGAATTTGGTCGATCAGGAACATTTTCGTACATTCGACCAAAGACATGTGTGTCCATATATTTCACTTTGCTGCCACAACTACATAGTGCAGACCACTGGTGTTTGTATGTGGTAGTGGTCTCGAGTCTCCCATTGTGCACTATGGTGCTTATATGTCTGTAGCCATGGGTGTGTGGGAGATATGCTGGTTGAAAGTGGCCGACGTATGGCATTTTCCTTAAAGATGTGTGTCCTTATATTTCATCTTGCAGCCAGAACTACCAAGTGCATACGGTCACTGGCATTTGTGTGTGCTAGTAGCCTGGAGTCTTCCATCGTGCACTATAGTGATTGCATGTTGGTAGATGTGGGGATGTGGTAGATATGGTGGCTGAAAGTGGTCGACCTTACATAAAAATAGTCATGTGTCTCCCTATATTTCACTCTGCAGCTAATGCTCTCTAGAACAATGCACTGGTGTTTGTATGGTTGTAGACCCAGTCTCCCTATGTGCATCATGGTGGTTGACTATGGGAAGCTATGGGGGTGTGAGAGATATGATGGCCGAAGTTGGTCAACGGTGGCCATTTTCATATTTCTAGCAGAGATTTCTATGTCCCTATATTTCACACTACAGTCAAAAGTACTTAGCACAGACCACTGGTGTTTTTGTGTGGTAATGGCCTCAAGTCTCCCATCGTGTACTATGATGATTAGATGTTGGTTGCTATGGGGATATAGGAGATGTGGTGGTTTAAAGTGGTTGATCTAGGGCATTTTTTTATTTCGAACAAAGAAATATGTGTTCTTATATTTAACTTTGCAGCCATAAATACTCTGTGCAGATTACTTGTGTTAGTGTGTGGTACTAACCTTGAGTCATCCATCATGCACCATGGTGGTTGCATGTCGGTAGTTATCAATAAAAATTCTTTACATATCTGAATGAAATAGTGGCCAATAGCTAAGTAAGAAAAATTAAATAAAAAGTCACCTATTAAGTGTTGGAGTAGTAGTATCCCGGGGACAGTAGAAAACATTTTTTCTGTCAATAACTCCTTATTTCTACCAAACAATTACATGAATTCTACAATCCAGCCCGACTGTTTGTAGGCGGATCCACAAAGCTTCGAAAATGGTTGCAGGAGGGCCAGAACAATCTCAAACATGTGCAACAGGTAACATGTAAGGGAAAATATGTAGGCCTCAGAAGCACTGATACCCGTCGTTCTTCAAAGAAGGCATGCACTTTCCTCACCATATGTAACTGGGCATTGTCCTGTTGAAATATGATCATGTGGAGATTCCTGCAGAAAGGGTAGTGCCTCAGACCCTACTACCTCCCTGATGTAGCGGTAGCTGTTGAGATTGCTGTCAATATTGTCATATATCAGTAATCTAACCCAAAACCATTTAGAAGAGGGTCTATCACATACAGTTAATTAGTAAAGGACTTTTAAACACATTTTCTTAATAGTAAACCACTTTACAACTCAGAATACAATCATTTTCGTAAGGAGACAAATTTTAGAAATTTGGAATTCTAATATAAAGGTATTTTGCCACATGTGTTTCCACTAATAAAGCATAAAATTATGACTATTTTGATATGTAATTTGTATGGTCTAAAAATCTTATTTAAAGAGATATTTCAATTTCAAAGTGCAACTTGTCATGATTTTGGAGAAAATGAGCACAAAATCAGAAATTATCAATTAATGAAAAGAGCTATTCGAAATATATCACAGGTTGTTATCAGCATAGTTAGACGTATTCTGAATAAAATTTGGGAAATTAAGTAAATTTTAAGTAGGTTTCTTAGTAATAAAAAGAAAATCAGATTCTTTAATAAAATAGGTAGATGGATAAATTAAGTATAGGAAATCAAGAAAATTCCAAGGTTTAAGAATATGATAACAGTTTAGTGAAAAGTTTAAAATTTAGGAGATAAAAATGAGGATTTCCGAATTCTAATTGTAGAGCATTATCTCGATTTCCCTTGCATAGACGCTTGCATCATGGATAAAAATAAAATGTAATAGAAGCATTGTCGTGTAATAAATGAGATGTGAGTGGAGATTTTTCCGGCGTATTGATGAAATGACGTTCTCTCGGGTGTCCAGCCGGATGGTGTTGTGTAAACACGACATTTCGACAGCTGGCTCTGCTGTCTTCATCAGGTATCTAGTAGGTGTTGCAAGCTGACTGCTGACACCTTGCAGTCAGCAGTCAGCCTTGCAACACCTACTGATACCTGATGAAGACAGCAAATCCAGCTGTCGAAACGTCGTGTTTACACAACACCATCTGGCTGGACACCCGAGAGGACTTCATTTCAATAAATAAGATCTCAAAAATTAGAACAAATTTTCCTAATTATCATATTTAAATTGCAGATTGAAGTAAAAAGGGGCTAACCAGATATTAATTTTAGATGTTTCAGTCTGACGTCATGCTGGACGGAGTTGAGTCGCATAATTTCTGTTAATCATATATTACTCTCAGAATAAGATCAGTATAGTAATGTAACACATACCAAAAGAGGAAAAATTTCAACAAATAATATGATCCAAAAATCTCAGGTGAAGGATAAAGATCTTAAAAGATCTTAGTAGAAAACAGAAATAGAACTACTCAAGGGTATAGTGGAAAAACTATGCAGTTTGAGATAAAAGTTATCACAAGTAAAAAGAAGCAGAAAAATTGGGGCTTTATCATATCAAAATTTCAGACAAATAGGAGCAACTTGGAAGGCAGAGAAAATTTTCCTGCCTCACTGTCCTTATAAAAGGTCAGCCATCTTGAGCTATGGAAGCCAGTTTCCAGCATTATTCAATTGCTGTCAGTCGTGCATGCCATGTCTCCATAAGAACTTTGAAATTATCAGCATGCGAGTGAAATAATTTGGCAGGAGTGTTAGGACATATTAAATTTTCATACTAGGCAACATTGTCATCAAATATTTATGAGTCAAATCAGACAAATATTACCTTGATTAAAGAGCTTTTCTAATGTTTTCATTAAATTTTGGGGGACATTGTGAAAGCTTCATCAGAGGTGTGATCTTGAGTGAGTGAGTTAAAGCTCCCTGCTATCTTCTTCAAGGGATGTGTTTGTTAGATGCTTATCCTTAGGTTTAATACTGATATCAGTTCATCCACAACAGAATTTCAGAACAAAAAATTTTCATTTAAAATGATTTTTATTCTCTTTTTTTTTATTATTTGGGTGTACAACCCACTGACTGTTAGGTATTACAGATTAAGTAACTTGGTGGCCAATTTTCAAGAAACCATGCATCTTACGAACCCGATGTCCGTAGTATGAACTTTATCAGAAATGGTCAAAGCTTCAAGCAATCAATACATACGTCCCCAACTGCAGATTCAGTTTGACATTAGATAGGAGATGAGATCACTTATTATATTCAATGGCACCTGAAACTATCACATTTTGTGTTTGTCTGCTATGTCGCTCAACAATGCAGTCTGCCCAATTCCATTCATCAGTGTAGCATCTAATATATTTTGAGTCATCACTGTAGGACAAGGATCATCTAGCTGCCGTCCTTAGCACCACTTTCCACTTCTGTATCTTATCGCCAGAGTGTAGGTCTCTTACTGCACCATAATATTCAAGCAATGGTCTAGGAGTAATATTTGCCATTCTGCATATCAGTGAAGCCATTCCCATGGCCATTACATTCCAAGGAATTGGTGATTTCTGGTCAACAAAAGACAACAAAATTATATACGTGCCACCAGCCCAGCTATCAGCAGACCATAGACACAAACAGGTCCATACCCATCGTAGTGTTCAAACTTCAAGCTAACATATGGATGAAGCCTTTCTGTCAGTTACGGCTATGTGGACAAGATGGCAGCCATCACATGCTGTGGTCATATTGTACTATCAAGTACCCGCTCATCACTGTGTACAACATTCGTCTATCCAGTGGTTCCACACATGCATCATTGTAGCGTATCCAGTACAAGCAGCAATGTCATGGTACAACAAATCTGTTTCCTGGAGACTACTCATTCTACCACGTTCAAACTCACTCCCATGCTGATATTGTGTCCTTTGATGTTGATGAAGCATGCCAATACTTGGTTGCATGTTTCAACTTTGTTTCAGGCTCTGCATCGACTGAGTGTGACTTACACTTAATTGACCAGTCACACAAAAGAGGGAACTGCTGGGTCAACGTGCACACCATCATTCTGCAATTTCAATTACTTATTATAGTTCTACACTTTTATTCATCCTCCAATTTTGAAATGATTCAGCCCATTCTTTCTGTGTGCTGCAAATTTCCCAAACAGTGGTGTATTTTGTCAACTCTCCCAACCCTCCCATCTTCTAATAAATCCCAACCTAATTACATTATCATATCAGTTACTGATTGTGTTCTGTGATAAATTCTACAAACACATCTACCTGAATGCTTAGCATCCCTTACGAGTTCTGTATCTGATTCCCAAAATATGGGTCTTTTACTGCACCATAATATTGAAGAAATGGTCTAGCAGTAGTTTAGTGTGACATTGTTTCAATTGCTTGATTTGCAAACTGAAGATAGTGGAATTTGTTTTGTTAGACAACTAAAAATTCACTGTGTGTAAGTGGTACTAAAGATTTTTTTATAACTTAAAGAATTCTCAAGACCATAAAAAACCTTTAAATTGTAGTTGTATCAGGATCATTCTTTCATAAATAATTTCACTATCAAATATTACGACATGTGCTGAGTTTCATCACTCAACTGTGGACAAAGCCGTATCTGACAACTGATTTAACGATCAATAATAAACACTAATCAGACAACTTCGTGATAGAGAAAAGAAATAAGAAAACTAAGACTAGCAGAACTACGAGACACCAAGGAAAACTCCAGATTAGCAAATTGTAAATTATAAATAATACAATATCAAAGAGTTGCATTATTAAAACTTGCATCATAAATTGAAGTAAATAATACAATTATTACATACTTCTGCCGTTCTGGTATCAGTCTTGGTGATGACTCTTCAAAATATTATGAGAATTGCAATGTGAATGTATTATTTGTTAGGACTAAAGAAAACTAATAACAGGATTCAAATGGAAAGAACTGCTGAGGCATCATTGCATAACCTGATCAGAAGAATCTATAATACTTTTTCTTAGTGTCTGCTGGGATCTATATGTATAGCACGATAGGTATGGAAGAAGCGAGTATGAAAATGGTGATGAATAAGGTAAAAATTGTAGGTGTGGTCAAAAAGTGACTGAGTGGCAGAATTATTGCAGAACATGATCAGTAACTGGTACAGTTTTGATATAATTGGTATGTTACAGAAGCTGGTAAGGAGACAATGAAAGACAAAAGGGAGTGAAGAGAGTACTGAAAATATAAGTGGCATATATTGGCAATGAGCCAAGTATGGTTTTAGTAGAAGAATTAGGAATAGAATGTGGAAGGGAGGAGATGAGTATGACCATAAATTGGCATTTTGTCAGGTGCAAGGGAGTAGCTAAATTTTCCTTCATTTGTAAAAGAGTAAGAATCTGGAATAAATTACCAAGGGAAATACAGAACATATATTTTTTTTAAAAAAATGAAACAATTTAAAATAAAAATCATTAAAAGGCAAAAATAGGTGAGTGGAGAAATTGCAATGAAATGTTAAAATTACCTATAAAGTTTAAAAAAAGATGTGTAAAATAGGTGCAAGACATTAATTTGCATAAGATAAAAAATTTACCCAGCCTAATTCAGAGGTCCTCTAAGTTTTTCTTATCATGCCTCCCCCACCCTTCCATCAACAGAAAAAAATCCCACCCCTCCTTGCCACAATTATATTATTAAAAGGGTGTAAAAATCAAGTATAAAATAAAAAATATTTATTATATAAAATTACAAATTTTAAATTTTCTGAAGAAAAAAATTACATACTTTAAATTTACTGAATAGAAATAAAAAAACTAATTATTTGGAATGAAGAGCTAACATTTCTTTTGACAAGATTCCCAATTCTTAGTTTGATATTTTAAAGTGCACAGCATAAATCATTGGCAATATTAAGTTACCTTCGATACTTTGTTTTTATTGTAACAAGAGCTGAAATATATGAAATTCTCTCGTGTGACTAGCCAAGTAAGAGAAGTGTTGTTATTACATGATATTTCGGTGATCACATTCGCTGTCGCCGTCTTCTGGTGAAGTGCCAGATGCTCGGCGGTGAGCCAACCAAGACTCCTGCTGCCACACTGTGATTGGTCGGCTTTGGAACTCGTCATAGCCGGAGTCCTCTCTCGTCACAAATTGATTCGATACCATGATGGAGCCACGGCTCGACTCGATGCCCACATTCACATGGCCTGCAGCAGACGGGCCAAAAGTCATCGCTCGTTCGAAGGAAATATCAGTAGAAAAAGTCTTCACCACAGGATGATATCCATCCACTGTGTTGAATCATATCTGTTGTGGGCCTGACTCATATTGAGCCAACCAAGAGACCTGATGCAATGTGGTGATTGGTCGGCTTCATAACCAGTCATAGCTGGGGTCCTATCTCATCGCATTCATTTAAAGGAAATGTCAGAATACAAAGCCTTTGCCACAAGCAGCTCAGTAATACATTAACAACAATTGCTCGCTCCTACTTCTAGTGAACGCTCAGTTGATCTGGACGCATCCTGTTGTGTGTATCATGGCAGCATCGATGACTTCCATCCAAGCTTCACTTAGTTGGTACCCGCAGTCGCAGTTTGCAAGGTTTGACGCAATATGTATTTGAACTGCTACAGTGAGAATGCTGTTCCAGAAGCTCCCAATATGTGCCAATACTATTGTTTTTTCAAAATAGAAGCCGTGGCACCAGACGAATGTGTGGAGCATGTTATAGACAATGTTGGTTAACACACCGTATCATCTGGCCAATGTACCTCTTTCCACATTCACAAGAATACAACATACCCCAGGTGTCCGCAGAGCAACCTTGGGGGAGCGCAAAATGTTCTTCACCTTCGGTGGCAGTAGGAAAACGGTCTTAATTCCACTTTTTGCTAAAACCCATCATACATCGAAATTGTAGCATCAGAATACGGCAAGAAGGCTAGACTATCAGGTGGCTCATTGTTGGTGCTATTAAGCCTATTTCTCAGATCTCGGAACGCTATTCTTATCTGTTAATCTGTGTACCCGTTGCGTCTGAAGGTCTAACGCAGATGATTTAATTCCTCGGAGTAGGATGTCGGCATCACATATCGCTCGCACCCTATGCACAAGTGTGGTGAGTACCGTCTTGCGCTGTGCTGGATGGTGATGGCTATGCGTGCTCAGGTACAGGTCTGTGTGCAACAGTTTCAGTACACAGAGTGTCGTAGAGTATCATCAGGCTTCCATTCTATAAAAATGTCTAAGAAAGGCAGCCAGCCTTCTTCTTCCACATCCATCATAAACTTAATGTTTTCGTTTATGCTGTTCAGGGTGATGGAGAAAAGCTTCCAGGTTGTCCCTGTCATGTGGCCAAACCACAAAGGTGTCAGTAGAAATCGATGGGCTTAATGGGAGCGCTTGTTAGTGCCTTGTCTTCCAAGTCCTCCATGAACAAATTTGCAATAGCTGGTGATAAAGAACTGCCAATGGCTACACCATCAACCTGTTTGTAGTAATTCCCAACATACAGGAAATATGATGATTGGAATGTGTGCCAGAATAACTCAACTAAGGCGGGCTCAAAATGCTGTTCCATTAGAGCCAACTATCAGTGATAGGGACCCTGGTGACCAGTGACACCACATAGAAACTCAACTCTAAATCATGCTGACCCAGGAGTAGTTCTTTGATGAAGTCAATAAACCTTGGGGAGTTTGTTACGGGATGAGGACATTTTCCTACTATTGGTGTCAGCAGCCTAGTTAGATATCAGACAAGAAAGTATGTGGCCAATCTGATGGCACTCACTATTGGCCGCAATGGGGTCCCTCTTTATGGACCTTGGAGGGACAGCTACATGGGGTTGTAGCTGTTTAACTGCGTCTTCTGGCAGACCTGAATTCTTGAGAAGAGCTGCCATTTTCCTTGCCATGGCGTTGGTTGGATGCCATGCAATCTTTTGGTAGGAATATTATGTAATAATAAAACTTCTTTAACCCGGCTAGTCACCCGAGTGCATTTTATATATTCTCAACGCCACGAGAAAACTGCGTTATTAGGAGCTGAAACGTCTCTTTCACACAAAGACGTGCTTGAAAAAGGGGAATATCATCACAACGTTTGTTTTGTATGCTGGGATATTTCCTTATACCTGACCCAAAACATTGATTTATCAATTTTATAAAAACTGTATTAGGCAGTAACATATTTTTTGTTTGTTTCCAATACTGATTCTTGAAGTAGTGCATTGAGTAACTACAGAGCTCTTCCAATATTTTACGCTTTCAGAGATACAACTTCTCACTACTGACAATGACATCACAAAGGAAACTTGCGAGTGTCTGTATGATGTTAGTATAAAGGTTTTCAAGTCTAGGAAATGGAAAAAGAGACATGGTATGTCCGACTACGTAGAGCCAGGGTAAAATCCCCATAAGCAGTGAAGCTACCTCGCATACCAAACCCTGTTGACATGTCTTCAAGCCTCCCAGTTTGGAACCTAAGATCTAACTGCTTACAACCAACAATCTATGTATGCAGGAAAAAGAAATTATGATGTGCATAATGATACTATTACCAGCCAACCATAAGGCAGTAAATCTCCCATGAGCTATAAGATAGTTGGATTATTCCTACACTTTCAGACTTGAAGATTCCAAAACAAAAATGGATCACACACTTTAAAATTAAAACATATTTTGCAGATGATACCAGAAGAAATAAACTAACAAAAACATATATAGATAAAAAAAAAAAAAAAAAACTTTGTAACAGTGAGAAGAAATTTCTAAGATTTTCTATACCTTCCGTAACTTTATTCAAATGCAGACTGTCGTGAATGGAGGAATCCCATGCTGCAACTGCACAAACATCTTTTTCTTCATGTTTGATAATGGGTAGGTTGTAGAACTTGTTTCCATGCTCTTTTGGTAAAATGGAATTGGCTCCAGTGACAGAAACCTCTTCTCCCAATTGATGAATTGACAAATCATCAGCTGTAAATATGAAAGTAAAAATATACAATAAGTAACATTTGCACATTGGCACCACTATGTACTGATATGTCAAGATTTCAATAAACTGTACTCAGACAAACATAAGATGGTTAACTAAACTGAAGAGGAAAATAGAGGCTGACATGATGAAGATTCTTGCATTACTAAGATTGTTTTGTGATTAAAAAATTAAACAAAAGAAATGAATGTATCTAGTTATCAGATAGGCAAAGTTTACAAATAAAACATATTTTCTAGATAAAAACAGAACTGTAGTGTTGATTTAAGATGCTTTCTGTATCAGTGAAAATTTATATATGTATATGCAATAGCATTTATACTTCACTTATTGTGGAACTTTTGTGCTCAAAATTATTTACTACTTCAACATAATAATCAATCAGCTCACAAAAAACAACCTATCAGTGGCAAGAATTTGTTAAAACACTTTGAGGCCACAAATAAAACAAACAGTTTTACTAGTAAGAAACAGAATTCATTTTTGTAAGAACCATTGACATTTCTGAGGTCGATTTTACACTTAAGGATTAGTAGAAACTATATACTTATATTTATTTGCTCAAGCATCCACCATACCAGCTCATATATAGGACTCACAACCACACCTGGCACAGTTAATACAAAAGTTAACTTAATTAATCATTAATCTGCTACTTAAAAAGTTAACTTCAATAATCGTTAAAGCATTACATTTTACAGTTATCCATTAAAAGTTAACCATCAAAAACACATCTACCCAATGCCTTCTAGAAACTTCAATTATTCTGGGATTTGACGTTCTTCTTGGATTCTACAACATGTAGTGGAATCATGTTGGCAATGAAAAAGTTTACAATGTATGGGTCCAGACCAGCTTGAGATAGGCCACTGTTAGTAACTATGATGCAAAAAGATTTAACAATGCTTTGTTGACATAACCTTTTGTTAAGTGATGGAAAAAAAAGACTTCTGCTGCTATCTACATCAGGAGAATCCACAGCACTTCATGAAGCTTTTAATTTGTTTTTCCTTTTCCAATGAGTTGATCCTGCTTTCATTTTATTTTTTTTCAAAACTGTAAACATTTGGATGTTTGCTTCCTAATCGTGTGCTGTTTAAGATTATTAAGGCTAGAAACGTAAGCCTTCACTGCTGAAAGTTGAGGCAAATACAGTTTGAATTCATAAATCAACTGTTTTCCCAGTCTTGATTGAAATCCAATATAACTGCATAAATGTGGCCAAGGATTTTTAATCTTCTCATTGCTATTGCTAGCATTGCTGCTTTCACTGACAATTTCTAGATCTTCAGTTTCCATGATGTAATCATGTAACAAATATCAATTTCATATACAGTAGAAATCCAATCATCCGAACTCCAATTATCCGAATCGCCGATTATCCGAATCACTTTTTTAACCAACCCAAAGTTTGGATGACTGCAGCATTGTTTACCGAGTGGTAAGGTGAAATTTTCATCCCTGAAGGGCAAAAGCACCAAAAAAAACCTTGGAAAAGAAGGCATTTCCAACAAACATAGAATAATTAATTAAAATAGACCCTTTTTCGGAAAAAATCTGATTATCCGAATATTTGATTATCTGAATGGGGTCCAGTCCCAATTGATTCGGATAATTGGAGTTCTACTGTATTACACTAACAAACTCAGCTGCTGGTGAAGGGGATAAAAATAAGTTATCAAAGTGATACTGACTGTAAATGCACTATGGGAAAAAATACAAATGCTAAAGAAACAGATGAAACAATAACGGAATTGTGTACAACTGGAAAGACAAGGTTAATGCTGAAAATACCACAAATCCAAAAATAAGGGTGTATTGGTGCACTGTTGAAGTATAATGAACAAAGTGTTAGAATTTGAAAACTTACTAGAGATACATGAAGCAAAAGTGATTATAGTGGGTAGAGTCTTGGTTAAAAGGAGGAGTACTAGATTTTCCCTGAAGATTAGAGTATATCGTAGAAACAGAGGTGCAATTGATGGAGGGGTATTCATACTAGTTAACAAAGATTACTATAGCCGTCTAGTGTTCATAGATCATGACCACGAGTTACTAGGGGTAGATTTTTGGGGCGATAAAAAATAAAAAAAATCAATGTATTGGCTGCTTAATGTAGTGGAAGGATGGAGATGAGAATCTTGGAGAGAAACTAAACTCACAGTTCAGAGGTGAGCATAGAATGGTTATTATTGGAGCGGATTTAAATTTACCAGGTGTCAACTGGGTGCGAAATAAGATAAATAACACAAGGGAACAACACAAATACCTTAATAAGTGAAGGTGGTTTTACACAAGTAGTAGAGAAAATACGAGGGGACCAAACATTTGGATATCCTTCCAATAAAGCCTGATGAAAATCTTGTAGGGTGTCAAGTAACTAAAGGAATAAGTGATCACTGTGTGGTACTGATGGATATTAGGAGATTCAGTAAACCAGTGGCAAAAATAGAAGGGGTAAAAAGGTGTAATTCTAAATCAGGGAAAGCTTCAGCAAATGGAAGGATGGCGCAAGTACAGTGGAGGCAAAATGGGAAGAGTTTAAGAAAATAGTAAAAAATGGCGAGGAAATGTTTATTCCAAAGCAGAAAATAAAGAAAAGTATGGAACCTACATATTACAATAGGGAGGTGAGAAGGTTAAAGAGGCTAGTGAGATGGGAACACAATAGAGTTAAGAGACATGAAGGCAGCAGGGAATACTTGAAAAAACTAAACAAGCCAGAGCAAAGAGACAAGCAAAGGATGGGTTTATGAAGAATATTATTGGTGCAGGAGGAACACTGAATGATGAATCTAGAAATTTCTATGGCTATATTAGGAAACTGAGGGGAACAGAAAGTATTCAGACTATTGAAAATAAGAACGGAGTTTAAATCACTGAGGATTTTAAAATTTCAGAGATATTGATTGACTGGTAGAGTGAGACAACTATGGTCCAAGACACCGAATTAATCCATAAAAGGTCACACAGCCTTGCCTCCACCCACTGCCAGCACTACCCCTTTGGCCTCAGATGAGACGGTGATGTTGTCAAATGTTCCTCCACTGCCAGTTGGTTCGTAGTTTTTGCTGCGGTCAGTTTGTTTCGCTACTTTAAAGGTTATTATTTTATCTTTATGACGTTGTAGAACAGAATCCTACATGCAGTTCGTTACCGAAAATAAGTAAAATCGGTGTTCGTGCAGGCTGACCAGATATTAGCAAAGTAAAGATGTCATGGCAAATGTTTTCAAGTATTTTAACAACCTTTCCCACAGTAAAAAAAGCTGGGAGAAACATTAACTTTTCTCAAGTACAAGCATTGACAGCGGAAGCTTGTGGTATTTCTAAGAAGTTGGTACAACGTATCGTCGGTATTTTAAGTTCGGCAGAAACCGAAGATATGAGCCCTGTTCTTGAATCACCTAGGAAGAAGTATAGACGGGAACACAAATGCACTGAACTGGATGATTTTAATAAAGAAGTAGTGCACAGGTCTGTTTTACAACAGAGGAGAATATCCAACGGTTATGAAAATACGGTCCGAACTCTGTCGTAAAATCAGCTATTCAGTCTTAGTAAGATCCGTTCTTTGTTTTCTGAAAAGACTGGGTTTTAAATTTAGGAAATTCAAAAACGGACAAAATTTTTTAATGGAACGCAATGATATTGCGGCTTCAAGAGCAAAGTTTTTGCGAACAATGAATTCATTGCGTACAAAGGATGCTAGGCCAATTGTTTACTAGACGAAACTTACATTAACCAAAATCATACGAACAAATATATTTGGCATGATTCGAGAGGTAACGGAGGTCTTAAACATCCTACTGGCTGAGGAAGTCGACTTGTTATAGTACATGCTACTTCTGCACATAAAGGTTTCATACCAGGAGATAAACTTGTGTTTTGTGGCAGAAAAAGTTCGTCTCTATTGGATTACCATACAGAAATGAACAGTGAGGTTTTTAAGATGGTTTTGTGATATGTGTCACTCGCTGGAAGAAGGGTGCATTACCACCATGAACAATGCCAGTTATCATACCATTCAACAAACAACCACTATCTTCAAACT
>JARYHS010008074.1:247116807-247143404 GCA_031002005.1 Vandiemenella viatica
GCCTACCACACATTTAATGAATACTGGCAAGCATCTGTAGCCCGATACATGGGATTGGATAGCTCAATAATAGCTGTAAGGGTTGACACCATGCAGTCTGCCGGGAGCTAATCTTGGATACTAGAGCTGCGTGCTCTCTGACATCAAGAAAATTAAATTTCAATGGCTAAAGTTTATCCATGGTTTCTTCCCCTTTCACCTGTACTGAATTAAAGCAATAGAATCACCATTATGTGACATTAACCATATATTTTTTAGGTGAAACTGGAACAACATTACAAACATCATGAAGACAGCATCCATTACCGGTTAACATTACACACTTACTAGCTAGTGAAAATATTTGTGTGTATCAGCTAATCCTAACGTTTGTCAAAATTAACAGCTTAAAAGTTTAGAGGATTATATTTTCCTAATAATTTGACAGTTTCAGCTTCTTAAATGAAGATAAACTACCAAACACATGAAGACCTCAAGCTCTAGTGAGCCAATTGGGAGGACAACATTCAACAAGAGAAATATTTTATCCTTTATGGCTGTATAGCCAAAGGTTAATTGTCAATCAAATATATATATAAAAATAAACATGTGGGTCCCTATATTCCACCCTTTAGCCACCACTGCTTAGTGCACACCACTGATGTTTGTCTGTGGCAATAGCATCAAATCACCCATCATGCACTATGGTGTGGTTGCATGTCGGTAACTAAGTGGGTGTGGGAGATATGGTGTTTCAAATTGTTTGACCTGGGGTACTTTCATATTACGGCCAAAGATGTGTGTGTTCCTATGTTTAACTTTTCAGCCAAAACGACCTAGTGCAGACAAGTGGTGTGTGTGTTAATAGCATAAAGTCACTGATCGAGCACAACACTGACTGAATGTCAGTAGTTGTGGAGGTATGGGAGATATGGTGGTTGAAAGGACATTTTTGTATTTCGGACAAAGACACGTGTGTCCGCACCTATCACTTTGCTGCCACAACCACATAGCACAGATCACTAGTATTTGTATGAGGTAGTAATCTCAAGTCTCCCATCATGCACTATGGTGATTAGATGTCAGAAGCTACGGGGGTGTGAGAGATATGGTGATTGAAAGCGGGTGACCTGGAGCACTTTCATATTTCAACCAAAGACATGTGTGTCCGTATATTTCACTTTTCAACCAAAACTACCTAAAGCAGACTACTGGTGTTTGTGGGGGTAGTAGCATGGAGTCACGATTCATAAAACGTTGGTCGAACGTCGATAGCCATGGAGGTATGGGAAATATGGTGGTTGAATTTGGTCGATCAGGAACATTTTCGTACATTCGACCAAAGACATGTGTGTCCATATATTTCACTTTGCTGCCACAACTACATAGTGCAGACCACTGGTGTTTGTATGTGGTAGTGGTCTCGAGTCTCCCATTGTGCACTATGGTGCTTATATGTCTGTAGCCATGGGTGTGTGGGAGATATGCTGGTTGAAAGTGGCCGACATATGGCATTTTCCTTAAAGATGTGTGTCCTTATATTTCATCTTGCAGCCAGAACTACCAAGTGCATACGGTCACTGGCATTTGTGTGTGCTAGTAGCCTGGAGTCTTCCATCGTGCACTATAGTGATTGCATGTTGGTAGATGTGGGGATGTGGTAGATATGGTGGCTGAAAGTGGTCGACCTTACATAAAAATAGTCATGTGTCTCCCTATATTTCACTCTGCAGCTAATGCTCTCTAGAACAATGCACTGGTGTTTGTATGGTTGTAGACCCAGTCTCCCTATGTGCATCATGGTGGTTGACTATGGGAAGCTATGGGGGTGTGAGAGATATGATGGCCAAAGTTGGTCAACGGTGGCCATTTTCATATTTCTAGCAGAGATTTCTATGTCCCTATATTTCACACTACAGTCAAAAGTACTTAGCACAGACCACTGGTGTTTTTGTGTGGTAATGGCCTCAAGTCTCCCATCGTGTACTATGATGATTAGATGTTGGTTGCTATGGGGATATAGGAGATGTGGTTGTTTAAAGTGGTTGATCTAGGGCATTTTTTTATTTCGAACAAAGAAATATGTGTTCTTATATTTAACTTTGCAGCCATAAATACTCTGTGCAGATTACTTGTGTTAGTGTGTGGTACTAACCTTGAGTCATCCATCATGCACCATGGTGGTTGCATGTCGGTAGTTATCAATAAAAATTCTTTACATATCTGAATGAAATAGTGGCCAATAGCTAAGTAAGAAAAATTAAATAAAAAGTCACCTATTAAGTGTTGGAGTAGTAGTATCCCAGGGACAGTAGAAAACATTTTTTCTGTCAATAACTCCTTATTTCTACCAAACAATTACATGAATTCTACAATCCAGCCCGACTGTTTGTAGGCGGATCCACAAAGCTTCGAAAATGGTTGCAGGAGGGCCAGAACAATCTCAAACATGTGCAACAGGTAACATGTAAGGGAAAATATGTAGGCCTCAGAAGCACTGATACCCGTCGTTCTTCAAAGAAGGCATGCACTTTCCTCACCATATGTAACTGGGCATTGTCCTGTTGAAATATGATCATGTGGAGATTCCTGCAGAAAGGGTAGTGCCTCAGACCCTACTACCTCCCTGATGTAGCGGTAGCTGTTGAGATTGCTGTCAATATTGTCATATATCAGTAATCTAGCCCAAAACCATTTAGAAGAGGGTCTATCACATACAGTTAATTAGTAAAGGACTTTTAAACACATTTTCTTAATAGTAAACCACTTTACAACTCAGAATACAATCATTTTCGTAAGGAGACAAATTTTAGAAATTTGGAATTCTAATATAAAGGTATTTTGCCACATGTGTTTCCACTAATAAAGCATAAAATTATGACTATTTTGATATGTAATTTGTATGGTCTAAAAATCTTATTTAAAGAGATATTTCAATTTCAAAGTGTAACTTGTCATGATTTTGGAGAAAATGAGCACAAAATCAGAAATTATCAATTAATGAAAAGAGCTATTCGAAATATATCACAGGTTGTTATCAGCATAGTTAGACGTATTCTGAATAAAATTTGGGAAATTAAGTAAATTTTAAGTAGGTTTCTTAGTAATAAAAAGAAAATCAGATTCTTTAATAAAATAGGTAGATGGATAAATTAAGTATAGGAAATCAAGAAAATTCCAAGGATTAAGAATATGATAACAGTTTAGTGAAAAGTTTAAAATTTAGGAGATAAAAATGAGGATTTCCGAATTCTAATTGTAGAGCATTATCTCGATTTCCCTTGCATAGACGCTTGCATCATGGATAAAAATAAAAATGTAATAGAAGCATTGTCGTGTAATAAATGAGATGTGAGTGGAGATTTTTCCGGCGTATTGATGAAATGACGTTCTCTCGGGTGTCCAGCCGGATGGTGTTGTGTAAACACGACATTTCGACAGCTGGCTCTGCTGTGTTCATCAGGTATCTAGTAGGTGTTGCAAGCTGACTGCTGACACCTCGCAGTCAGCAGTCAGCCTTGCAACACCTACTGATACCTGATGAAGACAGCAAATCCAGCTGTCGAAACGTCGTGTTTACACAACACCATCTGGCTGGACACCCGAGAGGACTTCATTTCAATAAATAAGATCTCAAAAATTAGAACAAATTTTCCTAATTATCATATTTAAATTGCAGATTGAAGTAAAAAGGGGCTAACCAGATATTAATTTTAGATGTTTCAGTCTGACGTCATGCTGGACGGAGTTGAGTCGCATAATTTCTGTTAATCATATATTACTCTCAGAATAAGATCAGTATAGTAATGTAACACATACCAAAAGAGGAAAAATTTCAACAAATAATATGATCCAAAAATCTCAGGTGAAGGATAAAGATCTTAAAAGATCTTAGTAGAAAACAGAAATAGAACTACTCAAGGGTATAGTGGAAAAACTATGCAGTTTGAGATAAAAGTTATCACAAGTAAAAAGAAGCAGAAAAATTGGGGCTTTATCATATCAAAATTTCAGACAAATAGGAACAACTTGGAAGGCAGAGAAAATTTTCCTGCCTCACTGTCCTTATAAAAGGTCAGCCATCTTGAGCTATGGAAGCCAGTTTCCAGCATTATTCAATTGCTGTCAGTCGTGCATGCCATGTCTCCATAAGAACTTTGAAATTATCAGCATGCGAGTGAAATAATTTGGCAGGAGTGTAGGACATATTAAATTTTCATACTAGGCAACATTGTCATCAAATATTTATGAGTCAAATCAGACAAATATTACCTTGATTAAAGAGCTTTTCTAATGTTTTCATTAAATTTTGGGGGACATTGTGAAAGCTTCATCAGAGGTGTGATCTTGAGTGAGTGAGTTAAAGCTCCCTGCTATCTTCTTCAAGGGATGTGTTTGTTAGATGCTTATCCTTAGGTTTAATACTGATATCAGTTCATCCACAACAGAATTTCAGAACAAAAAATTTTCATTTAAAATGATTTTTATTCTCTTTTTTTTATTATTTGGGTGTACAACCCACTGACTGTTAGGTATTACAGATTAAGTAACTTGGTGGCCAATTTTCAAGAAACCATGCATCTTACGAACCCGATGTCCGTAGTATGAACTTTATCAGAAATGGTCAAAGCTTCAAGCAATCAATACATACGTCCCCAACTGCAGATTCAGTTTGACATTAGATAGGAGATGAGATCACTTATTATATTCAATGGCACCTGAAACTATCACATTTTGTGTTTGTCTGCTATGTCGCTCAACAATGCAGTCTGCCCAATTCCATTCATCAGTGTAGCATCTAATATATTTTGAGTCATCACTGTAGGACAAGGATCATCTAGCTGCCGTCCTTAGCACCACTTTCCACTTCTGTATCTTATCGCCAGAGTGTAGGTCTCTTACTGCACCATAATATTCAAGCAATGGTCTGGAGTAATATTTGCCATTCTGCATATCAGTGAAGCCATTCCCATGGCCATTACATTCCAAGGAATTGGTGATTTCTGGTCAACAAAAGACAACAAAATTATATACGTGCCACCAGCCCAGCTATCAGCAGACCATAGACACAAACAGGTCCATACCCATCGTAGTGTTCAAACTTCAAGCTAACATATGGATGAAGCCTTTCTGTCAGTTACGGCTATGTGGACAAGATGGCAGCCATCACATGCTGTGGTCATATTGTACTATCAAGTACCCGCTCATCACTGTGTACAACATTCGTCTATCCAGTGGTTCCACACATGCATCATTGTAGCGTATCCAGTACAAGCAGCGATGTCATGGTACAACAAATCTGTTTCCTGGAGACTACTCATTCTACCACGTTCAAACTCACTCCCATGCTGATATTGTGTCCTTTGATGTTGATGAAGCATGCCAATACTTGGTTGCATGTTTCCTTTGTTTCAGGCTCTGCATCGACTGAGTGTGACTTACACTTAATTGACCAGTCACACAAAAGAGGGAACTGCTGGGTCAACGTGCACACCATCATTCTGCAATTTCAATTACTTATTATAGTTCTACACTTTTATTCATCCTCCAATTTTGAAATGATTCAGCCCATTCTTTCTGTGTGCTGCAAATTTCCCAAACAGTGGTGTATTTTGTCAACTCTCCCAACCCTCCCATCTTCTAATAAATCCCAACCTAATTACATTATCATATCAGTTACTGATTGTGTTCTGTGATAAATTCTACAAACACATCTACCTGAATGCTTAGCATCCCTTACGAGTTCTGTATCTGATTCCCAAAATATGGGTCTTTTACTGCACCATAATATTGAAGAAATGGTCTAGCAGTAGTTTAGTGTGACATTGTTTCAATTGCTTGATTTGCAAACTGAAGATAGTGGAATTTGTTTTGTTAGACAACTAAAAATTCACTGTGTGTAAGTGGTACTAAAGATTTTTTTTTTTAATAACTTTAATAACCATAAAAAACCTTTAAATTGTAGTTGTATCAGGATCATTCTTTCATAAATAATTTCACTATCAAATATTACGACATGTGCTGAGTTTCATCACTCAACTGTGGACAAAGCCGTATCTGACAACTGATTTAACGATCAATAATAAACACTAATCAGACAACTTCGTGATAGAGAAAAGAAATAAGAAAACTAAGACTAGCAGAACTACGAGACACCAAGGAAAACTCCAGATTAGCAAATTGTAAATTATAAATAATACAATATCAAAGGTTGCATTATTAAAACTTGCATCATAAATTGAAGTAAATAATACAATTATTACATACTTCTGCCGTTCTGGTATCAGTCTTGGTGATGACTCTTCAAAATATTATGAGAATTGCAATGTGAATGTATTATTTGTTAGGACTAAAGAAAACCAATAACAGGATTCAAATGGAAAGAACTGCTGAGGCATCATTGCATAACCTGATCAGAAGAATCTATAATACTTTTTCTTAGTGTCTGCTGGGATCTATATGTATAGCACGATAGGTATGGAAGAAGCGAGTATGAAAATGGTGATGAATAAGGTAAAAATTGGTGTGGTCAAAAAGTGACTGAGTGGCAGAATTATTGCAGAACATGATCAGTAACTGGTACAGTTTTGATATAATTGGTATGTTACAGAAGCTGGTAAGGAGACAATGAAAGACAAAAGGGAGTGAAGAGAGTACTGAAAATATAAGTGGCATATATTGGCAATGAGCCAAGTATGGTTTTAGTAGAAGAATTAGGAATAGAATGTGGAAGGGAGGAGATGAGTATGACCATAAATTGGCATTTTGTCAGGTGCAAGGGAGTAGCTAAATTTTCCTTCATTTGTAAAAGAGTAAGAATCTGGAATAAATTACCAAGGGAAATACAGAACATATATTTTTTTTAAAAAAATGAAACAATTTAAAATAAAAATCATTAAAAGGCAAAAATAGGTGAGTGGAGAAATTGCAATGAAATGTTAAAATTACCTATAAAGTTTAAAAAAAGATGTGTAAAATAGGTGCAAGACATTAATTTGCATAAGATAAAAAATTTACCCAGCCTAATTCAGAGGTCCTCTAAGTTTTTCTTATCATGCCTCCCCCACCCTTCCATCAACAGAAAAAATCCCACCCCTCCTTGCCACAATTATATTATTAAAAGGGTGTAAAAATCAAGTATAAAATAAAAAATATTTATTATATAAAATTACAAATTTTAAATTTTCTGAAGAAAAAATTACATACTTTAAATTTACTGAATAGAAATAAAAAAACTAATTATTTGGAATGAAGAGCTAACATTTCTTTTGACAAGATTCCCAATTCTTAGTTTGATATTTTAAAGTGCACAGCATAAATCATTGGCAATATTAAGTTACCTTCGATACTTTGTTTTTATTGTAACAAGAGCTGAAATATATGAAATTCTCTCGTGTGACTAGCCAAGTAAGAGAAGTGTTGTTATTACATGATATTTCGGTGATCACATTCGCTGTCGCCGTCTTCTGGTGAAGTGCCAGATGCTCGGCGGTGAGCCAACCAAGACTCCTGCTGCCACACTGTGACTGGTCGGCTTTGGAACTCGTCATAGCCGGAGTCCTCTCTCGTCACAAATTGATTCGATACCATGATGGAGCCACGGCTCGACTCGATGCCCACATTCACATGGCCTGCAGCAGACGGGCCAAAAGTCATCGCTCGTTCGAAGGAAATATCAGTAGAAAAAGTCTTCACCACAGGATGATATCCATCCACAGTGTTGAATCATATCTGTTGTGGGCCTGACTCATATTGAGCCAACCAAGAGACCTGATGCAATGTGGTGATTGGTCGGCTTCATAACCAGTCATAGCTGGGGTCCTATCTCATCGCATTCATTCAAAGGAAATGTCAAAATACAAAGCCTTTGCCACAAGCAGCTCAGTAATACATTAACAACAATTGCTCGCTCCTACTATAGTGAACGCTCAGTTGATCTGGACGCAGTCCTGTTTTGTGTATCATGGCAGCATCGAGTGACTTCATCCAAGCTTCACTTAGTTGGTACCCGCAGTCGCAGTTTGCAACGTTTGACGCAATATGTATTTGAACTGCTACAGTGAGAATGCTGTTCCAGAAGCTCCCAATATGTGCCAATACTATTGTTTTTTTTCAAAATAGAAGCCGTGGCACCAGACGAATGTGTGGAGCATGTTATAGACAATGTTGGTTAACACACCGTATCATCTGGCCAATGTACCTCTTTCCACATTCACAAGAATACAAACATACCCCAGGTGTCCGCAGAGCAACCTTGGGGGAGCGCAAATGTTCTTCACCTTCGGTGGCAGTAGGAAAACGGTCTTAATTCCACTTTTTGCTAAAACCCATCATACATCGACATTGTAGCATCAGAATACGGCAAGAAGGCTAGACTATCAGGTGGCTCATTGTTGGTGCTATTAAGCCTATTTCTCAGATCTCGGAACGCTATTCTTATCTGTTAATCTGTGTACCCGTTGCGTCTGAAGGTCTAACGCAGATGATTTAATTCCTCGGAGTAGGATGTCGGCATCATATATCGCTCGCACCCTATGCACAAGTGTGGGTGAGTACCGTCTTGCGCTGTGCTGGATGGTGATGGCTATGCGTGCTCAGGTACAGGTCTGTGTGCGACAGTTTCAGTACACAGAGTGTCGTAGAGTATCATCAGGCTTCCATTCTATAAAAATGTCTAAGAAAGGCAGCCAGCCTTCTTCTTCCACATCCATCATAAACTTAATGTTTTCGTTTATGCTGTTCGGGTGATGGAGAAAAGCTTCCAGGTTGTCCCTGTCATGTGGCCAAACCACAAAGGTGTCAGTAGAAATCGATGGGCTTAATGGAGCGCTTGTTAGTGCCTTGTCTTCCAAGTCCTCCATGAACAAATTTGCAATAGCTGGTGATAAAGAACTGCCAATGGCTACACCATCAACCTGTTTGTAGTAATTCCCAACATACAGGAAATATGATGATTGGAATGTGTGCCAGAATAACTCAACTAAGGCGGGCTCAAAATGCTGTTCCATTAGAGCCAACTATCAGTGATAGGGACCCTGGTGACCAGTGACACCACATAGAAACTCAACTCTAAATCATGCTGACCCAGGAGTAGTTCTTTGATGAAGTCAATAAACCTTGGGGAGTTTGTTACGTGATGAGGACATTTTCCTACTATTGGTGTCAGCAGCCTAGTTAGATATCAGACAAGAAAGTATGTGGCCAATCTGATGGCACTCACTATTGGCCGCAATGGGGTCCCTCTTTATGGACCTTGGAGGGACAGCTACATGGGGTTGTAGCTGTTTAACTGCGTCTTCTGGCAGACCTGAATTCTTGAGAAGAGCTGCCATTTTCCTTGCCATGGCGTTGGTTGGATGCCATGCAATCTTTTGGTAGGAATATTATGTAATAATAAAACTTCTTTAACCCGGCTAGTCACCCGAGTGCATTTTATATATTCTCAACGCCACGAGAAACTGCGTTATTAGGAGCTGAAACGTCTCTTTCACACAAAGACGTGCTTGAAAAAGGGGAATATCATCACAACGTTTGTTTTGTATGCTGGGATATTTCCTTATACCTGACCCAAAACATTGATTTATCAATTTTATAAAAACTGTATTAGGCAGTAACATATTTTTTGTTTGTTTCCAATACTGATTCTTGAAGTAGTGCATTGAGTAACTACAGAGCTCTTCCAATATTTTACGCTTTCAGAGATACAACTTCTCACTACTGACAATGACATCACAAAGGAAACTTGCGAGTGTCTGTATGATGTTAGTATAAAGGTTTTCAAGTCTAGGAAATGGAAAAAGAGACATGGTATGTCCGACTACGTAGAGCCAGGGTAAAATCCCCATAAGCAGTGAAGCTACCTCGCATACCAAACCCTGTTGACATGTCTTCAAGCCTCCCAGTTTGGAACCTAAGATCTAACTGCTTACAACCAACAATCTATGTATGCAGGAAAAAGAAATTATGATGTGCATAATGATACTATTACCAGCCAACCATAAGGCAGTAAATCTCCCATGAGCTATAAGATAGTTGGATTATTCCTACACTTTCAGACTTGAAGATTCCAAAACAAAAATGGATCACACACTTTAAAATTAAAACATATTTTGCAGATGATACCAGAAGAAATAAACTAACAAAAACATATATAGATAAAAAAAAAAAAAAAAAAAAAAAAAAAACTTTCGTAATAGTGAGAAGAAATTTCTAAGATTTTCTATACCTTCCGTAACTTTATTCAAATGCAGACTGTCGTGAATGGAGGAATCCCATGCTGCAACTGCACAAACATCTTTTTCTTCATGTTTGATAATGGGTAGGTTGTAGAACTTGTTTCCATGCTCTTTTGGTAAAATGGAATTGGCTCCAGTGACAGAAACCTCTTCTCCCAACTGATGAATTGACAAATCATCAGCTGTAAATACGAAGTAAAAATATACAATAAGTAACATTTGCACATTGGCACCACTATGTACTGATATGTCAAGATTTCAATAAACTGTACTCAGGCAAACATAAGATGGTTAACTAAACTGAAGAGGAAAATAGAGGCTGACATGGTGAAGATTCTTGCATTACTAAGATTGTGTTGTGATTAAAAAATTAAACAAAAGAAATGAATGTATCTAGTTATCAGATAGGCAAAGTTTACAAATAAAACATATTTTCTAGATAAAAACAGAACTGTAGTGTTGATTTAAGATGCTTTCTGTATCAGTGAAAATTTATATATGTAATGCAATAGCATTTATACTTCACTTATTGTGGAACTTTTGTGCTCAAAATTATTTACTACTTCAACATAATAATCAATCAGCTCACAAAAAACAACCTATCAGTGGCAAGAATTTGTTAAAACACTTTGAGGCACAAATAAAACAACAGTTTTACTAGTAAGAACAGAATTCATTTTGTAAGAACCTTGACATTTCTGAGGTCGATTTTACACTTAAGGATTAGTAGAAACTATATACTTATATTTATTTGCTCAAGCATCCACCATACCAGCTCATATATAGGACTCACAACCACACCTGGCACAGTTAATACAAAAGTTAACTTAATTAATCATTAATCTGCTACTTAAAAAGTTAACTTCAATAATCGTTAAAGCATTACATTTTACAGTTATCCATTAAAAGTTAACCATCAAAAACACATCTACCCAATGCCTTCTAGAAACTTCAATTATTTCTGGGATTTGACGTTCTTCTTGGATTCTACAACATGTAGTGGAATCATGTTGGCAATGAAAAAGTTTACAATGTATGGGTCCAGACCAGCTTGAGATAGGCCACTGTTAGTAACTATGATGCAAAAAGATTTAACAATGCTTTGTTGACATAACCTTTTGTTAAGTGATGGAAAAAAAAAGACTTCTGCTGCTATCTACATCAGGAGAATCCACAGCACTTCATGAAGCTTTTAATTTGTTTTTCCTTTTCCAATGAGTTGATCCTGCTTTCATTTTATTTTTATTTTTTTTTCAAAACTGTAAACATTTGGATGTTTGCTTCCTAATCGTGTGCTGTTTAAGATTATTAAGGCTAGAAACGTAAGCCTTCACTGCTGAAAGTTGAGGCAAATACAGTTTGAATTCATAAATCAACTGTTTTCCCAGTCTTGATTGAAATCCAATATAACTGCATAAATGTGGCCAAGGATTTTTAATCTTCTCATTGCTATTGCTAGCATTGCTGCTTTCACTGACAATTTCTAGATCTTCAGTTTCCATGATGTAATCATGTAACAAATATCAATTTCATATACAGTAGAAATCCAATCATCCGAACTCCAATTATCCGAATCGCCGATTATCCGAATCACTTTTTAACCAACCCAAAGTTTGGATGACTGCAGCATTGTTTACCGAGTGGTAAGGTGAAATTTTCATCCCTGAAGGGCAAAAGCACCAAAAAAAAACCTTGGAAAAGAAGGCATTTCCAACAAACATAGAATAATTAATTAAAATAGACCCTTTTTCGGAAAAAATCTGATTATCCGAATATTTGATTATCTGAATGGGGTCCAGTCCCAATTGATTCGGATAATTGGAGTTCTACTGTATTACACTAACAAACTCAGCTGCTGGTGAAGGGGATAAAAATAAGTTATCAAAGTGATACTGACTGTAAATGCACTATGGGAAAAAATACAAATGCTAAAGAAACAGATGAAACAATAACGGAATTGTGTACAACTGGAAAGACAAAGGTTAATGCTGAAAATACCACAAATCCAAAAATAAGGGTGTTATTGGTGCACTGTTGAAGTATAATGAACAAAGTGTTAGAATTTGAAAACTTACTAGAGATACATGAAGCAAAAGTGATTATAGTGGGTAGAGTCTTGGTTAAAAGGAGGAGTACTAGATTTTCCCTGAAGATTAGAGTATATCGTAGAAACAGAGGTGCAATTGATGGAGGGGTATTCATACTAGTTAACAAAGATTACTATAGCCGTCTAGTGTTCATAGATCATGACCACGAGTTACTAGGGGTAGATTTTTGGGGCGATAAAAAATAAAAAAAAATCAATGTATTGGCTGCTTAATGTAGTGGAAGGATGGAGATGAGAATCTTGGAGAGAAACTAAACTCACAGTTCAGAGGTGAGCATAGAATGGTTATTATTGGAGCGGATTTAAATTTACCAGGTGTCAACTGGGTGCGAAATAAGATAAATAACACAAGGGAACAACACAAATACCTTAATAAGTGAAGGTGGTTTTACACAAGTAGTAGAGAAAATACGAGGGGACCAAACATTTGGATATCCTTCCAATAAAGCCTGATGAAAATCTTGTAGGGTGTCAAGTAACTAAAGGAATAAGTGATCACTGTGTGGTACTGATGGATATTAGGAGATTCAGTAAACCAGTGGCAAAAATAGAAGGGGTAAAAAGGTGTAATTCTAAATCAGGGAAAGCTTCAGCAAATGGAAGGATGGCGCAAGTACAGTGGAGGCAAAATGGGAAGAGTTTAAGAAAATAGTAAAAAATGGCGAGGAAATGTTTATTCCAAAGCAGAAAATAAAGAAAAGTATGGAACCTACATATTACAATAGGGAGGTGAGAAGGTTAAAGAGGCTAGTGAGATGGGAACACAATAGAGTTAAGAGACATGAAGGCAGCAGGGAATACTTGAAAAAACTAAACAAGCCAGAGCAAAGAGACAAGCAAAGGATGGGTTTATGAAGAATATTATTGGTGCAGGAGGAACACTGAATGATGAATCTAGAAATTTCTATGGCTATATTAGGAAACTGA
Organism: Vandiemenella viatica; assembly: GCA_031002005.1. Taxonomy (NCBI): domain Eukaryota; kingdom Metazoa; phylum Arthropoda; class Insecta; order Orthoptera; family Morabidae; genus Vandiemenella; species Vandiemenella viatica. Next base: position 247,130,056 of record JARYHS010008074.1, read on the forward strand.
GGGGAACAGAAAGTATTCAGACTATTGAAAATAAGAACGGAGTTTAAATCACTGAGGATTTTAAAATTTCAGAGATATTGATTGACTGGTAGAGTGAGACAACTATGGTCCAAGACACCGAATTAATCCATAAAAGGTCACACAGCCTTGCCTCCACCCACTGCCAGCACTACCCCTTTGGCCTCAGATGAGACGGTGATGTTGTCAAATGTTCCTCCACTGCCAGTTGGTTCGTAGTTTTTTGCTGCGGTCAGTTTGTTTCGCTACTTTAAAGGTTATTATTTTATCTTTATGACGTTGTAGAACAGAATCCTACATGCAGTTCGTTACCGAAAATAAGTAAAATCGGTGTTCGTGCAGGCTGACCAGATATTAGCAAAGTAAAGATGTCATGGCAAATGTTTTCAAGTATTTTAACAACCTTTCCCACAGTAAAAAAAGCTGGGAGAAACATTAACTTTTCTCAAGTACAAGCATTGACAGCGGAAGCTTGTGGTATTTCTAAGAAGTTGGTACAACGTATCGTCGGTATTTTAAGTTCGGCAGAAACCGAAGATATGAGCCCTGTTCTTGAATCACCTAGGAAGAAGTATAGACGGGAACACAAATGCACTGAACTGGATGATTTTAATAAAGAAGTAGTGCACAGGTCTGTTTTACAACAGAGGAGAATATCCAACGGTTATGAAAATACGGTCCGAACTCTGTCGTAAAATCAGCTATTCAGTCTCAGTAAGATCCGTTCTTTGTTTTCTGAAAAGACTGGGTTTTAAATTTAGGAAATTCAAAAACGGACAAAATTTTTTAATGGAACGCAATGATATTGCGGCTTCAAGAGCAAAGTTTTTGCGAACAATGAATTCATTGCGTACAAAGGATGCTAGGCCAATTGTTTACTAAGACGAAACTTACATTAACCAAAATCATACGAACAAATATATTGGCATGATTCGAGAGGTAACGGAGGTCTTAAACATCCTACTGGCTGAGGAAGTCGACTTGTTATAGTACATGCTACTTCTGCACATAAAGGTTTCATACCAGGAGATAAACTTGTGTTTTGTGGCAGAAAAAGTTCGTCTCTATTGGATTACCATACAGAAATGAACAGTGAGGTTTTTAAGATGTGGTTTTGTGATATGTGTCACTCGCTGGAAGAAGGGTGCATTACCACCATGAACAATGCCAGTTATCATACCATTCAAACAAACAAACCACTATCTTCAAACTGGCATAAGGGAGATATTACTGAATGGCTACGTAAGAATGGTGTTCAATTTTTTTCGAATTAAACTAGGGATGAGCTTTTATGTAAAGAACAAATTTGAAATGCTAAGAAAGTATTCGAATTGGATCAATTGGCAAATGAAATGGGAGATCAAATAGTTCGCCTGCCACCCTATCATTGCTAGTATAATCCAATCGAACTCATTTGGGCACAAGTAAAATGGGATGTCGCTTAGAAGAACACGACCTTCAAACTTGCTGAGGTTGAACAACTTACACACGAAGCTTTAGACAGAGTTATTCAAGAAGATTGGGCAAATTGTGTAAGACATTCGGAAAGATTACAAGAAACAGATTATGTTAAACAGTGCGTGAGAGACACTGAAATGGATCAGTTCATGATACAGCTGGGTGAAAGCAGTGACAGTGATCTTCAGTCAAACGAATCCGAAGATGAATAACTTACAGAGAGGATAATGGCATACAGCTTTGAAAATAAGCCAGTTTGTAAGTTTCTCAATCATTTCTTTAGTAATTTTATTGAAAGTGGACATTGTGTTACTTTTATTTTTATTAAGGTGCAAGATTTTACAGGAAACCATTTTTAGTGTATTTTGTCATGTAATTTTTTTGCTATGATAATAATTCTTACATGAGCCTCAATTTGAATATTTTGAGAAGGTACGGTAACTACAAAAATCTCGTTCGTCATAATTGATAGAGGCCGTCGGCCAGTGTTGGACGCGAGCGCAGCGCGATAACATTCATGCAGATAAATTATTAATCAAACAAGAAGGATTCGTTTAAAGATGGTGTTGTGTTTTCTGAAGTTAATTTAAATATTTTCTAACAAACTTTCTCGCTGGAAGTTATTACGTTAACAAACAGAATGGAAGTTAGTCAGCGACAACTTTTAACATTATACAATAAGGACAAACAAGTGATTCTTATAACTTTTTAATTTTTTCATAACATTCTTCGCTATATAATGAATATAATATATTCTGTACTAATCTGTTGTCATTCAGGAAGCCAGATAATTTCTTTTCAGCTATTTTTTATCGTTGGTTTAGCTTTTTCCGTTAGTTGAAGTGAAGAAAGTAATTTAATTCGTTAAGTTCACGGGAACTAGATTTTTTTTTTTTAATAGTCATGTAAATATTTCGAATTAAAAAACACATTACCATGTTCCACAAATTCTGTATTACTATTTAGAATTTTTCAGCACATATTACTGAAAGTTGATTTTTCTGAGGTTTGGCAACATTGTATGGAGACGCACTGACCTTCGCAGGTCTATTTTCATTATGGCTATTATAGGGACTATCATCCTGTAATGGGAGGGAATGAATCAGAAAAGTCTCTCTCTAAAAGTATAAATGAGGAAACTACAAAATTTGTAGTAAATTCTTGGGAAATTATAAATGAACTCAGAATGCTAAAAAAAACATAAAGGGGCTGGTGTAGATAATATTACTACAGATTTATTAAAGATTGTAGGATACAATATTGTACCTTACCTCAAAATTTTATTTAAAACCAGTTTGGAGTCTTGCTGCTCATCTGAGGATTGGAAAAGAGCGATAGTAGTACCAGTTCATAAAGGAGTGGTTAAAAATAGGGTTGAAAATTACAAGCCAATTAGTTTGACATCAGTGGTAGGCAAAATGATAGAGAGATTAATATGAAACTATATCAGAGATGTTTGGGAGGAAAGAAACGGATTTTCAGATTGACAACATGACTTTAGGCAAGGATATTCATGTGAATCTCAGATAGTGGGCTATATGCAAGTTGTTTCAAATGAATTGGACAAGGGAGGTCAAGTTGACAGTGTGGCACTAGGGCATTTGACAGAGTGAGCCATAAAATGGTTTTAAATAAATTCAAATCTATTGGACTGGATGAAAAAGTTATTTGCTGTGTAGAGGAATTCTTAAAAGGCAGAAAGCAAAGTGTTAGTGTAGGAAATACATTATCAAAAGAGGTGGAAGTAAATATGGGAGTGCCACAGGGTAGTGTACTGGGACCATTGATGTTCATTATTCTAATGAATGACTGTATTGATGGGTTAGGTATTTAGCAGATGATGTAATGGTATACAATCGATTCAAAAGAGGTGAAGACTGAACAGCTTCAGAGTGACCTGGATAGAATATCTACAGGGGCGGATCCGGGGGGGGGGGGATTAGGGGGCTCAAGGCCCCCCCCCAAATGTATCTAGGTCCACCCCCGACATTGTAATTTTGGAAACTTTTTTTTTGTAGCTCTACGGATTCGAGGCCCATAGAGGCTATAAAGACTACCCCATGGTTGACTCAAGCCCCCCCCCCCAAAAAAACCGAAAATCCACTGAAGGCAAGCACTCTGAACCAAAATTCACTTAAGCCAAGCCCCCCAAACCAAAATCCTGGATCTGCCCCTGAATATCTAAATGGGTAGGACAGCATGGAATGAAGACAAATGCCAAAAAGAGTCAGCTTATTAGGTACACAGATAAAAAACTACAGGTTAATTATGATTATGGGGTGGGGTCAGAATTGCTTGTTGAAAGCTTTAAGTGTAAATATCTTGGCATAACGTTTGATAAAAAAAACTCAATTGGGCAGAGCACATTGGGCAGGTGGTAGGAAAAGGTTACAAAATCCTTCATTTACTGGAGATGGCGATGAGAAGTTAGGGAGTTGGGTTACAAAACTGTTGTCAGAACATTGGTTGAATATGGTGGTGTAGTTTGGGACCCACATTTTGGTTATCAAATATTGGAGTTTGAAGAGAAGCTAGATTTGTTTGTGGAAATTATCACATGACCCAGCCAGTAACTGATATGATAAAGGAGCTGGACTGGGCGTCATTGGAGGAAAGGGGGAAGGTGGAGAGAGTGTTGGGATTGTACAGGCCATATGTTGGTGATGGGGCTTGGAGGGATATTGGTCAAAGAATTAGGAATAGTGCTTGGAAGGGGAAAGGTTACCATGACCACAAGCTGGTGCTCGATTTCATGCATAAGGGAGTGGGAAAATTTTCTTTTGTTGGTAAGCGTTTCAGGGATTGGAACAAATTACCAAGGAATTTAAAATTAAAATTTGTAAATCAGAATAGTAAATGAGGGAGGAAATTAACATCCCAATTATAAAATAAAATATTATTATTATTACTAGCTTTTACGGCCTCATTGGACCACTTTAGTCATTTTTGGTTATCTTCTTAGGCATGTGCATGCACCGTTCTTTCCGAATTTTCCAGTATCTTATAATTTGTTGTGATCTTCTTTGCCTTTCCTCATCTGTTAATACCCTCTTCATTGTGTGTCATTTGTCTATTTTTGGTTTATAACTTTCTTCTTTTTTTTTCTTTCAATATATATATATTCAACTCGCCGAACATACCATTGTCCCATGGCACGCTATTCAAACAATGTGACCATGCCTTGCTGCCTGGATCCTTCATTCACCGAATGGACATTGGCATGTGTACAACTGATTTTAAGAAGCCTACTTGCAAGAATAGGGTCAGCAGCCAAAGTAATATGTTATTTACAGGTTGTCTGATTTTCATCATTCCTAGCCTTCATCTGAGGTAAGTGGGATCTTATTTTCCAACCCTTCAGTAGTTTCTTTACCATAAAACAATTTCCATTCCATTATTATTACTTAAGAATCATGACAGATTTTTGAATTCAGGTAACGATAAGAACTAATACTGCAAGTGTTAACTTTAATATGTCTTTCTATAGTGAAATAAAATGCAATAAATATTGATTATAAGTTAACATATTGTTCAAGAACACAAAAGAAACTACTAATGCTTCAAAACATTTTACTTAGGTATATTTGAGAAGCTACTAATTAACTGCCATCACACATGTTTCAGGGTACATTTACAGCAGTAATAGAGTGAAGGGTTACCAACTTGGTTTCTTTGGGAGGTACACCACATGTATCAGGGAAAATTTCCCACCACTAGTGGTTCCGCCAAGAACTTTGTCCTGCATGGCTTTCTCCCACTTAGCTTTCTTAATCAATGAGTAGAGCAGACATAAATCCAAGGGAATTCTTTCAATTTTACTTATGCTCCTCTGATTCTTCCTACACTTTCTTACCGTGTGTATTCATATTTTAAAAGTACCCCTTTTTTTTAATTTCACTTTTATCGATCTAGAAATAGTATTAAATAGTTCGTAGTAGTGTATTTCATATACAGCAATGTATTTTGTGTCAAGTTACATGAAAAACAATGTGGATACTGTCTAAGGCACTCGGAGTATAATTATTTGCTGTTCCATTACCTGAACAACTGAATGACAGCAAGATAAATTTTGTCTAATATACTTGTTCCTTTCAATCTCTGTTTAGTCAGTTGCCCTCTGGTGTGCAATTTTTTAGTATTAGTAGTTCCAAAATGGTAAGTTTTCATGTCACTTGTAATTATGAGATGCTATCCAATACTAAAGGAGGAAGACGTATTCATGCGAAAACATAAAATTGTTTATGTGAGTCAAATGTCAGTTGGAAGGATACAGGAAAGTGGGGCAATCCAAACAGTTAATCCTGAGATGAGTGAGAAAGAGATGACAGGATGGCGATGTTTCCTTGTCATATTACGCATCGTGGACCCACGCAAATTTGTTCAGATTCCGGCGCATGTCAAATGATGCAAGGTTGTGGGATTCTTTATTCTTTTTTTTTCCTAATGGCTTTATGGCTTGTCAATATTGAGGTCTGAGAACAAGAAATGAGAATGAATTAAGCCATGGCCTTTTGAAGGAAGTATCCCAGCATTCACCTGGAGTGATTTGAGGAAACCATGGAAAACCAAAATTTGGATGCCTGAACCCACGTCCTCCTGAATGCGAGGCCAGAGTGTTACAGCTCACCCACCACACCACACTTGCTGTGGGATCTCACCTTGCAATCCCTAACATGAACCTTTGGTCAAACTGAACCAACCATTAACTGGAAATGGTTATATTCAGATATTTGGACAACATTTGCACTCATTAATGGCCTTCATGTTCCCAAAGGCTGACTGACATTTCCAGGATGATAATGTGCCATGTCACTGGGCCAAAATCATTCATGATTGCTTTGAGAGACATTTTGGACAATTCCAATAAATGATTTGGTCACCTGGATCATCAGATGTGAATTCAATAAAACAACTCTGGGACATGATGGAAAGAACAGTTTATGCCCTGCAGTGGCAACAGTTTTGGAATTATGAATGGGTGTGAAGGAAGCATGGTTGAATATTTCTTCAGGAGACTTCTGACAATTTCCTAGGCCAATACTACATCAGGTTGCTGTAAATTACCAGTTAAAAGGGGTCCCACACGATATGAGAAAGTATCCCATAATTTTTGTTACTACAGTGTACAATCTAATCAAGCAAGTTTTAAATTCTATACCTTTAACCCTTTTTTCCTTTTAAGATAATTCAGATATCCACACCTGCTGAAATGTATTTCAGTGTTAAAAATATGTTTTAAACTATTTTAGAAAGTGGTTAGAAGTTGAATACAAATTCACAGACAAGCCTACTTCTTCACATATTTTCAGTACATTAGACAAAAATTCAGAACTCTAACCATTTTTTCTTTTCATATATGGTTTTCAAAGTTTATAAATGTTTAAATTAACAATTCTAAACATTTTTTAAAAAGTATTCAAATATATAATGAAAAATTGTGGTGGAGACAATTAAATAAATTTTTCAGCATTATAAAGCTTTGAACTGACAAAAATAGGGGGGAGGGTTGAAACAAAGTTCAACAAAGCCAAAACAATAAAAATTCAGTAGAAAATATAACAACTTGAATTATAACTACAAAAAAGACTCACCATTAAGATCAAGAAAAAGGACAGGTACATGAGGTTCCATTCCAAGTGGTGGGTCCCAGTCTGCTGGAGCCCCTGGAATTCCTGAACCAGGAGCAGGCACCAATACAGCATTTCGCTCCTCAGTCAAACTGACCCACTGGTCCACTAAGCTCTGTTCTCGTTCGAGGTCTTGCTCCGTCTTGTCTACAAACACAAATAAACAACAATATAACAAAGTATTATCTTTCAAAGATGATGTTTGCTGTGATGTAATGTATTTATTAGATATAAAATGATGAAACTAATGTGCTCTGAAGAAAGCAATGCCAAATAAGGATAAAGTTAAACTAGTTTCTGATTTATTGTGTGTGCACATATTCTTTTTTTTTTCTATGCAATGTGACTTCACGTTTTATTGATTGTACTAACTGGACCTGACAATTTTATCAGTAGTCACAAACTGATGTTAAAGAAGAACCTTGCTATTTCAGGAAATTTTTATAATTGTCCTGGATCATCCAGCAGTTATCCATTGCCATCTGATTTTAAAAAATTACTAACCTTTACTGATCTTCAGCTAAATTCTTTTTTACAATACCATCAATGGCTTGATGTTGCTACATTTAATGAACAGCTGCAGATACCAATACTTTTATAAAATTGAGGGAGTTCTATTCGAATGATATATATACTTGCCATTTCCTTTAGTAGATTTCATCGAGCTTCAATAAATTATATCCATTACAGCTGTTGACACTTCATACTATCATTCCAACTGAGTTATGCTAGTTATATTATCGTATGCTAAACTTATGGCAAGAATAATCAGAACCACCATATATAACACCTCACAACTACCAATGGAAAAATCAATTTTAAAGCTAATAGTGTATATAAATGAAATTTTATCATGTATTGAGGAAGCTTAAAGAAGCTGAAACTCTGATATTTGGGAAACAAGATAATCACCAATTTCAACTTAAAACACAATTCCTGCCTTCACAAATCTACAAAACGGTATGCATTAAAAACACTAACATTGCGACTAATAAGACTGTGTGAAATAGTATGAATGTTGAAAATTAGCGGCTAAGAAACAGCTAAATAATGTAATGTTCATGGGTATCTAACCAAATGAATAAAATAATTACACATGATATTTCGGTAATCAAAATCTCTATTGCCACTTTCTGGTGAGGTGGTTTATGCAGCAGAGGCTAAGACCTTCGTAGCCTGCAAGGTCGCCATGTGCATGTGAATTTTGACATTTGTGCTAATTACTTGGGCAATTCCTGGGTGTTATAGTGGGGGTAGCACCTGTTGTGGGCTCAGTTGTTCTAAGATGGTTGTGTTGTGTACAGCTCATCTTGCTGCCAATGTGGAGGTTCAATAACTGGCATCCAAGCATTAGCTAAGTTTGTAGCCATAATCACAGTTGACAAGATTGGACACTGTGAATAACTATCACTACAAAATGAACATGTCCATGCACTCATTTCCTTGCTACACTTTGTGATCATTTTCCAAGCCAGGCGATGCATTCTCTCTCGAAAGTCAACACTTACAGAGACCATACAGTTCTGTCTCCTCATTTATGTTATTGCCTTGATCTTGCTGCTCGAAACTGCTTTCCCTCTCCACCAAGGACATTGAAGACCAACGAGGTAGATGAACCATTGTGATTGGGTACATGAAAATATTGATATAATACTGTTCACAACATTTATATTGAACGAGCATGCTACTAGCTAAAAGGATCATTCATAGTGTTTTAACTTAAAACGCCGTTGGATGATGACTTCTCCAACATTCTTCAAATTTTGGATATGCTTTCAAGGAATTCCCTAACTCACTGGTTATGACAATTTGGCTCCCCACTTCATACTTGACTTCTCACATATTTGTATATTTACAGGTCCTCTGTGAGAAACCAAACTCCCTTCTCAATATTTCTCTGGATATATCTCTTCATGATGGGTGAAGATGCCCACCTGACATTTGAAATTCACAAAAATCACTTTTGCCCCTCTCACTTTTGATCCAGACATACTTATCCATTCTGAAAGCATGGGTTCATTGCCAATAGACTGGTCCTAAACTTGGGCAGTCAAATACCTGTCTCACTACACCTGGTCACTTGCTAATGTGTTAATGGGAAATTATTGACAGAAAGCTTCACACTTCTGACAGAGCACACTTTATCACAATAAAATGGTACTAGCTTTATGATAGTTATGGGTGTGATTATAATACAATGTGTGGAATGTATAATCCATCACAATACCTTTAAGAAAAAGTGAACTGTTCATAATGTACTATTTAAAAATGTATACCACCGGTTAGGCTGTATGCATTAAGACACCACTACACAGGACTAGGGAGGTAATATCAACCCAACTTGGAATCCCAAGATCGACGTATCAGCCATCCTGATTACAGTCATCTCCTAGGCAGATGATAGCACCCTCATAAAGTACAGTAATACCCCGTTTTACGCGAGGGATACGTTCCGCAAAAAATCGCGTTAAGTGAAATTCGCGTATATCGGGGTTTACGATTAAACAGAGTCAAAAGTTAATGCAAAAAAAAAAAAAAAAAAATACAAATCATTTGAATCAATCACTTTAATTCTAAGAACACTTTATGCAGTATTACATTGTTTTTTTTTAACGGAAAAATACATCTATTGTCTTTTGGGTAGCATTTCTTTTACGTTCTTGTAAAATACGTTCACCCAACGCTGTTTTTAATTGTTTGACACATGGTCCAAACATGGTCATCATCACTATCTATGCTGTGCAATATGTCCAAACCTGAATAAATTTTTGAACGAATATTTTGTATTCCACTTGAAGACAAAATTCTCTCTCTCGTCCTTCCTCATCGTTTATGAAATTATTCTGTAACTCGATCAGATCTTCATTGCTGAGAGGTTCATCGTGAGTTGCTACAAGTTCTTCAAGATCTTCTACCGCGACATCTTCAAGTTCAGACCACTTAATCATTGCAGCAATGTCTTCAAGCCCTTGTCTGTGCATTTGGACAATTCTTCTAGGTGCTTCCACTACATCTGGCCAAAGATTACGCCACACCCTGTTCATACAACTCCTTTTAACTTCTTTCCAAGACTCGTCTATGTTGTGAATATCCTTCAGGATGTTGTATGACTTCCACCGCTCTCGCATAGACTGTCTTCCTTCCCCGTCTGTTTCATGAATTAGTTGGCTAAAAGTGCGGCGATGGTAATAAGCTTTGAAGTTTGCTATTGCTCCCTGGTCCATAGGTTGTAATATTGATGTAGTGTTTGGTGGAAGGAACATCACGTACACTTTTAAGTCTCTCGGCGTATCAAGTGAGGTTGGATGTCCTGGGGCATTGTCTAAGAGTAATATAACTTTACGTTCAAGCCCATTTCTGTCACAGTAGGATTTTACTGACAGGCAAAAACTATTAGAATACCAATCTTGAAAAACTTCCCGTGTAACTCGCGCCTTTCTGTTGGACTGCCCACAACTGGTAGGCTTATCTCGTCTGTACCTCGCATTGCACGATGTGTTTCTGAATGGTAAACCAGTAAAGGTTTCAGTTTGAAATCGCCAGTGGCATTACCACCTTACAGAAGTGTTAATCGATCTTTCGCAGCTTTGAAACCGCTGGCTTGATGTTCTTCTTTAGAAATGAATGTTCGAGATGGCATATTTTTCTCACTAAAGCCCGGTCTCATCAATCTACGAAATCTTGAAACTTGTCTGGAAACTCAGTTGAGTCCACACTGACAGCCTCACCTGTTATCTGGATATTGTGAAGATTGGAACGCTGCTTGAACCGATGAAACCAGCCTCTGCTGGCAGCAAAAGTCGGAGTGGAAGTCACCTTCTTCTGTCTTTAACATCTCTACAAAGATTTTGCTTTTGTGCATATGAGATCTTGAGTCAGTGGTGTGTTCTTCTTATTTAAATCTTCGATCCAGACTGCTAGCAACTTCTCCATTCTTTCTAGGATAGAAGATCTCGAACGAGAAGTTTTGTTGCACTTATAGGTGTTGAACTTTCACTGGAAAGTTTAATTTTTTCCCGATTTTTAAAAATCGTTCTCACAGTCGATTCTGACAGACCAAAATCTCTGCCAACAATTGTTGCCTTTCCTCCATTTTCCGTTCTTCTCTTCACCTTCATCTTCAATTCCAAAGTTACGCTTTTACGCTCTTTTTTCTTCGTAGGCGGCATTTTTAACGTAGTGTTAAATTATGTATCTCCACCAAACGTTAAAACACGACTGCCAGCCGAGATAAACAAATGGAACAAACGAGGGAATTCCCATAGAACAAAGTCGTAGGATGGGGAATCCTCAATTCTTCGATCAGAATGGTCGGAGAAAGAGGGGATTACCGCGACCAAAGAGAAGCCAATGACTACATTATGGACATACATATTCTTAAGTAAGCAATTCGCGTAATACGAGGCATTTTAACGCGAAATTTGAAATTCGCGTTAAAGCGAAACCGTACATATCGGGGTCGCGTAAAGCGGGGTATTACTGTACACACTTCCAATTCAGAACATAGAGAAGACTTTCTCAAAAAAGATGGCAATACATCATTTGTCTTGGTAGGTTAGTGGCTCATAGGCAAAGGCTAAAGATGCAGGAAATAAAAACTCTGTCACAAAGGAGTTGAACAATTCCACTACTTCCGCAAGAATTCTCCAAACCAATAAGCAACATGCTTTAAAATAAAAACTAAAAAATATATTAATATTAACAGGAATACTACTTAAAAACTGTTAACACATGAAATGACATGAAGGTGAAAAACTTTATTAAAATGCACTTTGTAAAATACAAAGTGCAAACAGTATCACAAAAAGATTAAGCCCCATGTAAAACTGGAATAGTATGTTAAGTCATAAAAATCTGCACAACAGTTAAAAATAACGTAGACAAAATTTGTTCTGTTAGCTGTCATTGTTTATTTCTTATATTTTTTTTCATTGTGTAGTTTTATTTATTTATTTATTATATGGAAGGAAGAGACAAATAAAATGGGGAGAGATGTAAGATAAATAGCATTTTATAATTTAAACAACACCCAAAGATACTTATATAATTATATGGGTTTGAAATAAGCTCATTATAATTCATACTGGCTAATAATATTGTTCCTCATTCCAATATTACTCTTGCTGTCATTTTAGAGTGAGTTTTACAGTTCTCTAGATGTAAGATCTCTAGAGCTAGGAGAAGAATGGAAGCAAGTGATGGTGAGAAAATTGGACATGGATTACACAGTGATTAGAATAGAGTATTTTCAGGAAATCATTTCAAGTGTGAATAGTTGGATTAGAATTCAAACTAACCAAAAAGTATTTATCTTAAATAAAGTTCTCTCCTGTCTAGCTGAGTGAGTCCATTTATGAAACACAACATTTTGGCAGTCATAGTCCCTGCCGCCATTGTCAGTTTACACCGAAATTTCGTGTTTCATCAATAGACTCACTCAGTTAGTTACATGAGAGAATCTGATTTTTACAATGCTAATAAAGCCTACAATCTTACATATGTATTTACCTTGTTTATTTATAAGCTTTTGTATTTGCTGATCCAGGTACTGTCTTCTCCTCATCAAAGCATCACTCCATTTCTCTCTTAAGATTGAAAGATTCTTCCTGGTATGAATCAAGAGGCTTTTGAAGACGTGACCTTAAACACAAAAACAAAAAATTATTATCAAGAACTATTTCAATCTCTCTCACTGTGCACACATATAAGTAAATACAATAATTCATACCACAGTTTCAGGGTTGCCTTAAAAAGATTCTTGAGCTCGAGCAAAGGTGACAAAACTATTCAAACTACATAACTTGAATGTTCGATTAAGCTGGTGATATAAGATTAAGATATTTATTAAATTTATTTATCAATACGGGGCAAAATAATATATGAAACAATATAAGAACTAGATCAGAAATTTATTGAACTACGCCAAAATATCTATACTGTATAGATAATGTTATGGTATCAAAATAAGTATTCTGGTGATACACATAATGATCAAACTGATTTATTTTACTTGATATCTCTATTCTTGACTACCAATCATGGAATATGAGTGAATAACATCAGCAGCAAACACTTTATATATCTTAACATAGCCCCTTCAACGCATTATCAATTGAAATGAAAATATCATTCTACTGTAGCAAATATACTTTCTTGTTATTCTTGAATCACAGAATTTAAAACATAAAAGATAATTTTATTAGAGAGAGATAAATCTGAATTAATCACTGTTGTTTCACAACAAAA
>JARYHS010008074.1:247144404-247191414 GCA_031002005.1 Vandiemenella viatica
TGACCATGCCTTGCTGCCTGGATCCTTCATTCACCGAATGGACATTGGCATGTGTACAACTGATTTTAAGAAGCCTACTTGCAAGAATAGGGTCAGCAGCCAAAGTAATATGTTATTTACAGGTTGTCTGATTTCATCATTCCTAGCCTTCATCTGAGGTAAGTGGGATCTTATTTTCCAACCCTTCAGTAGTTTCTTTACCATAAAACAATTTCCATTCCATTATATTACTTAAGAATCATGACAGATTTTTGAATTCAGGTAACGATAAGAACTAATACTGCAAGTGTTAACTTTAATATGTCTTTCTATAGTGAAATAAAATGCAATAAATATTGATTATAAGTTAACATATTGTTCAAGAACACAAAAGAAACTACTAATGCTTCAAAACATTTTACTTAGGTATATTTGAGAGCTACTAATTAACTGCCATCACACATGTTTCAGGGTACATTTACAGCAGTAATAGAGTGAAGGGTTACCAACTTGGTTTCTTTGGGAGGTACACCACATGTATCAGGGAAAATTTCCCACCACTAGTGGTTCCGCCAAGAACTTTGTCCTGCATGGCTTTCTCCCACTTAGCTTTCTTAATCAATGAGTAGAGCAGACATAAAATCCAAGGGAATTCTTTCAATTTTACTATGCTCCTCTGATTCTTCCTACACTTTTTCTTACCGTGTGTATTCATATTTTAAAGTACCCTTTTTTTTAATTTCACTTTTATCGATCTAGAAATAGTATTAAATAGTTCGTAGTAGTGTATTTGGATAAAGGAAACAAGAAACTGCCGCGAGGCACTGAAAATAAGATAGGATAGGGAAAATAAACAGTTACCCGTCACTTACCACAGATGAAGGCAGGAGGCGAAACACGTAAAAACACAAAAACAAAAGAATTACACAATATTTCGACTTTTCAGTCTTACTCGTGTAGGAGGCGAGACATATGGCAGGGGAAAGATGTGGTCACATCGAGCCCGCCACATGACCACATCTTTCCCCCTGCCATATGTCTCGCCTCCTACACGAGTAGACTGAAAAGTCGAAATATTGTGTAATTCCTTTTGTTTTTGTGTTTTACGTGTTTCGCCCTCCTGCCTTCATCTGTGGTAAGTGACGGGTAACTGTTTATTTTCCCTATCCTATCTTATTTGTAGTAGTGTGTTCATATACAGCAATGTATTTTGTGTCAAGTTACATGAAAAACAATGTGGATACTGTCTAAGGCACTCGGAGTATAATTATTTGCTGTTCCATTACCTGAACAACTGAATGACAGCAAGATAAATTTTGTCTAATATACTTGTTCCTTTCAATCTCTGTTTAGTCAGTTGCCCTCTGGTGTGCAATTTTTTAGTATTAGTAGTTCCAAAATGGTTAAGTTTTCATGTCACTTGTAATTATGAGATGCTATCCAATACTAAAGGAGGAAGACGTATTCATGCGAAAACATAAAATTGTTTATGTGAGTCAAATGTCAGTTGGAAGGATACAGGAAAGTGGGGCAATCCAAACAGTTAATCCTGAGATGAGTGAGAAAGAGACGACAGGATGGCGATGTTTCCTTGTCATATTACGCATCTTGGACCCACGCAAATTTGTTCAGATTCCGGCGCATGTCAAATGATGCAAGGTTGTGGGATTCTTTTTTTTTTTTTCCTAATGGCTTTATGGCTTGTCAATATTGAGGTCTGAGAACAAGAAATGAGAATGAATTAAGCCATGGCCTTTTGAAGGAAGTATCCCAGCATTCACCTGGAGTGATTTGAGGAAACCATGGAAAACCAAAATTTGGATGCCTGAACCCACGTCCTCCTGATTGCGAGGCCAGAGTGTTACAGCTCACCCACCACACCACACTTGCTGTGGGATCTCACCTTGCAATCCCTAACATGAACCTTTGGTCAAACTGAACCAACCATTAACTGGAAATGGTTATATTCAGATATTTGGACAACATTTGCACTCATTAATGGCCTTCATGTTCCCAAAGGCTGACTGACATTTCCAGGATGATAATGTGCCATGTCACTGGGCCAAAATCATTCATGATTGCTTTGAGAGACATTTTGGACAATTCCAATAAATGATTTGGTCACCTGGATCATCAGATGTGAATTCAATAAAACAACTCTGGGACATGATGGAAAGAACAGTTTATGCCCTGCAGTGGCAACAGTTTTGGAATTATGAATGGGTGTGAAGGAAGCATGGTTGAATATTTCTTCAGGAGACTTCTGACAATTTCCTAGGCCAATACTACATCAGGTTGCTGTAAATTACCAGTTAAAAGGGGTCCCACACGATATGAGAAAGTATCCCATAATTTTTGTTACTACAGTGTACAATCTAATCAAGCAAGTTTTAAATTCTATACCTTTAACCCTTTTTTCCTTTTAAGATAATTCAGATATCCACACCTGCTGAAATGTATTTCAGTGTTAAAAATATGTTTTAAACTATTTTAGAAAGTGGTTAGAAGTTGAATACAAATTCACAGACAAGCCTACTTCTTCACATATTTTCAGTACATTAGACAAAAATTCAGAACTCTAACCATTTTTTCTTTTCATATATGGTTTTCAAAGTTTATAAATGTTTAAATTAACAATTCTAAACATTTTTTAAAAAGTATTCAAATATATAATGAAAAATTGTGGTGGAGACAATTAAATAAATTTTTCAGCATTATAAAGCTTTGAACTGACAAAAATAGGGGGGAGGGTTGAAACAAAGTTCAACAAAGCCAAAACAATAAAAATTCAGTAGAAAATATAACAACTTGAATTATAACTACAAAAAAGACTCACCATTAAGATCAAGAAAAAGGACAGGTACATGAGGTTCCATTCCAAGTGGTGGGTCCCAGTCTGCTGGAGCCCCTGGAATTCCTGAACCAGGAGCAGGCACCAATACAGCATTTCGCTCCTCAGTCAAACTGACCCACTGGTCCACTAAGCTCTGTTCTCGTTCGAGGTCTTGCTCCGTCTTGTCTACAAACACAAATAAACAACAATATAACAAAGTATTATCTTTCAAAGATGATGTTTGCTGTGATGTAATGTATTTATTAGATATAAAATGATGAAACTAATGTGCTCTGAAGAAAGCAATGCCAAATAAGGATAAAGTTAAACTAGTTTCTGATTTATTGTGTGTGCAAATATTCTTTTTTTTTTCTATGCAATGTGACTTCACGTTTTATTGATTGTACTAACTGGACCTGACAATTTTATCAGTAGTCACAAACTGATGTTAAAGAAGAACCTTGCTATTTCAGGAAATTTTTATAATTGTCCTGGATCATCCATTGCCATCTGATTTTAAAAAATTACTAACCTTCTGATCTTCAGCTAAATTATTTTTTACAATACCATCAATGGCTTGATGTTGCTACATTTAATGAACAGCTGCAGATACCAATACTTTTATAAAATTGAGGGAGTTCTATTCGAATGATATATATACTTGCCATTTCCTTTAGTAGATTTCATCGAGCTTCAATAAATTATATCCATTACAGCTGTTGACACTTCATACTATCATTCCAACTGAGTTATGCTAGTTATATTATCGTATGCTAAACTTATGGCAAGAATAATCAGAACCACCATATATAACACCTCACAACTACCAATGGAATAATCAATTTTAAAGCTAATAGTGTATATAAATGAAATTTTATCATGTATTGATGAAGAATAAAGAAGCTGAAACTCTGATATTTGGGAAACAAGATAATCACCAATTTCAACTTAAAACACAATTCCTGCCTTCACAAATCTACAAAACGGTATGCATTAAAAACACTAACATTGCAACTAATAAGACTGTGCGAAATAGTATGAATGTTGAAAATTAGCGGCTAAGAAACAGCTAAATAATGTAATGTTCATGGGTATCTAACCAAATGAATAAAATAATTACACATGATATTTCGGTAATCAAAATCTCTATTGCCACTTTCTGGTGAGGTGGTTTATGCAGCAGAGGCTAAGACCTTTGTAGCCTGCAAGGTTGCCATGTGCATGTGAATTTTGACATTTGTGCTAATTAC
Source organism: Vandiemenella viatica (assembly GCA_031002005.1). NCBI lineage: Eukaryota > Metazoa > Arthropoda > Insecta > Orthoptera > Morabidae > Vandiemenella > Vandiemenella viatica. The sequence goes on from JARYHS010008074.1 coordinate 247,148,467, forward strand.
TTGGGCAATTCCTGGGTGTTATAGTGGGGGTAGCACCTGTTGTGGGCTCAGTTGTTCTAAGATGGTTGTGTTGTGTACAGCTCATCTTGCTGCCAATGTGGAGGTTCAATAACTGGCATCCAAGCATTAGCTAAGTTTGTAGCCATAATCACAGTTGACAAGATTGGACACTGAATAACTATCACTACAAAATGAACATGTCCATGCACTCATTTCCTTGCTACACTTTGTGACCATTTTCCAAGCCAGGCGATGCATTCTCTCTCGAAAGTCAACACTTACATAGACCATACAGTTCTGTCTCCTCATTTATGTTATTGCCTTGATCTTGCTGCTCGAAACTGCTTTCCCTCTCCACCAAGGACATTGAAGACCAACGAGGTAGATGAACCATTGTGATTGGGTACATGAAAATATTGATATAATACTGTTCACAACATTTATATTGAACGAGCATGCTACTAGCTAAAAGGATCATTCATAGTGTTTTAACTTAAAACGCCGTTGGATGATGACTTCTCCAACATTCTTCAAATTTTAGATATGCTTTCAAGGAATTCCCTCATTCACTGGTTATGACAATTTGGCTCCCCACTTCATACTTGACTTCTCACATATTTGTATATTTACAGGTCCTCTGTGAGAAACCAAACTCCCTTCTCAATATTTCTCTGGATATATCTCTTCATGATGGGTGAAGGTGCCCACCTGACATTTGAAATTCACAAAAATCACTTTTGCCCCTCTCACTTTTGATCCAGACATACTTATCCATTCTGAAAGCATGGGTTCATTGCCAATAGACTGGTCCTAAACTTGGGCAGTCAAATACCTGTCTCACTATACCTGGTCACTTGCTAATGTGTTAATGGGAAATTATTGACAGAAAGCTTCACACTTCTGACAGAGCACACTTTATCACAATAAAATAGTACTAGCTTTATGATAGTTATGGGTGTGATTATAATACAATGTGTGGAATGTATAATCCATCACAATACCTTTAAGAAAAAGTGAACTGTTCATAATGTACTACTTAAAAATGTAAACCACCAGTTAGGCTGTATGCATTAAGGCACCACTACACAGGACTAGGGAGGTAATATCAACCCAGCTTGGAATCCCAAGATCGACGTATCAGCCATCCTGATTACAGTCATCTCCTAGGCAGATTATAGCACCCTCATAAAGTACAGTAATACCCCACTTTACGCGAGGGATACGTTCCGAAAAAAATCGCGTTAAGTGAAATTCGCGTATATCGGGGTTTACGATTAAACATAGTCAAAAGTTAATGCAAAAAAAAATTACAAATCATTGGAATCAATCTCTTTAATTCTAAGAACACTTTATGCAGTATTACATTGTTTTTTTTTTGTTTTTTTTTAACGGAAAAATACATCTATTGTCTTTTGGGTAGCATTTCTTTTACGTTCTTGTAAAACACGTTCACCCAACGCTGTTTTTAATTGTTTGACACATTGTCCAAACATGGTCATCATCACTATCTATGCTGTGCAATATGTCCAAACCTGAATAAATTTTTGAACGAATATTTTGTATTCCACTTGAAGACAAAATTCTCTCTTCTACTCGTCCTTCCTCATCGTTTATGAAATTATTCTGTAACTCGATCAGATCTTCATTCCTGAGAGGTTCGTCGTGAGTTGCTACAAGTTCTTCAAGATCTTCTACCGCGACATCTTCAAGTTCAGACCACTTAATCATTGCAGCAATGTCTTCAAGCCCTTGTCTGTGCATTTGGACAATTCTTCTAGGTGCTTCCACTACATCTGGCCAAAGATTACGCCACACCCTGTTCATACAACTCCTTTTAACTTCTTTCCAAGACTCGTCTATGTTGTGAATATCCTTCAGGATGTTGTATGACTTCCACCACTCTCGCATAGACTGTCTTCCTTCCCCGTCTGTTTCATGAATTAGTTGGCTAAAAGTGCGGCGATGGTAATAAGCTTTGAAGTTTGCTATTGCTCCCTGGTCCATAGGTTGTAATATTGACGTAGTGTTTGGTGGAAGGAACATCACGTACACTTTTAAGTCTCTCAGCGTATCAAGTGAGGTTGGATGTCCTGGGGCATTGTCTAAGAGTAATATAACTTTACGTTCAAGCCCATTTCTGTCACAGTAGGATTTTACTGACTGGCAAAAACTATTAGAATACCAATCTTGAAAAACTTCCCGTGTAACTCGCGCCTTTCTGTTGGACTGCCCACAACTGGTAGGCTTATCTCGTCTGTACCTCGCATTGCACGATGTGTTTGTGAATGGTAAACCAGTAAAGGTTTCAGTTTGAAATCACCAGTGGCATTACCACCTAGCAGAAGTGTTAATCGATCTTTCGCAGCTTTGAAACCGCTGGCTTGATGTTCTTCTTTAGAAATGAATGTTCGAGATGGCATATTTTTCTCACTAAAGCCTGGTCTCATCAACATTGAAGATGAGACAAGCAGGAATTTTTTCTCGTGCTACGAAATCTTGAAACTTGTCTGGAAACTCAGTTGAGTCCACACTGGCGGCCTCACCTGTTATCTGGATATTGTGAAGATTGGAACGCTGCTTGAACCGATGAAACCAGCCTCTGCTGGCAGCAAAAGTCGGAGTGGAAGTCACCTTCTTCTGTCTTTAACATCTCAAACAAAGATTTTGCTTTTGTGCATATGAGATCTTGAGTCAGTGGTGTGTTCTTCTTATTTAAATCTTCGATCCAGACTGCTAGCAACTTCTCCATTCTTTCTAGGATAGAAGATCTCGAACGAGAAGTTTTGTTGCACTTATAGGTGTTGAACATTCACTGGAAAGTTTAATTTTTTCCCAATTTTTAAAAATCGTTCTCAGTCGATTCTGACAGACCAAAATCTCTGCCAACAATTGTTGCCTTTCCTCCATTTTCTTCTTTTCACCTTCATCTTCAATTCCAAAGTTACGCTTTTAGGCTCTTTTTTTCTTCGTAGGCGGCATTTTTAACGTAGTGTTAAATTATGTATCTCCACCAAACGTTAAAACACGACTGCCAGCCGAGATAAACAAATGGAACAAACGAGGGAATTCCCATAGAACAAAGTCGTAGGACGGGGAATCCTCAATTCTTCGATCAGAATGGTCGGAGAAAGAGGGGATTACCGCGTCCAAAGAGAAGCCAATGACTACATTATGGACATACATATTCTTAAGTAAGCAATTCGCATAATACGAGGCATTTTAACGCGAAATTTGAAATTCGCGTTAAAGCGAAACCGCACATATCGGGGTCGCGTAAAGCGGGGTATTACTGTACACACTTCCAATTCAGAACATAGAGAAGACTTTCTCAAAAAGATGGCAATACATCATTTGTCTTGGTAGGTTAGTGCTCATGGCAAAGGCTAAAGATGCAGGCAATAAAAACTCTGCCACAAAGGAGCCGAACAATTCCACTACTTCCGCAAGAATTCTCCAAACCAATAAGCAACATGCTTTAAAATAAAACTAAAAATATATTAATATTAACAGGAATACTACTTAAAACTGTTAACACATGAAATGACATGAAGGTGAAACTTTATTAAAATGCACTTTGTAAAATACAAAGTGCAAACAGTATCACAAAAAGATTAAGTCCCATGTAAAACTGAAATAGTATGTTAAGTCATAAAAATCTGCACAAGAGTTAAATATAACGTAGACAAAATTTGTTCTGTTAGCTGTCATTGTTTATTTCTTATATTTTTTTTCATTGTGTAGTTTTATTTATTTATTTATTATATGGAAGGAAGAGACAAATAAAATGGGGAGAGATGTAAGATGAATAGCATTTTATAATTTAAACAACACCCAAGATACACTTAATATAATTATATGGGTTTGAAATCAGCTCATTATAATTCATACTGGCTAATAATATTGTTCCTCATTCCAATATTACTCTTGTTGTCATTTTAGAGTGAGTTTTACAGTTCTCTAGATGTAAGATCTCTAGAGCTAGGAGAAGAATGGAAGCAAGTGATGGTGAGAAAATTGGACATGGATTACACAGTGATTAGAATAGAGTATTTTCAGGAAATCATTTCAAGTGTGAATAGTTGGATTAGAATTCAAACTAACCAAAAAGTATTTATCTTAAATAAAGTTCTCTCCTGTCTAGCTGAGTGAGTCCATTTATGAAACACAACATTTTGGCAGTCATAGTCCCTGCTGCCAGTGTCAGTTTACACCGAAATTTCGTGTTTCATCAATAGACTCACTCAGTTAGTTACATGAGAGAATCTGATTTTTACAATGCTAATAAAGCCTACAATCTTACATATGTATTTACCTTGTTTATTTATAAGCTTTTGTATTTGCTGATCCAGGTACTGTCTTCTCCTCATCAAAGCATCACTCCATTTCTCTCTTAAGATTGAAAGATCTTCTTCCTGGTATGAATCAAGAGGCTTTTGAAGACGTGACCTTAAACACAACAACAAAAAATTATTATCAAGAACTATTTCAATCTCTCTCACTGTGCACACATATAAGTAAATACAATAATTCATACCACAGTTTCAGGGTTGCCTTAAAAAGATTCTTGAGCTCGAGCAAAGGTAACAAAACTATTCAAACTACATAACTTGAATGTTCGATTAAGCTGGTGATATAAGATTAAGATATTTATTAAATTTATTTATCAATACGGGGCAAAATAATATATGAAACAATATAAGAACAATATCAGAAATTTATTGAACTATGCCAAAATATCTATACTGTATAGATAATGTTATGGTATCAAAATTAGTATTCTGGTGATACACATAATGATCAAACTGATTTATTTTACTTGATATCTCTATTCTTGACTACCAATCATGGAATATGAGTGAGTAACATCAGCAGCAAACACTTTATATATCTTAACATAGCCCCTTCAACGCATTATCAATTGAAATGAAAATATCATTCAACTGTAGCAAATATACTTTCTTGCTTATTCTTGAATCACAGAATTTAAAACATAAAAGATAATTTTATTAGAGAGAGATAAATCTGAATTAATCACTGTTGTTTCACAACAAAAACAACAACTACTCTATGAAAATAATTTTTTAACAAACTAAGTAACTTCTGCGCGTTTTGAATTAAAGTTACGTGTTATAATAGAAAAGCTTTAGAAATAATTCTAAATATGCCTAATTAACACACCTCAATGTTTGTAGCAAATAGAGGAACAAAACAAGTTTTGTTTGTGTTACTGTCACACTGTGTAGGTGTCGATTCTTTCCAGCACTTTTCAACAAGTAACAAATTTTCTCAAACTATTTTAATGTTGAAGATGTTCACAAACAATTTTAATTTACTAAAATAATTAAAAGTAATTGCAGCTTTTATTTAAAAACTTACATTACTGAAACTACTAAAAGGCTATGATTTAATCCAAGTTTTCTATCAAGCATTTTTCAACAGAACAAATTTTCAAATTGTTTCAGCATTTAACTTAATACAAGTTAACTTAATAAATTAAAGAATATTATATTTATAAATGTTTCTAATGTCATACACCAAAGAAGCAGAACATTTCTGAATGGTGAATACCTTCAGTACTTAATTGTAAGTTAATATAAATTACAGGGAAAGGGAAAATGACTCATCACTCACCAAAGTTGAAGGCAGCAATGGGAGAAGAACATGTATCATGAACACACAAATATACACAATATTTCAGTCTTAAAACCTTCTTCGTGTTAAAGAGAATGAGTCATGTGTTTCTGGAGGTGTGCACACGCCAAAGTTTGTTATATCACTGAGTGGATTATCAATATGGTGATGGGACTAAGATGTTATATATAAATATGTATATCGCAGAAGGTGATAGAAGTAGTAATATATCAAAAGGGTACGGAATGTAGAGATGTATATATATATAGATTGTTTGGAAACAAAGGCGCTGAGAGCGGATATATTAGACATTGGGATAGGAGAAAAACCACCGCTTACCAAAGATGAGGGCTCCAGCGGCGTCAAAACACGAAAAAACACACAAACACAAACATAATACAAATTTTCGATCTTAGCTCTTCATCAGGTTGTAGGATGAGTTGGCTGCCCCGCGGAAGCTAGCAACCAACTGAGGAGACCACACAGGGTGCAGGGTCGGCTGGTCGGGGTGGAGAGGGAGGGGGGAGAAACAACATGGCGGGAGGCGGGGGTGGGGGTGGAAGGACCTAAGCCCGAAAATGATAATTAGACTGCACAGTGGAAACGCGGTTGCGGTCATAAGGTCACTGGCATAAAACAACCCAAGGAAAACCCGGGGGGGGGGGGGTGGAATCTACTGAAAACGATCTATAAGTGCCCCCATAAAAAATTATTCCACACGCAAAATTATTGAAACTATTACACACGAAAAAATACTACACACGAAAAAAATATAATAATATAAAACACACAAGACAAAAAAAATTTATTGCAATAGATCTAAATACAAAAAGAGAAAGCTCTGGTGAGCGATGGTTTTGTGGGAAATGATGGCAGGTAAGGGGCAAAGGTCGGAGGAGAGAGGAAAATTGGAGCTATCTTAAATTTAGTCCAGGTGGTTGTCTGGTCCCCAGTTGGTACTGAAAGGCCAGTTCCCACCTTCTCAGTTCTGAGATGCTGCTTTTGTCTGGGAGTACTTTGATGGCGCGGACTGTGAAGCAGGTGTTGAAATTGTTGGTGTTATGAGTGGTGTCATGAAAAGAAACAGGGTGGTCAGGGTTCTCAGTCCAGGCTGATTGTCTGTGTCCATTCATCCGGATGGCCAGTGGATTTGTGGTCAGACCTATGTAGGAGGCTGGGCAGTGGTTGCAGGTAAGTTGATAGATCAGGTGAGAAGTTACGCAGGTAGCCGATCCAGTGATATAGAAGCTTTCCCATGTTACGGGATTGGTGAAGGTGGTCGAAGGCGGGTGCATCATGCAAAGTTTGCAACGGGGCCTGTTACATGGAAAGGATCCTTGGGGCTGTCTTGTGGGCTGAGGGGTTCCATGTTTATGGACCAAGAGTTGGTTCAAGTTGGGGGGTATACTGAAACAGGTTCTGGGGGGCTGGGGAAGGATTTGTGGTAGGAGTGTTTTCATTTCCGGGCAGGCTCGGAGGAGATCATATCCTTGTCTAAGGATCCTGTTGATGGATTCTAAGCCAGGGAAGTAGCGGGTGACCAAAACTGGGCTTTGGTTGGTTCTTGAAGGTTGTGGGGTGTTGATGGATTGTGTCGGTACTGATGTGGCTCGTGTAACTTGTTTATGAACTAAATCTGGGGGGTAATTGCGGGATATTAGGGCTTCAGAACTGTTATTAGTGTACTGCTTAAGGGACTTCTTCGGTACATATAAAACCCACCAATCTACAACAATGGGACATACACATTAATTCTTTAGTAGGTAGAGCAAATTCTAGGCTGCGATTCATAGGTAGAATCTTGAAAAATTGTAATGAACAAACAAAGGAGATAGCGTACAAATCTCTTGTGCGTCCACATTTGGATTATTGTTGTGCCATTTGGGACCCGTTTCGTAAGGGATTGATCGAAAGTATAGAGAAAGTACAGAGAAGAGCCGCTCGATTCGTGACCGCTTGCTACAGTCCTTATGAAAGCGTCACAGAACTGATTAGTAGATTAGGTTGGGAGTCTCTGGTAGATAGACGACACATGTTTCGTTTAAACTTATTGGAAAACATACGTACTCCAACTTTCACTCATGAGTGTAGTGAAATACTTCTTCTACCAACCTATTTGAGTCGGAAGGACAGGAAGGATAAAATTAGAGAAATAAGGTGCCGGACTGATTCTTATATGAATTATTTTTTCCCTCGTACCATTAGGGATTGGAATGCACAGCAAAGAGATTAGCTTTGGTGCTGAGCACCCTCTGCCACCCACAATTTTGTGAATTGCAGAGTATATATGTAGATGTAGATGTAGATACCTCCACTACGACAGTTGCCATCCTAATCACATCAAACGCGCCCTCCCATACAGCCTGGGAATCCGGGGCAGGCACATTTGCTCCAACGAACAGTCCCTTAAGCAGTACACTAATAACATTTCTGAAGCCCTAATATCCCGCAATTACCCCCCAGATTTAGTTCATAAACAAGTTACACGAGCCACATCAGTACCGACACAATCCATCAACACCCCACAACCATCAAGAACCAACCAAAGCCCAGTTTTGGTCACCCGCTACTTCCCTGGCTTAGAATCCATCAACAGGATCCTTAGACAAGGATATGATCTCCTCCGAGCCTGCCTGGAAATGAAAACACTCCTACCACAAATCCTTCCCCAGCCCCCCAGAACCTGTTTCAGTAGACCCCCCAACTTGAACCAACTCTTGGTCCATAAACATGGAACCCCTCAGCCCACAAGACAGCCCCAAGGATCCTTTCCATGTAACAGGCCCCGTTGCAAACTTTGCATGATGCACCCGCCTTCGACCACCTTCACCAATCCCGTAACAGGGGAAAGCTTCTATATCACTGGATCGGCTACCTGCGTAACTTCTCACCTGATCTATCAACTTACCTGCAACCACTGCCCAGCCTCCTACATAGGTGTGGCCACAAATCCACTGGCCATCCGGATGAATGGAAACAGACAATCGGTCTGGACTGAGAACCCTGACCACCCTGTTTCTTTTCATGCCACCACTCATAACACCAACAATTTCAACACCTGCTTCACAGTCCGCGCCATCAAAGTACTCCCAGACAAAAGCAGCATCTCAGAACTGAGAAGGTGGGAACTGGCCTTTCAGTACCAACTGGGGACCAGACAACCACCTGGACTAAATTTAAGATAGCTCCAATTTTCCTCTCTCCTCCGACCTTTGCCCCTTACCTGCCATCATTTCCCACAAAACCATCGCTCACCAGAGCTTTCTCTTTTTGTACTTAGATCTATTGCAATAAATTTTTTTTATCTTGTGTGTTTTATATTATTATATTTTTTCTGTGTGTAGTATTTTTTCGTGTGTAATAGTTTCAATAATTTTGCGTGTGGAATAATTTTTTATGGGGGCACTTATAGATCGTTTTCAGTAGATTCCACCCCCCCCCCACCCCCCGTGTTTTCCTTGGTTTGTTTTATGCCAGTGACCTTATGACCGCAACCGCGTTTCCACTGTGCAGTCTAATTATCATTTTCGGGCTTAGGTCCTTCCACCCCCACCCCCGCCTCCCGCCATGTTGTTTCTCCCCCCTCCCTCTCCACCCCGACCAGCCGACCCTGCACCCTGTGTGGTCTCCTCAGTTGGTTGCTAGCTTCCGCGGGGCAGCCACCTCATCCTACAACCTGATGAAGAGCTAAGCTCGAAAATTTGTATCATGTTTGTGTTTGTGTGTTTTTTCGTGTTTTGACGCCGCTGGAGCCATCATCTTTGGTAAGCGGTGGTTTTTCTCCTATCCCAATGTCTAATATATATATATATATATATATATATATATATATGGGAAAAAAATTATAGATAAATAAATTTAAAAAATTATAGATTTTGAAAAGACAACATGTAATTAGTTAAATGCCAATAATGCTACAATAAAATTCCTTTCCTTCACACATCACTCTCCTTTCCTTCACACATCACTCAGTATTAGCATTATTGGCATTTAACTAATTACATGTTGTTTTTTTCAAAATCTATAATTTTTAAATTTATATATCAATAATTTTTTTCCTTTCACCTTTCTACCCCCACCCTCACTTACCGCCAAGTTGTTTTCCCCTCACCATAAGCTACCAGCCTTTTTGGCCAACTCAGTTGGCTGCCAGCCTCCATCTCACTCTACTACTGAAGAAGGGCTACAGGTTCGAAAATTTTGCTCTATGTGTGCACGTGTTTTTTTCCGTGTCTCAACTCTGCGGGAATCCTCTTCTATGGTAAGCTGTGGTTTTTTTCCTAACCAAATGTCTCACTGTTGTTATTATATGTGTGTGTGTGTGTGTGTGTCTGGAAAATATGTTTAATATTGGTAAAGTGAATAAGCTGGATTACGAATGACAGAAATTAATGTTGACGGACATCTGCATAATAACTGAAAACATGGAATTTTGTGCATTGACATGTAAACCAGGAATCCATAAAAAAAATAAACAGAAAAATTAATTCAAAGAACTAACAATTGATAATTCTTGAAATGACTAGTATCTTTGAGTTCTAAATTCATACAGTGAGTCCAACAAACAGCTGAAAGAAATTTTTTCTTCTCGTATGGTACATGAGGTAATAAAAAGTCCCTTTTGCATGTTTAAGTATTGTATAATATTCTAGTAACAATTGAGCTTTTTCCAGCATTAAGGAGTAAAGTAATTTTATTTGTTTCTTCCTTCATTAATTTAGTTTATAATTTTTTCTGATTGCAGTCAGTTTGATTAAATATACTGATTTTTTGTAGCAAGAAATACTATTAGCAATTTTTTTGTGAGTGGCAGTTCTAGCCTACTGTCCTTACACGTTAGCTTCTGTAATTAATGGGATTTTAAAAAAAGATGAAATACACATGATTCAAGTGCAGATATCAGTGTATCTTAATTAAATAAATAGCTGATCTATTGTTTTAAACAGCCCATAATGATGACCACATAAGCATCACTTTAAACATAACACACCAAAGTTCGTAATTTTAAATCATTAACTCCTCATGTTTCATGATATGATAATTTTGCATAATACTATCAACACTGGGAAAAATGCATATTTTTATAGATGTGTGAATAAAAAGGATAATAGTTTAATCGGTCTTCAAGAGCACATATTTAAGAAAGAAAAAAATTAATTAATGAAAGATTGCAGAGATGGAAAATTTTAAAGGCATGTAGATCCAGTTTTTAATTATTCTGCATTACAAAGGAATGAGTAATTATGAAGTCCCACCTGATAGACACACTCCCTACAGCAATGCTGATAATAGACTGGCAGATAATTGGTAGAGTCCCTGAATTTTGTACAGGTTTCACACGGACTTGGATGCGACGCTGTTGACCCTGTCTTAGCTGATATACACCACCTGTTAGCAGCTCTGTACGTGGTGTCACTTCCACAGCAGAGTACTCTCCCTGCTCATTTAGCTCCTGTATCTCTACCCACAGTTGAATCTTTCGGGTTAGTTCACTCCATCTGAAAACAGTACAACTGTGTTATTTATTTATTTATTTATTTATTATATGACATGTAAGAAGAACATAAGCCACTGGAGTTACAATTAACTAACTTTCAATAACTCATACATAGAGACAAATATACTGAATTTAGCATAAGTCCTTGTAATTTTAGGATTCTAAGTCCAAGTTGTTAATCCATTCCATTGCTCTAAGAGAAAAATGATGGATGTCACTAAGAAAACCATTGCTACCTCATGGTTACTAGATGCTTAGCACCGTATAAATATTAATGAGTATTCAAATTTCTATATAACTCAGCAGTCGCAGCAGATTTTCATAAACTTACAATTCTATTTCCCACTAAAGCACAGAAAATTTAAATTTTCAGTTTCTTACAGACTATAAATGCAATTTTATTACTGAATTATGTTACTTCTAATATTTTTGGACCAAAGAATGTACAGTCAACCTGCGATAATCTGACAAATATTTTGGATTATCAAATTTGTCGAACTATTATAGCGTATTGCTTCCAATCCAAGGTAGTCCAGTTTAATCATAAAAATTATGTAAATGGACACTGGTGACAATGAAATTGCCATTAAGCACTGGAAATAAGATATATATGGTGAGACATATGGCAGGGGGAAGATGTGCCTGCTGCATGATTAACATTATAACTGAGAAATTGTGAAGTGTGTTTGTTTTTGTTGTGGGTATTTTCTTGTGTTCGTCTAGCCCTGCTGCCTTCAAGTGAGGTAACTGATGTGTTTTTCCCTCCCATCCTATCTTAAATTATGTAAATGGTGAGATAAAATCAATATAATATGAGACTTCGTGAATCAAAAAACACAATAGCTAACAGAAGGTTTATTAAAGAATTAACATCATTATAGCAATGGCCACAGCAGTTATAAAATCTCAAAAACTAAATGTAGCAGTAATACAAAACAATACATATTTAATTACTACATACATATTCAAATCAAGATACTTATGTACCAATTTGAGAAAATGTTATTTACAAATATTCATCAATTTTATTTTATTTTAAACAGTCAACAGTACAGCCTCGTCTCTCAGCCTCCTGAGAAGTAAAAGATCATTATACGATGCATCATTCACATTAGCCCATTGCATACCCAGTTCAAACTTGTTGATTGGATTTTTAGACATATCCTGTGGAGTAGTTACGTCATTTATCATTGGAACACAAAATTGGTTAATAATCTCATTATGAGACATTTTTTGAAATACACTTTCTTCTTCATCCATTCCACGACACTAGATTTCCAAACTTGCTGAACTAACCTGCATTTCAGTAGCAACTTGCTTTACGACTTTGAAAGTGACAATGATTTAGGGAGTGCTGGGAGTAGTGATGATTTCTGGCCATTTGTTCTTCTTGTATGACAATGTAATAACTGATGGGGACAATGAACTCCAAGACTGACATAGGGCGAAAACCAAGTCTTTCAAGTTGAACTCTTTTATTGTTTTTTTCTATAGGCTGGTTTTTTTATTTACGGTAGTTTTCTTTGTCTTGCAGCTCAGTAACAAGTTAAAACCTGTTCAACCATACACTGACAGTGCTTTGCTGTAACATAAATGCAGAAATTATTGGCATGTCGGATTACAGCGGGCGCCAGATTAGACATGTGCCGGATTATCATGGGGTCAACTGTATTCAGATAATTTTAATCCAACTGCATCTGTGATGCTGAAATGTCGACTTATCTGCTCACCTACTTATGCATTTCATGAATTTTTATGTTAAACTCTTCTACCTCTGCACAGCATTTCCCTTGGTAAATTATTCCAGTCCTTCACACCCTTAACTACTTTTCTTTATGTCCCAAATCAAGCACTAATTGTGTTTCTTATGTTTGATAACCATAATGTGGGTCTTACACTATCCAACCATCTCAAGCAATGGTCTGGACAATTTTTTGCAATGCAGGTCCCTCACTTCCCTTGCGCATCCTCTCATTACTATCTCTAGTAAACGCAGCATTTTGGAACCCGTCCGTACCACCATTCTGAATGTTAATATTCTATAGGTTTATTTTTTTATTTTCCTTTTAACATTATCCATGGAAAATGCAAATATGGCATCCTCAATATTATGTTATACTAAAATTTGTAACAATTTTAATAGAAAGAAAAATAATTGAATAAGAAAAAGAGTAGTTCACATGATGGACCATATTGGCATGCAAAGGAATGAAAGTAAGTTCCTTGCCACTAGACCATTTTTAAAGTGTTATAGCTCCCTGTCATAAAATTCATCTCACCAAGATTACAGCACCTCCCTAAACCGTTGCAAGTAGGCAACATTTGAACTTTCAATTTCTAACCTGGAAAATATTCTATAAATGAGGAAATTAAGCTGAAAGAAGTTATTGATACTCTCAAAAGTTAACAGACTGAAATCACATAGCTAAAAATGAAAATTTTCCCACTCCCCTAGTCTGAAATCAATAGATAATTTCTGACCGTGCCACATATTGTGTCACAAAAAAACTTGAGCAAAACATAAATAAATTTTGATTAATCCACCATTTGGTGTCATAAATCCTTACTCCGTCCATAAGGACGCAGAGTTAAATAACTTTTGCAGAAGGCATTTCAACACATCAGGAAATTAAATACTTCCACTTTCTGTCCTATCTTGCAAAGATCCATATTAACAAATCATTGATAAAAGTAAGTAAAAAGATATGAACCATTGCTGACCACAAGTGACAACATGATTGCATTAAAAAATAATAATATAATAACACCTGCATGGAATAAATGTTGAAATATTTAGATATAAACCTTTCTTCAGCAGAACATAATCAAATGCACATGGTACAAATGAAAGGGCAACTAAATATTGGTTAACTGTGTGAAAAATGGTAAAAGGAAACCCACATTAACTGTGTATAAAGGGTCTTTTAATGAAAACACAATATTAAGTTGCACACTATTTTGGCTGATATAATTCGATTGGTCGATATGTCAGGGCACTAGGCTGCACGGGGGTAATGTAACACTTTCACCTCAACTGTGAACAATTAAGTTCATGACCATGTGTAGCCTTCTGGTACCTATAATATTAAATAAAATGGTCGCCACGCACTCGTATTAAACCCCAAATGCGAAGGGTAATTAAAATAAAGTCACTTACACAGTTTGAGAGTAACAAAATACTTATATTCTTGATAATAGTTCACTCGTACATTGTCGGTACCAGATACGTGAATAAAGCATCGAAAAAAATGTTTCTTTGAAGATTGCAGATTAAGTACAATTCTACAAGAAGACACAAACTCACAAATTCCCCCTAACATTAGTGAGTATTACGGCATGTTAGAATTTGCCTAAACCACTACCGCATGGAACAATTTGCTAGCGCGGAGTTGTGCGATCACTTTCCGGCGAAAAATGAGCCCAGAGTGAGACAATGTGAGCTTGCTGCAAGAGCTTTTATAGACTTCTCAGAGCCTATGACGCCAGCAACTTTTTCTTTAATTAATATTTCCAAAAGTACAAAATAGTTTAACTTGAAATTTTCACAGGGACTTTCTATTATCATGTTCTATTTGCTTTAATTTAATTCAACGTTCAAAAGGGTTTCTATAATCTCAAAATTGAAGTCATCACGTGACGAACTTGGCGGAATTTTTACGCGCTCCATCAACAATTAACGACAATCTATCTTTAAAAACTTAATTACCAGACAAATGCTTAAACTTTTTACCGAAACCATTATATATTCATAACCGTCTTAATTTGGGCTATCTACTGATATAAATTTCAAATTTGTATTCCTTTTAGTTAAAAAGTTCTTTTTTTTCTCTTAATTAAAACTGCTAATTAAACTTTGCCAAATTATTTAATTTTACTACCAAAATATCAGGAACAATGCTGACTATAGCTGGTGATAAAAGTTCAGCTGTAGCTATACTCAATTTAAAGATATTTCAAATCTTAGATTTTTACTTTTCAAATTGTGTGTTTCAAAATGTGAACAAACTGAATTATCTCTTAAAATTAACATTTCCCGATATAATAAATACACTTTAAAATGATTTTTATGGTGAATCCTCACTGAGGGAAAGATTACAGGAAAATTCCTTCATGTTGACAATTACTCTTCTCGAGATTTCTAAGTCCAACATAAGCAACTTTACAAGCGATCTATAGAATATTTTACTACTGGGGGTAGCTAGTGGGAGTGCTTTTGGTGAACTAAAAGGTACTTAACAGATAGTTGAGACAGGTCAATAGGAGACAGATTGGAGATAGTAAACATGGAGTGCTACAGCATACAATAATGCATCCTTATTGATAAACTTTACTATCAAGAACGTAAAAGTTTCATTCCTATAATTCCTGAAGTGTGTTCACTTTTGAGCAGTAATAATGTTCCAGATTCATCAACTGTGAAATGAATAACAAAAAATGAAAACAAAATTGAAACTACTGGTTTAGTTGTTGATGTAAAATACATGACAGGAGCTCTTAGTGATGGTTCAGAAGAAAAAGTAATGGCATTTCATGACAGTGTGACTACGAGTCGAGGAACCCTCGATTCATCATCGTTCAAATGAAGTGGACATTTTAACAGCCACTCTTCTCCAAATTCTCATTGAAGATTTGCATCTTCAAGCTAGCAAAATACAATTGGCTCAATAATTATGTCACTAGACCATGCATTGTGAAGACAGTTCACCAGTTTCATCATTGAACAACAAGAAGTGAATTCTGATTTTGTATTCGAAATCATCTTCAGTGACAAGGCCCATTTACCCCTCAATAGCTTCGTTAATAGGCAAATTTTCTGCATTTTCAGCTGAGAAAATACACAAATAATTCATGAGAATCAAATGCATCCCCACATCTTTGAACTATCAGGCCATGCTTAGAAATCTAATGAAATTACAGGATGTATGCAATGCAGTAACATATAATGCTAAAAAAATATGAAAGTCCTAAAGTTGAATTAATACATTCTTAGTGGTTCCAAACATATTTGCAATGTAAAAAATGAAGTTATCCTTCTCATTTATAATAAACAATACTGAAGATGGTGATATAAATATGTCAATAATTAAACTCATTAAACAAGACAAGTCACAGCAGTAATACTATGTTGTAATTTGTAGAGAAATTATGAATGGAGTATCATGATGTTATATTGTTGAGAAATGATCACTGGACTAACAGGAGTAAATAATGTATGATGGTAGCTATAGTTAAAACCCAAACTACTATCAAAGTGTTTGCAAGAGTCTACAGAAAATCATCCATCTTTAGCATATATAAGTGTGTGTGTTACTTCTGTTATTTGCACCTGTCAATGTAGCTCAGTACCATGAGGTACCGCACACTGGATCGGGAAAGTACAACGGCAGTGAGCATGAGTGAATTAGTACATAGTGCGACCAGTCAATAGTTATAAAATGCTTGCCATCAGTAATGGCATGCGGCCGTAAAACCAAAGCTCCAAATTGACCATTCCAACGGTGAGTAAAAATTTATCAAAGGGAGCCGACCCCAATTTTTGGGAAAAGGTGGTAAAGAATATTACTTCTGTTATTTGGATCCTCAAGAACCAGTTTAGTGAGTTTTTCACATCGCTTGAATTGCCTCAATTAAAACGTTCATTTTGAATGGTAGATGTAGAAGCGCATCAAAGTACCCTTCTTGGAAATCTATACATGTGAAACCCAATAAGATCCCATGTCACATTGTCCAGGAAACCTGTCACACAGATTTTAAGGCAAAATGTATCTAGGCACTGCTATTCAGTGCAGAAAAATGACCACTCACATTTTATTTTTCTTG
This sequence comes from Vandiemenella viatica, assembly GCA_031002005.1. Taxonomy (NCBI): domain Eukaryota; kingdom Metazoa; phylum Arthropoda; class Insecta; order Orthoptera; family Morabidae; genus Vandiemenella; species Vandiemenella viatica. The sequence goes on from JARYHS010008074.1 coordinate 247,165,415, forward strand.
GAGATGAAACAGACCTGATGGTCATGTAATCAAGTTCCAAAAACCCGAACACAAGGATAATAAAAACAGCAGCAAAAGATAGCAATACCTGTCTGTTATCAAGCCAGTGTTATAACGTTCAAACTGTTTTTGGCAAAAGTTTGATAAATACACTCTCCTAAGGGAGCGTCAATAAACTACGTGGCTTGGTCTAGAGGGGGAGGGGCGGGGTTTGGTTGGAAAGCAAGGTTGAGCTATATGGGGAGGGTGGCAGGGGTTTTCGAGCCAGGCCACGTAGCTTTTTGTTCATATTATTAGTCACAGTTAAAATGAGGTACGGGACACAAAACAGCATGTAAATATTTATTTCTGTCATTTAATTACCTCTGTATGTTATTTATGATTGTCTGACAAGAGAAAACAGTACAAAATGTCTTCTGGAATCAAAAGGGGAAAAAAGCTACATGCTACGTGGGAGAGGAGGTGGTAGAGAGAAAAGCCACGTCATGGTACGTGGAGGGGGAGGGAGGGTTCACTGGAGGCCAAAATGGGCCAAAAGGGAGGTACGTGGTTTATCGATGCTCCCTAAATATTGCCATAAATACTCTGCACTGGCATGTATGACTTTCAGAGCAGAAGTCAGCAACACATGAATGCAGCCTAAAAATGGGTCACAGGTTTTACTCCCAAAGAAAACCCATCGCTTACCACCTCTGAAGGCATGGCGGCTGTGATGCCATACTTTCCAATATTTCAGTATAAAAGACATATAGATGTGAGACATATGGCAGGGGGATCACACATGAGTAACAGTATGCACTCGTCTGATCTCCTTGCCATATCTCTCACCTTTATACATGATTATGGTTTATATCAAAATATTATAAAAGGTGTTTATTTATTCATCATGGCCTTCCTGCTTCATGTGTGAGTTCTGGGATTACTTTCCCCATTCCTCCTCATTTTTACTGTCTAAAATCATTTTAATTGTCAGTATTACTTTAACTGTAGATAAAAACCCAAGAATCACTATTTCTTTGCCTCTGGAAAAACATTTTTTGTCTTCTTTACTTCTTCAAGAAATCAAAATTTGAAATTTTTCTGGTATGCAATACAGATTAATGAGAAAACACAATAAATTAATCCATGAAGGATATATATTACTCAACCCTATTAATTGATAGTGAGGGGTACCAATTGTTTCATGCATAGAAACCAGTCAGAAATACCATACAATGAGGGTGACATAGAACCTGCATTTGCCAGTGTCAATTGTGACTGCATGACAAGACAACATGCAATTCATCCATCCCCCCCACCCACCTCTTTGTTATTTTCCACTCAAAACACATATCTAGATGTTCATCTAAGGATACAATATGCACCACACAACACTATCAGCAAATTCTATAGAATCTGCCAAAGGCTAAGGATGTCCATCATGTAATTTTGTATAGATTTTCCTTGAAGGCTCATTTCGTGCTCACTCAGCTCAGTTTATGAGAATATAGCATAAAACAAATTTAACTGTAAAACCCAAGTGACTCCTATCCAATGTTCAAATAAACTAAAACTATGAACAAGGAAATATATCGCATTCAATAATAACGGTAACAAAATTTCACTTTAAATTCATATGTATAACAAAACACTGAAGCTATTAGTTACAATAGAGTGAAAGAACTACCATAGGATGATATTTATGCGGAAAGCAACATGTGTTGCTGCTGCTCTTCTCCCTCCAACTTTGGCGAGTGCTGGGTATAATTTATCTTTCCTTTCCACATAAAATTCTGTAGCTAGTCATTCTAACAGTAACAAGTAGTGGCTTCAAAATTTGTTTTTACAGTAGGCCAATATCATAACAGTTCAAAATCTTTGTAAAATTTTCACTATATATGTTACAATATGAAATCTAAATTATGCCCTACCAACCTATCAGCTAAAGATCTTGCTTTGGCCAATTGTTGTTGCTCAACTTCCCAGCCATCCTTTGAACGTGAAAATCCTGCACAACGATGACCCCACACTTCAATCGATAGTGCACCCTCTGTAAAAGAATTAAAATATTTGTTAATTAAAAATTTTGAAACATACAAGAACAAATCTAAAATGATAGCTGATGGTAGGGCATGGTAGGGTATGTACAGATTTTATAACAATTATTATTAAAACCCCTCATCATTTCAAGAGGAGAGAAGGTACACTGTTTGGGAGAGTTGACAGAAACTGGTTCCTGATAATTGATAACAGGTTAAAAATTACATAAAATCTTCTAGGGCTTTTCACTGAGGTAGTGCTTCAATGCAGGGCGACATTTCGAAGCCTGCCTCAGGCTCCACTTCACCAGAAGATGGAGCCTGAGGTAGGCTTTGAAACGTTACCCTGCATTGATGTGCTACCTCTGTGGAAAGCCCTAGAAGATTTTATGCAACTGACTCACTTTGCTTACATTCATTCAGGTTAAAAATTAACAAGATACCAGAGATAGTAGTAAATGAGGAAGTCAAACTAGTCAAAAAAGAAGAGTGGATGTACAGTTTAAAACAGATGAACAAAACCTAAGACAAAAAGAAAACCAAAAGACAAATAAACTGTATAAGAAATCTGAAAACATCCATATTCCACATTCATCTGCAGAAACAACTTCACATTCTGGATTAATATCACTGGTTTAAATCTTCACAGTTTTCACAAGCTATCAACTAAAGATTTTTAACTTAAAAGCAATTATCAGTTAATTATGTAATTATCAAATATGTCGCCTTAAAATAAACCTAGGAAACAGGTGATTATTTTTACGTGCTACATCCTAATATAACAAAGTGGGATTTTATCATAATATAATAATCAATTATTTATTGAAAATGGCAAAGAAATTTTGACATTCATTCTGCAAAGTGCAACATATAAAAATGATATAAACACTGAACATTTAACCAGTTATACAAGTTTTTTTTTTTTACTTATGGCTTTACATCTCATTGACATAGAGATCATTAGAGGCTGGAAGAGACTGGGGACAAGGAATGGGAAGGAATTTGGCCATGGCCTTTTTAAGGAAGCATCCCGGCAACGCCTGGAGTGACTGTGGGAAACCATGGAAAACCAAAATCTGGTTGCCCAGACAGGTATTTGAACCGGCGTCCTATCGAATGTGAGGACAGAGCATTACCGCTCACTATACAATAAATTGGCCTACCAGTTGAGTACACTGAATGTAATTACTTAAAGCCACAGCATTAGCATACACAATGAATGGACTTACGCCAATAATTTTTTCTAAACAGGAACATATTATGGTGGTAATGAATGTGATAAAATATAGTCAACAATCAAAATTCGAAAGTAGTGTTATCATAGTATTTCTGTTTCAAAGAGAGTATTGTTAGAAAGCTAACTAAGAATATAATAAGAGAGACTGGGCTTGAGACCTGTTGAATTTCTAACATCCACTAAATATCAAGACAAATATTAGTTCAAAATTTTGGTTCCTAGATTTTGCAGTTTTAGCTGCTAGCCAAAGGATTGCCTATAACTTTGTAGTTTGTTTTTTTTGTATTACCCTTATAAGACATTAAACTTACCATATTGTTTTCAATAGACGCTGTGGCTAGATCAAATCTAAAGGTATGTAGCTCTTAAAATAAATATTACAGTATTATTAAGTCTGCTCTACTGATATATTTTATCTGTTATTAGAACATTTATATTATTAACAAACATCAAAATCAAATGCTAATAATTACTTTTCTTATTTATAGTAAAATATGCAGTACATTATATCTGCTGACAGAGAACTACAAATGTGTACATGTGTCTGCACCCATCACTTCACTCACGCACAAATCAAGCTCTATGAGAAAAATATCATAACTTATAGAGTAAGGAAGAAACGAAAATAAATGTTGAGAATACAAATATATGTGTTTATGAAAAACTGTATGCATGCCAACTTCTAATGCTGCGCCTATTCTGTCAAAAAAAATATTAGTCATCACTAATGAAGATTACAGTAACTACAATACTGACAATACTGAGAACAATCTTGAATATGAACATTAATATTATCTAAAACAGTTATCAGTAAAAAGGGGGATCCAAATATGTTTTGACAGATTTTGACACCCCCTGCTCCAGCTCCTGAAGCAGCTGCTCTGTTCATCTTGTGATAACAATCCATGAAAACATATAAGTTAATGGTGAATTAATGGTTTGTTGACATACAAATTTTGAGGCACCAAAATTGCAACTAAAGATTTATTATCATCTTGAAACAAGATAGTCAAATTATTAAAAATAAAAAAAAAAAAAGAGTTAAAACATTTCCAAAAGTGTCGTCGCATTACATAAAGATAAAAAATAGAAAAGATTCTAATAGTAACTAAACAAAGGAAAAACGAAATGGCTTTAGGCAATATAAATCACAAGGAAAGGGAAAATCAGTAAATAATTCCTACTGTTATACTGCCGTGAACTTCAAACCAATTCTAACCTGAGCAGTGTTCCAGAAATTCTTCAGTCACTGGAATTACAAAATCCTTAGTATGGTAAAACTTGAATGTCATTGAGTCACGCCCTGAGGTACATGTCATCGGGTACTCTGGATCCACTACAGGAGGTACAACTATGGCTTCAGGGTGATTCCAAAACACATACTGGCAGAACACAAAATTTGAGAGTGACAGGGGAAGTCCAGTTGCTTGCTTGATTGTAACCTATAAAACCAAGGAGATAACAAAAAACAAAAAAAAACATGAATTGTAACAATAAGATCAAATATTCTTGTCATATAACCTGCATTTTATTAACAAATTATCAAAATTAGTTGAAAGAGGTGCGAGCCAGCATCAATTCTATTTCAAAACATGTTTAAAACTATTTTCTTACAGTTTACAAATAATAAGTAGAAGTAAAGAGTTAGATTCAATAACTACGACTTATAAACATTGGTCACATAAAGATTACTTCCTTATTTTCTAATAGAAAACGCTACGTTCATGTTCAGAGATGCAGAAAGTCATAACGATTAAAACGAGGTGGGATACTTTGTAGATAGAAAATAGTCCAGACAAGATATTTGATTTTGAGGTTTAACTCCCCACGTATTTCTATCTTTTTTTTTCTTATGGCTTTATGCCTCATGATGTCGAGGTCATTAGAGGCGGGATGGGACTGGGGACAAGGAACGGGAAGGAATTCAGCCATAGCCTTTTGAATGAAGCATCCCAGCATTCGCCTGGAATGATTTGCGGAAACCATGGAAAACCCAGATCTGGATGCCCGGACGTGGATACGAACCAGCATCCTCCCGAATGTGAGACCATAGCTCACCCACCACGCTAGGTGACGTGTTTCGAAACATCGAAAGAAACAGTTAACTAATTCCTAAGCCCTCAGTTTTCAAGCTACCAAAAAGATTTATAGCTTAAAAGATGTATTGAATTTTGTAGTACGTTATGTACAAATGACAAATCTGTAAGTAATGTTTTGGTAATATTTTGTATGAAAATAATAATTTTGGGAGAAAAATTTTAGTCTTCACGTATTATATTTCAGCGAGATACAGAAGGAGGAGTATATTTATAAGAAAATAGAATTGTTTGAGCATAATGAGCAAGTTTTTGTAAAAGTCCATGTAGTACTTTGGCCAGAATAGGAAATGTAAAATTTATGGTAATTACGAGGAAATGGCAACATCTAGCTGAAAGATTTGAGAGAAAATTTAGGATTTACCACTTCAATAATTTTTTACATCTGAACTACTAGAGCTAGAGAAATTTTCATATGGATCAATTTTAACACTTAGGCGATGGACTAACTCTCACAAAAATTTCAGGTAGATCTAGTGTTGTAAAAAAACGTTTTTTTTTCTCCCCTGACTTGGAGAAAAAAAAAATACTATGAAAAAAAAAACACTTTCTTTTTCTGGGATACGTTTTTTTTTTTTTCATGACTACTAAATCTCAAATTTGTAAGGCATTTATCGTTTAATATTACTGTTTTAAAGTTTATACTAAGTACTTATCTTAATTTTTAAATCTACTATATTTTTCTGGTTCAGTAGAAAAGAAAATTACGAAAATATTGGTAACATTGACTGAAATTTTCTTTTACGAACGGGCACTTCCCAAAGAGGCTCGGTTGCACAAGAAGAAAATCCCCGTTCCCCGTTGTTTGGATTGATACTTGCTATTTGAACTAGTGCTGCCAACCCTGCGAATTTATCTGTAGACCTACGGATCTTTTCAAAAAATTTTGAATTTGGAATTTATCTTCAACCTTTTGCCTCTTCTTATTACTTATTGTGCTTTACTTATATTCATATACTTGTTAAACTCTAAGCTTATAATGATACTGAGTCATTAAATTGTCAGTAATTATGAATCATTGCCTTGCAACCATTGGCGTAAACCAACGATTGAAAAATAAATAAAGCTCCTATTTTATATGATAATAGATTTAAATTCAAATTTAAAAGACCTTAACACAGAATTATCGGTGCAGTCTTTACACACAGTGTGTACTTTGCTCACAATTTAAAATTGCTATCTCAAAATCTTTTGCGTCCAATACAAGGACAACCAGTAAAAGAAAATGTAATTATTTCTGAAGTTATGGATCTTGTAAGGAACACAGGCTGATACCGGGGTTAGAGTATAGCCTTAGTGCCTCAACTTACACTCTTGATGTTGACTCAAAGTTCTCTTTAAAACTTACGAAATAATTTTGATTTGACCATGCAGCCTGGATAGTTCAACTTGAATGCTTCAGGTCGCCACAATATTTGTTGACCCACAAATATTGAAAAGGTTATCAGTTAACTACGAAATAACAACAGTTCACTTTTCAAAATTCTTCAAATTTATTCAAATAAAACCAAAAGTTCAAAATAGCATTCTAAAAGTTTATTTGGCTAATCGAACAGACATTTCCAAAAGTTTGCAAGTTGTGGAGAGAAACTTAACCGACCAAACCCCTTTAGTAAATTCAAAGTTCATATTAGTTATTAAAGTTAAAATATGAAACGACACCCAACATGGTCGCAAACCGTTCACTGACGAGCATAGCCAGTCATGACACTACGACGAAACCGAATGTTCCTTCACATATTGTTACCGAAGCACAGGCCAGACAAAACCGAAAGTAAGAAGCGACAGACTACATTTTCTAAGTTCTGATTTTACAAATCACTGGTCAAGTCATGCGCGTAGTTGCTCGATCACTTCCCGGCGTACGAATGAGACGTGTGTTAACCGCACGAACTATTATAGCCCTGCGCGCGCTTATGACCTTGGCAAATCTTTCTTTAATTAATATCTTTAAAAGTATACAATGGTTTAATCTGAGATTTTTACAGGGACTTTCTATCATCCTGTTCTATCTATTTTAATTTAATTTAATATTCCAAAAGGTTTCTATCGTCTTAACACTAAACTCATCACGTGACCATCTTGGCGGACTTTGTGGATTTTCCCGAACTTCTCACCCGACAATCAACGACAATCAATTTCAAAAACTTAATTACTAGACAAATGCTTAAACTTTTTATGAAAACCCATATATGTATGAAATCGTCTTAATTAGGGCTATCTACTGATGTAATTTTTAATTTAATATCTCTTTTAATAAAAAGCTTATTTTTTTCTCTTAATTAAAATTGCTAATTAAACTTTACTAAATTACTTAATTTTATTACCAAAATATCGGGGATAGTGCTGACTACAGCTGGTGGTAAAATTTCGGTTGTAGCTTTACGCGATTTAAAGATATTACAAATCTTAGAATCCCTACTTTTCCAATCGCGCGTTTCAAAACTTGAACAAACGGGAATCTCTCTTAAACCAAACGTTTCCCGATATGATAATTACACTTTAAAATGATTTTTATAATGGACTGTAACTGTGAGCAAGATTACGGGGAAATTCCTTAAAGTTGAAAACTACACTTCTTGAAATTTCTAAGTCCCGCCTAAGCAAAACTAGAATTTGCCAAAATTCTAAGGTGCTTACAATCTAGAGGAGACAGAAGAAGAAACAAAAAATTCCAACACAGCCCGAACTAATGTTGGTAGTGCTGATACTAGTTAATGTGGTACTGACATAGTGGATGAATAAACTTGTGTTATGTATATAGATACATTTATGAATCATTATATAAGACATCATATGATTCAGTAAGATTTAAAACACACATGTAAAATGTAAGTTCCGTAAATAAAACTATAATTTATGTAATATACTGTTTTCTGAAAGAAAGAAAAAACAAATTTATACAAAAAAACAAGGGTGCTAGGTTTTTTTCGTGTTTTTTTTTCACAAAGCTGAAAAAAAAACTTTTTTTTCAGTTTGCAACACTAGGTAGATCAGAGGATAAATAAGGTTAAATGTTCAAAAATTCCTGGAAATGTGAAATCTCCGAGGTCGTCTATAAATAGACCCATGGAAATCATGGTGGGAGCAGTTGTCTGAAAGCACTTGTATGGTGAGTTTATGGCGGGAGCGCTGCCAGTTTGGCTCGATGCTAGGTGGGAAGACAGCAAGCTAGGCCGGAAGCAATAGCCCAGAGCAGCCATCTTACATTATTCAACTGATAGCACATAAGTGGACATACTCGCAATGTCACTAAATACAGTTAGGGGTTCTTTGGAGTCGCTAGCAGCTTGCATCAAGGTTTGTTTATACCTGCAATATTTTACTTTGGAAAAGAAGTCCGATGCTGTAGATTTGTTACTGTATCTTGTGAAATTTTTGAAAGAATACAGTGTTTGAAGTTTAGATTGAAGGTCTACAGTGAACATTATTTAAAACCTACCTTCACCACCTGAGGTTATCATCTGGTTGGCGTGCGATTGACTATCTATCCTTAGACCACACTCATGGTCAAAGTTCAGTGTAAGCTGTTATGCACTAACCCCAGATAACAGCTATTCGTCTGAAACTCTGTTACATTATCATGAAATCAGATTTGTAACTTTGTTATTTCCATATAGTTCAGCCTTATCAACCACCAAAAACTGGATCAGTTCACTCTGCAGTTGTGGAAATACTGTTCTTCCACTGATAAAGGGTTTACACCAGAAAATGTCCAATGTTTTATTTGTGTCTACATGTATGATTGTGTATGTGTTTGTGTGTGTGTAAGCTCATCATCTGTGGTACGCAGTGTTCCTTATCATATCTTGAAATATAAAGAATGCAAAGCTTAAACTCCAAACAAAGTACATATTTTTAAAATGACTTTTTATCTGTAAAAAATTAAAATAAATTAAAACAATCCTTTTGTACTTTGCATGGTAGTTTTACAACCTGTTCAAAATGGAATTATTAGATGCGACCTCCAATAGCCATAATGATCACCTCCATCCTTGAGCTGAAATACATACACAGTCTCCGTAAAGCAAGGCTGTCCATACTGGTAAATACTGTTTCGATAGTGATGCTTAAAGATGCAGTATTATGGTGTTTGGACTTGTAAATAACTCTTTCAATTACACTCCACACATAGTAATAAAGCTATTGAGGGGGGAGGGGAGGAACCATAAATGACATCCTTGTGTCCCTTTGTTTTCAATAAATTTTTTATATGCTTGAAATCTCTCAGGCAAGCGGACGGATCAATTGATCGTGGATGAATGAATTTTCGACAGCATAACGTGCCATCATCTTCAGGTTGCGTCTGCTCACTGGCGTGAGAAGCGCAGTCCAGGACGCAACTGCTGGGCCGGATAGGCCTGGTCAGTTCTTATACCCTTTGACCCATCCCCTCCATTCCGATAGCGGCGGTGGGGGTGGTACACTACGACGCGTCGAGCAGCAACCATCGGTCTGTATGCCACCTCTGTCATGCACTGTGCCTTGGCTCTGGTGTTTGCAGAATCGCTAGGCTTAGTTGGAACCCATTATCTTTGTTCAGTTGTCACGGCATCTCTTCAGAAAGGCAAGTGCGCTCAGAAGGAGTTGTTCCCTGTTTTGGAGCTTAACAAGCTTCTTGACTTGCTTTATCACTCCCTCCCCATAGAGGTAACTGATATGGAATCGTAGGTTTTCTCGGCAAATTTGATACTTGAAGATCTTTCGGATATGCGGCCGGATCAATTGATCGTGGATGAATGAATTTTCAACGGCGTAACATACAATCATCTTCAGATTGCATCTGCTGGCCGGTGTGCAGTCCAGGACACGGCTGCCGGGCTGGACCGGCTGAGTCAGTATTTATATCCTTCGACCCATCCCCTCCACTTCCGCTGCGGTGTTCTGATAGCAGTGGTGGGGGTGCTACGCTCTGACACATCGAGCAGTTACCATCAGTCTGTATGCCGATTCCGTCGTGCACTGGGCCTTGGCTCTGGTGTGTGCAGAGCTTCTTCAGTGCTGTTCCAAGCTAGGCTTAGTTGGAACCTGTTACCTTTGATCAAAGAAAATGGGTTCTGATACATAGATGATCATGACCTACAGTCAAAACCAACTCATAGAATTTCTCCATCACCTTAACAATAGCAGCAATTCCATCAATCTCACCTGGACCTACTCCCACTCACACATCACATTTCTTGATGTGGACATCACACACAAGCAGGATGCTCTTCATACCTCTGTCCACATCAAACTCACTAATTTACAACAATATCTACACTTTGACAGCTGCCATCCATTTCATACCAAACATTCCCTCCTTTCCAGTCTTGCCATCCATGGCAGGCGTATCTGTTCTCATGTTGATTCCCTCTGCCAATACACTCAGAACCTACCCTTTGTTACCCCACAGATCTCGCACATAAACATATCACCCATGTGATCATCCACCCTAACTAGTCACCCACAAAAACCAACAATAGCCTTGCCTTTGTCACCCAGTTCTCTCCTGGCCTCGAGTCCATCAATCAAATCTTGCGACAGGGACACGACTTCATTCGCTCCTTTCCTGAAGTGCTCACCCTTATACCCAAAATCCTACCCACTGCCCCTCGTGCATGTTTTGACAGACCTCCCACTCTTAAGAAAATCTTGGTCCACAAGTACCCTCCCTCAGATTCTCCAAAAAACTCATATGGATCTTTTCCATGCAATAGACCTTGCTGCAAAATGTTCCACATGCTTTCTCCCAATACTACATATTCCAACCATACCACAAGAGGATCCTTCCCCATCATTTGAAACACCATGTGTACAACAATTCGTGTCATATACCACCTAATCTGACTCCACCGCACAAGTTCCTACACAGGCCTCGCCACACAGAAACTCTCAGTCAGAATGAATGGGCACAGACAAACAGTCCACAACCACAACTTATACGTTCCAATACCAAAACATGCCAATAACCACAATTCCAACAACCTCAATGACTGCTTTACTGTGACAGCAATCAGAGTTTTTCCAATAACCACCACTGTATTAGACCTCTGGAGATAGGAGCCTGCATACCAGAATATCCTAGATACTAGCCCCCCTCTTGGCCTAAACCACCGATAAAATTCTACCACTTAACACATAACTTATTATTTTTATTTGTAATTTTTAAATATATTAACTAGTAATAATTTGTTAAAAATTTCTTTTTCATTTCAATACTAGGTACTCTTTGTTATATATATTCATTTTACCACCTCCTGCAATGTGTATATATTATCTCCGACATATCGAGAGTCCACTTCTTAACAGTTCACTCCCTCCACCTTCCCACCACCCTTTTTTCTGCTGCCTAGCCAGTCATGGGGTAACCTTTGGTGTGTGCACACCTCTGGAACCAAACTGCTCATTCTTGAGTGCATGGATAAAGTTTTATACCAAAATATTGTAATTTTGTGTACATCTTATATGCTATCCACTCATCACAGTCCTCAAGCTTTGGTAAGTGATGGATTATCTTTCCTATCATTTGTTATTTATATCGCCTAAAAGTATAATTAAAATTTTCAATTGACACCCCAATTGTGGGGACTATTTTACCACACTAAAAATGTTTTCCTGAAGAAAAACATACAAATTCCTTAGATTTTAGTTTTTCAGTCAACTATGACACATCTTAAACTTATTAACCCTGTGGATATGCTGAATGTTACTAAACAGGTATTTTTCACAATTGTATTGAATCTGAAGAAAATTAAACAAAGATTAAGAACAAATATCTGTGAAACTGGATATAAAATATTCTATATGAATTACCAAAGATAAAGGCAGGAGAGCCAAGTGAAAACACAAAAAACATGAACACATTTTAGAATATTTCATTTTAAAAATTTGTTTAACTATGTAGGACTGGGCCATTTGTCAAGGAGGACTGTGAACACACCCTAACCTATCGCAGAAGAGGGTGGTGGAAGTCTAGTTGGTGGGAGCTTATTATTGTGAAGTGAAGAATCAATAACTCTGGAAAAAGACTAAAATATTATATATGTATCATCTCAGGTGATGGTCTAATGTAAAAGTAGATACAAATGGAAGTAAAATTGTATTAATGGAGGGGACACAATAAATAATTAAATAAATTTCTGTATGTTGCTGTGTTGACCACAAGAATTGTGCGATTCAGCCACTTGTCTCTTTCAACTTTATAAAGGGTTAATCCTCAACTATAGTGTTTTTTTTTTGTGTTTGTGTATTATTTTGGATTGCTGCTGCCCTCCTCACTTCAATTTTGATGAGTGTTGGGTGTAATTTATCTATACTTTCCACATAAATAAATTTAGAATAATTGTTCTAAAAATTATAAATAAATAAACAATAAGTGATAGTTTATTGGTAGGGACTTCCCGGTAAGTTGGTAGTAGTGGACCAGAATTTATCTCCAGCCCTCATTTCCTGCTGTTAACCTATGGATCTTGTATAAATCAAATTTCTCATGCTATCACCCACCCTCAATACAACCACTTTCACCCTGCATCTACAAAAACTAATCATAGCCTTGTATGTGTCAGCCAGATTTCTCCTTGTCTCGAGTCCATCAATCAAGTCTTATGACTTCCTTCACTCCTTTCCAGAGAAGTGTATCTTTTTCCCCAAAATTCTACCCACTGTCCCATGCACATGTTTCAGCATACCACCCAATCTTAAAAACATCTTGGTCCACAAATACTCTCCTTCAGATTCTCCAAAACTACCTCATGGAGCTTTCCCATCCACCCAACATGAATTATTCCAATCCTACTACAGAGGTAACCTTCTCCATCACTGGACTTGTTACCTGATTCACAACACATCTCAAATACCATCTGATCTGCTATCACAGCATATAGTTCACACATTCGTCTCACTAAAAAACAACTTTCAGCCAGAATGACACAGACAAAGAGTCCACACCCACAACTTATACCTTCCTTTAGCAAAACATGAGCAACAAAATTCTTCCAAATTTATTTTTTCTTTCCATTAATACAATTTTAATTTTTACTTTCATGCATATCCACTTTGAGGTTTCACCAATACCTACAATATATGTATGATATTTCCCAAGAATTATCAATAATTTGCTTCACAATACTTCACTCCCACCACCTTAACTTCCCCCACCATCTCTCCATGGAGTAGTTAGTCATGCGCTAGACCATGGTATGTGCACACCAGTCCTTACCAAATGGCTCAGTCCTACGTACATGAACAAGGCTATAAACCAAAATATTTTAAAGTGTGTTCATGTTTGTTTGGACCCTACTGCCTGTATTTGTCACAAGTGAAGTGCTATTTTCCCTAACCTTCCTCCTTTTCATTGCCTAATGTAACTTTCCATTGCCACCACTATCCAACTATATTTATTATAATAAAATTAAAAGTTAAGACCACCAGTTGGTAAGTATGAAACTTCGTGAAATTTGGAAGTTTAGAGTTTTCCTTCAACTAGTCAACAGCTGTTACTGAGAAAAGAAACCTTAGCAACAGTATAAACAAAAGCTGTTGAATTGTTGATCCATACACATCGATACTCTAAATATTACTCATAACAGTTGTATTTTGCTGCTAGCATAAGCAGATATTCAGTATCAAACATTCGACAAAAGGACTTGAGTAAAAAAAAAAAAACATCATATCTAATAATGCTGAAGATAAATAACTGAGCAATCATTCATTCATTTCAGCAAAATTATATCTAAAACATGATATTTCAAGAAAAAATATTAACACATAAATTCACGGCACCCAAAACTTTCAAAAATCACTGATGTAATTAACTAATACATGTAACACTCAAAAATTACTGCATGAAAAACCACCCACACTGGAAATATCCTTAGAATTAGCAGAGTTGCATTCTGGCTGTTTGTGGCAAGGAAGCGTACCAAATATCCAATAGTCATCTAATTACAACTGACCATAACTCATGCCCCAAAAATTTTAGAACTTTTAAATCTTTCCATTTACTCAGAGCACACTGAATACAGTATGCCAACCCTCCACAATCTATATGGCAAATCCATTTTTTCTCAATGAAAGATGACAAATCTGGAATAGTTATTTTAGTATACTGCCCAACTCTGGTACAGTATTCTTTTTTAATGTCATCACTAAATCAAGATTTCTATTTGATGAACAAAAAAGAAACTTTCAGGAGATAAATCAGGTAAATAAAAAGGATCAGTGACAAAAACATTATGTTACTAGGCAAAATATGGTTGTATATGGTGAAATGAGATGCTACTTCAAATCATGAATACCGTAAAACTGAAGTTACAGTGTATGTGGAAGCACAAATGCAACAGCAGCAAGAGTAGAAGGAATGTAATAGCACTCATCAAGAGGTTCAGAAGCTTGAACCAGGGTAAAAAAGTATTGCCTATAAGTAAAAGAAAAAAAACACCAATAAAACTGGGAAACCAAATCATACAGAAATATACATGTATGATGAGACTAATTTGTTGGTATGGAGCTTTATCCATGTGAAAAATGGATTTTTATATGCAAAATCATGTTTTAGAGTCATTCTGGGCCCAATTTAGGTCATTTTTAGGATTTAAAGTATTTTTGTATTTCATAATTCAGTAATACCAAATTAACCAAAAAGCACATTCATACTACAGAGGATTAAAGTAGTTTGGTACTGCAGGGCAGAATATAAATTGTTAAAGATTCACACATCTGATAAATGATACTTCAAGCAAATAAACTAAAAGAAATTATTTAGGAGCATTTATATAATTTGAAAGATATGAAGCAGTAATTTCAATAAAATTAATCAAATTAGGATAGAGAAATGAGCCACCACTTACCTTTAGATGATGGATGTGGGGTGCGAACACACAGAAAAGACAAACACAAATAATAAAGTAATTTTCAGGATAAACCCTTCATCAACAGGAGAACATTGACGAAGGGTTTATCCTGAAAATTACTTTATTATTTGTGTTTGTCTTTTCTGTGTGTTCACGCCCCACATCCACCATCTAAAGGTAAGTGGTGGCTCATTTCCCTATCCTAATTTGATTCCTTTCCGCTACTTAGCGTCTTGATTTCATTGTTACCATAATTTCAATAATAGTTTGTTAAGGAAATCTCAAGCCTTCCAGAAATTGTCAAGAATCATTTTCATATGGAACCAGAGTCCTATAAAAGACCTTGATTTTTTATTGTTGTCATCAGTACCACAGCTCAGTTTCTTTTAGCAATAACTTCTCATTATGTTTTGGGCCAAAATTAGGCGAAAAGTATCTCAAATCTAACAAAAAGTAGCACAGGATTTTCGGAAGATTTTTGCAGTTCATTTATTTTGGAACATATTTAGGAAAGTTAGAAAACTTAATAGAATCATCAAATTTTTGGTGCGGATATTGGCACATTGTCGGTTGAACAACGGAGTGTGTGGTAATCTTACGAGGGAAAAATAAATGAAGTCCAACATCGTGGTTTTTAATGGTCAAACTGATTTATTAAAGTGCAGGTGAACTTTTACACAATGGTGAATAAAAATTCAAAGCTACCTTCAAACAATCCATAGCACTTCATTCCATAATACTCGCCATGAACTTCTACATAATAAACACCATCATGTCTTGCATACAATTCAAAACAAAAAGTTAATGAAAAATGGAGTTTTTAAGGAAGGGATAAAGAAATTACGGGTTTGGGGGCATTTGAATCTAGAGACATTAAAGAAAATGAAGATTAGTACAAACATCATTAGAGACCAGATTATATGCAACATAAAAAGCTGGAAATATGTATGCAAATATGTACAAAAAGCGCTTAAAATATGCATTAAAAGTGTCAAAATATGCAACATTATACAATATAAAAATAGTCATTTTTTTATTTTTTATTTCAAAACCAGCATGCAATTAGTTAGTAATTGAATAACATATTTATAAATTTGATAATTAACAATTATTAAACTTTTTTTACTCTTATGGATGTAAACAATTGGTATTGTTCGAAATATTCAATAGTAAGATTGTTTCTTCAATCTATATATTTTTATAAGTGGAAATGGACCGCTCCACATTCACTTATGTAACTGGGCAGTATTTGTATTTGGGTGCTACGTTAGCAGCCATTGTTTCCGGAAAAAGTTCACACGTCCCAATTAATAAAATAATCAATTTGACACAAAGGATCAAAACCTAAGTTACTGTTCAAAATATTTTCAAACTTCATTTTAAGTTTACACAGGAATACCTCGGCAATGAGGAGTTCATTCAGCGGATTTTATTCATTAACTGAATAGATTCAGTCAATGCCAAACCTCAAGTTTCAAGATTTGTAATACTTGCAGGTATGTGGTAAAAATGAATGCTAATCACAGCTGTGGTTTTAATACTAGAACTGTTAAATGCTTCCTTGTACTGACAAATTGTCATGGCCTCTGCACTATAAAAGTTGTTTACTACACCTTTAATGGCCTCAAAATGTTTATTGTAAAACAATACAGCTTCAACCCATGTTGCCCATCGAGATACCCCTGGTTCCGGAGGTAAAGGCACATTTGGCAATTGTTTTACTGGCATTATTATGAGAATGTGCCTTAAAAACGCTTTGTGGATGAAATCAGTTTATTCCCAAACGTGGATTGTACTTCTTCAGCGAGTTGTCATACTCCGTGAGCAAAGCACGTCACATGAGTAAAATTGGAATAAAATACTTGAAGGGCACTGGCTGCCTTGATCATATTGGGAGCATCATCTGAGAGAAATATAAACACTCTTTCATCTGCAGAAGATTCAGAAAAAACTTTTCGTAAACTCTCATTCACAAATAAGGCAATCGTAGAATGATCTGCCCTTTCCAGTTCTTTGCAAGCCACCAAAAAGGAAGAAAAAGGCTGTAGCTTTAATGCACTGACAGTTAAATTTGTAATGTAATGACCACAATTGTCGGTAGTTTCATCAGCTAAAATCCAAATAATGCTGTTCATGAGTTCCTTGTGTATTTCTTCAAGAACATGTAGATAAATGGTTGGTATGTGAAACTTTTACTAAATGTTGATTCATGTGTTTTATTTTGATTCAAGCAGTATTTTTGCAGAAAATCTTTGAAGGCAGGATTTGTAAGTTTGTGAAGAGGAATATTACTTACAAACAATGCTTCACATAAATCCAAGCTTAAGTGATTTTTTATTTGCCTTTGCTGCTACTGATACTTTCTGGTGTTAAAAGTTGTTGTCGTGGCCCTTTCTCTTACAAGACCTGTCTTGACATGCTGGACTATTTGAAAATTTTTTGTACACGAAATATCTTTTCTCGCAATCTCAACATAAAACATTTCCGTTGTATGTAAATGTTCCAGAATAAGCACTATCGATGAAAATATCACTTTTTTTGGGAGACATGGTACGTATTAAACTTTGTACAAATAAATAAAGATTAAATATGAAATAAGCCCACAAACAATAGCATGCGTAATTTGTCTAGTAGGATGAGTGCTAAAGTAAGCAAGCACAACACAGAGCAACATTGTCCGTCTTTATCTCCTGTGAGTCTGTTTTACTTGACCGCATAATAATATTATCTATCTATACAATTGACACAGGAATGCTAAGAACCATGCTACTAGTAGCTTTTGCCGCCTACAGTGTAAGATTTTATTTATTAACTAGGAACACAACCTAAAAATATTGTAAATATAGTGAAAATATGCATCATCACTAGGTTTTAGGTAAAATATGCAATAACCGGTGAAAATGCTCCTAATATGCAAATGCATACAAATACATATAATCCGGTCTCTAGTCATCATCATCATCATAATTTTCTTTTTTCTCCCCATCATCATCATTTGTAAAAACATTTAATGTTTCCTCCATACCCGACAGGTAACTTGGCTGTTTGCAGGAATATCATCATCATCTCTTCCACTGTCTCCAGAGCTTTCTGAAGCAGCCTCTCCTGTTCGGTCTTGTGGAAATACTCCTGCAACTCTGCTGAGCTCCACCTGCAAGAAAAAGACAAAGCCATTTTTGCAAATACCCATGTACAACTGAAACAATTTTCGTTCTAAAAGTGAAATAACATTTAAGAAAATTGGCTGAATCAACACTTTCGTTGTTTCATAAAAATTCTGCATCGTATGTTTCATACTATAAGTTTGTAAACTTATGCAAGAATTCAAGACAAATTTACATAAAACCCAATCACTTTTAGAGTGATCACTGAAGTTTCCATTTTATTGCAAAATTTAACTTTATGTTACTAAATATTGTATTTGATAGTATCAGTTATGAACTTTTTAAACTATCATAATTCTGAAATATGGACAGTTCATCAGCATATTTCTATGGTTCAGAGTCCATGTTTAACTATAGATCCCCTACATCTTGTAGGATTACTGAATTAGTCTAGGCAGCTAAAATATACGTGGATTCTGCAGCTGTTAAGAAACCCTGTCATCAGGTCATTGCAGCCACATGAATTTAAATTACCAGCAAATTAATCATACTTGGGGGCCCAGATAATTTTAAGTGGGTACTGCCAATATACAGAAAGATAGCTCAAAAAAAGTTCTTGAACAAAATTTTAATCAAATTCAGAAGTGTCCTTTTTCATTCATTGACACAAAATGCATGCATATGAAAATTCACTGCTCTTTGTTTAATTAGAAGAACATATTCTACCCGCTCCTAAAAAAGTAAAGTAAATTCGTATGGTACTAACAACCTAGTGACAGTTTCAAGTTGCAACACATTCTGCCACTGTTATGGCTGGATGTAAAATTTAATGTAGGATGTGAGCCAAGGACTACTTCCAATGTAATTCACCAACATTAAACAAGATTTTTCAGAAGTGAAAGTCATGTTAATGTCCATAAAAATTCCAGGCGCTACAGGGATTTGAATTTTGAACTTTAGATCGTTCCGAGTTTGTGCCTTACCAATGAGCAATTCTTCTAAAGATTTTATCTGATCGATCTTCAGATTAAAAATTCAGTTCTGAATATGTGATGGTTAATAATCTGGAAATATCTATGTCTGTGATTTATGGTTATAAAATTGTATAGTAACTACCATATACAATTGTTTTTGTACAAGATTAATTTGCTTTTGTAAATAAAGAACTAATATTTCTGATCTAAGGGAGACTCAGTCTAGGGGGGGTTGGCTGGAAAACTACGCTGGACTATATAGGAGGGGGAAGAGGGGATTTCCTGGCCAGGCAACGTAGCTTTTCATTCGAACACACAACAGCATGTAAATATTTATTACAATAATTTAACTATCTCTCTATGTCATTTACAATAGTCTGATAAGAGAAAAACAGTACAAAATGTCTTCTGGAATCAACAGGGGAAAAAAGCTACGTGCTACTGGGTGGGGGCTAGACACAAAAGCCACGTCGGGCTACGTCAGGGAGAGGAGAGGTTGACAGGAGATCAAAATGGAGCTACATGGTTTATGGGCGCTGCCTAATACTTTGCCATTGAGGCTTAAGAGTAAAATCTATTTCCCTGTTATGCTTTACAGAAGTGAAGTATTGACAGTCAGGAGAAAGAACAAAAATAGGCAGTGGAGGTGAGATTTTTAAAATCAGTCAAAGGACATAGGAGAAAAGATAATATAAGGAATGAATACATCTGTCAGAATTAAATTTCTATATATTCAATGGCATGATAATCTATTTCGGAGTGTGGAAACAACTTTTTGATAGGATGAAATATTTCAAACCAAATGCAGGTTACACATCAAAAGAACAGAGAAGCATATTCCAACTAAGGTCATAATAGGTCAAAGGCCCAATCACTGAAGAGACTGGCAATGAAAAAACAAAGAACAAATAAAAATTATTGGAATCAGATATATTTTTCTGTGACTATCTATAATTAGCTACTTTATAAAGGCCAATGAAAGGCTAAAATATTGTCGCGTTGGAACCGGGACAGGTGTGAATTCGAAGGTTACTTGTCAATGAACACAGCACTTAAACTGAGAACAGGTTTATTGAGAACTCAAACATACACGCAGCACTGACTGCCTCTTGGGCAGAATGCTCTTCTATTTATACACAGATAGAACGTACTAGAGATTACAAGAGTAGTTAACAAGTGAAATGTGTAGAAGTTACAAGTGACCTTAGGAAACATGTAGAATCTTCTGGAAATAATAAACAGAATTAAATAATTTTTGTCAGTGGGCGGGATTGAACCGGCGACCTTCGGTACCGCAATTCGTGACGCTACCCGCTGCGCCATGCTGGCAGACGGTACACTGGCGTTCATGCGGCATTGCTCCCTCTCCTGAGGAAAACAGCGTCCCGCTGTTAGATTTCTTTTGGGGCACGCTGAAGTGTCCTGGATCTTGATCTTGTCGTGGGTCCTCTGTATGGCAGTTCTGGAGGGCCCCTCCTGTTTGTACTATTATCTTCCTGTCCGACTTCCTCAGTATCCAAACCGTCCTCAGAGTCCTTGAACAAGAAGCTGGTTGTGCCTAGCTGCTCGTCAGGATTGTAGTAAGGCTTCATGCGGAGGACGTGAACAATGTCCCTTCGCTTTCGTCGTTTCGAGGACGGCTCATAATCCTCGACTTCGTATGTGACGTTTGACCGGCGGCGTATGACACGATACGGACCAAAGTACCGCTTCAGTAACTTTTCTGATAGCCCAACCTTCCGGACAGGGGTAAAAATCCATACGAGATCTCCTGGGTTGTACGCAACAGGTCGGTGCTTGCCGTCATACCGCTGACGGTCCCTCTCCTGGGTGGCCAGTGTTCGTATGCGAGCCAGCTGTCTTGCTTCTTCGACCCTGGTAATGAGCTGTTTTATATAGTCATCCTGAGTGTCGTCCGGCTGGAATGGGAACAGCGTATCCATTGTGGTCTCAGCTTCACGGCCATGGAGCAGAAAAAACGGAGTGAAGCCTGTCGTATCTTGCCTTGCTGTATTATAAGCAAATGTGACCACTGGCAGTATTGTATCCCAATCCTTCTGCTCAACATCCACATACATCGACAGCATATCGGCTAATGTCTTGTTGAAGCGTTCTATGAGACCGTTTGTCTGAGGGTGGTATGCAGTTGTCATCCTGTGGACAACGTCGCATCTTGACATGACCTCTGATACTAGTCTTGACTGGAATACCTTTCCACGATCGGATATCATCACACGTGGTGCTCCATGCTTCAAAATAATGTCTTCTACTAGAAATTTTGCAACCTCTGGAGCTTCTGCAGTCGGCACAGGTTTGGTGACAGCGTAGCGCGTGAGGTAGTCGGTGCAGACTATTATCCATCGGTTACCGGTTGTCGACTTCGGGAACCTCCCCAAAAGGTCGATCCCAATTCGGTGGAATGGAACTGCTGCAGGTGGAATTGGTACTAGATGACCTGGAGGTAATTGCGGCACATGTTTCCGTCGCTGGCACTCTTTACAGTGACTCACATAATGCTTGACAGATCGGTAGAGACCCTTCCAGTAATACCTGCGTCTGATTCGGTCCAGGGTCTTCACAAATCCCAGATGACCGGATATTGGAGCGTCGTGGAAATACTTGAGAATAGCTGGCTGGAGATGAGCTGGAACGACCAGAAGCCACTTGGGGCCTAGTGGATCGTAGTTGTTCTTATACAATGTCCCATCTATCAATTGAAACCCTCCTTTGGCCGGTTCTCCTTTCTCCAAGGCGTCTATGGTTCTTAATAACGCTGAATCTTCCCTCTGTTCAGCTGCAACGTCACCTAATTCAGCGAGGGCTGAAATTCCATTCATGCTGTTGTGTTCTATTAAAGGATTCCTTGAAAGGCTGTCGGCATCCTTGTGTTTGCGTCCGTTTTTGAATACCACCGTGACGTCGTACTCTTGAAGTCTAAGTGCCCATCTTGCTAGTCGACCTGATGGATCCTTCAAGCTGGTTAGCCAACATAAAGAATGGTGGTCTGTTACGACGGTGAAAGGTTTGCCGAATAAATACGGACGAAACTTGTTGATAGCCCAGACAACTGCGAGGCATTCTTTCTCGGTTGTAGAGTAGTTTATCTCGGGCTTAGAGAATACTCTTGATGCATAGGCTATCACCTTCTCAGCACCTTCCTGAATTTGCACAAGCACTGCACCGATCCCATAACCGCTGGCGTCAGTGTGAAGTTCAGTTTCTGCATTCTCGTCGTATAAGGCTAGAACTGGTGCGGAAGTTAGAGCCTCCTTAAGTGCCTGGAAAGATCTTTCTTTAGTTTCATCCCAGTAAAACTTGGCGTCTCCCTGCAAAAGTTCTTGCAGTGGACGTGCCATGTTACAGAATCCTTTTATGAAACGCCGGAAGTATGAGCACAGCCCAAGAAAGCTTCTCACATCACGAATGTGCTGAGGAGTTGGAAATTCCATGACTGCCCTTACTTTATCTGGATCAGCGCGGACGCCATCTCCGTTGACCAGGTGCCCCAGGATTTTTATCTCTCTGGCGACGAAGAGGCACTTCTTCGGATTGAGGCGGAGTCCTGCAGTCTGAACACACTTCAGCACCGTTGACAGGCGACTCAGATGCTCTTCAAATGTTTTCGAGAAAACAACAATGTCATCTAAATAACAAAGACACGTCGTCCACTTAAGGTGTCGAAGTAAGTTGTCCATCATGCGTTCGAATGTGGCCGGAGCGTTGCATAATCCGAATGGCATTACTTTGAATTCATAGAGGCCATCAGGTGTAATAAAAGCCGTCTTTTCTCTGTCAGCTTCGTCAACCTCGATTTGCCAGTAGCCTGTCTGCATGTCCATGGTTGAGAAGTATGTAGCTCCTTTCAAGCAGTCTAAGGCGTCGTCGATGCGCGGCAGTGGGTAGACATCTTTCTTTGTGATTTTGTTCAGCCGCCGATAGTCGACACAGAATCGCCACGTACCATCCTTCTTCTTTACGAGGACCACCGGAGATGACCAAGGGCTCTCCGAAGGTTGAATAATGTCATTATGCAACATCTTCTCCACTTCCTCTCGAATTATTCGCCTTTCGACTGGTGACAATCGGTACGAGCGCTGGCTAATGGGCGGATGATCCCCCGTATTGATACGATGCTTTATCGTGGGCCGTTTCGTCTGACCTTTTTTTTGCTGGGGTGTGAATACACCAGAGAATTGGCGTAGTATAGCTAACACCCGGTGGTGTTGTTCCTTGGTCAGGCCGGACCCTATTGGCAGTTCCATAGTTGTTTCCTCCAGCGTGTTGTCGGTACTAGTAACAGAGCATGGATCTTCGTTAATGACGTTGAGCTCGCCCTCCTGGACTGGTTCAGCTGTCCCTATGCACATTCCCTTGGGGATAATTTGTGACTGCTCGTGACAGTTGGTGATCCAAATGTCTCCTCGACCACCGATAATGCTTATGATAGCCGCTGGTATGTAGATTTCTTTCGTGAGCCTAATAAACTTTCTACTATCGACAAGCACTTCAAGGTTGCGGTTGTCCGTGTTTTTGACTGGGACTCTTCTCATTGCGAACGGCGGGATTGTCACGTTGTCAACGGCGAATAACTTCCCAGAAGATTCTGTGTTACGTGTACCCGTCGCAACGACTTCTTCAATTTGCAGCTCAGACGTTCCACAGTCAATGACAGCTTGGGATGCCTTAAGGAAGTCCCATCCAAGGATGACATTATGACTACATTCTGTTAAAATGACAAATTCAACTGGCTGGGTCCTGTTGTTGATGGTTATTCTCGCGACACAAGCTCCAGCTGGCTGGACGTACTTTCCATTTGCGACCTTTAGCACAGTTGCCCCCGTATCACGGAACATTGTCTTCTTTAGTGTGCGACGATAATTGTCCGACAATACGGAGAAAGAAGCTCCTGAATCAACCAGCGCCCGGACAGGTTGGCCGTCGATTATAACGTTGATGAGATTTCCCGACATCTTAGTGACTGTCATCCATGGAGGATTTTCATCTGCGGCGGCCTCACCTCCGTAGATGGTCGCCTTGCTTAGTTTTCCTGCGTGCGGCGGCTAGGGGAGCGGCTGGTAGCTCTGTCCGGCGACGATGAACGGCAGCGGCGCGTCGGGGATCGACCTCGTCTAGGGTACGGCGATGGGCTTCTTCCCGTAGGTCGACCGAACTCGTCAGCGGGTGGCTGCCTGGGGTAGAACTGTTCGGATGGCGGACGTCTTGCGGCAAAATAATCGTCAATACTCGTCTTCTCTCTCTGCAGTAGCGTATGACATGTCCAGGGCGCCCACAGTGGAAACATACTGGCGCGTTGTCTTCTGTCCTCCAGACGTCCGTTCGTCTGCGGGACGTCATAGGTGCCGGAGGATTTGGTTGTGGCCGTGTCGGCCGGTTCCTAGGCTGCCGTTTGGCAGCTGCAGCATACGTCATATCAGGGCGAGGCCATTCTTCACGTCGAGTGCGATTGGCTCGGCAGACAGGAGCTATTGTCTGAAATACCTCTTTTTCCGCCGCGTCGGCTCCTTCATGACCCACTGGGCTTACATCCATGGCCATGATCTGATGCTCACATCGGTTCAAGAGTCCCAGCTGCCATGAACTGTTGTAATTCTTCTCTCACAATTGTGTCGTATGAGAGACGCAAAGTCGTGCTGTCTTCCACAACTGCCATAGGGGACTACGTTGGGAAGTCTGTCATACTTCTTTCGCCCAACCCTCCTTTGTTGCATCTCCTCAATCCGCTGGCACCACTTGATGAACTCTTCCGTCGTAGCGACGTCTTTTATCAGAAGAGCTTGGTACATGTCTTCTGCAATACCTTTCATTAGGTGCGTGATTTTGTCGGCTTCAGTCATATTCGGGTTGACTACGTTGCATAGGGCCAAAACATCCTGTATGTAAGATTGCGTCGGCTCCCCATGTCGTTGGGCCCGGTTCTTCAGTTGTTCTTCCGCCGAGCGGATTTGTCGTTGGTGGTCCCCAAACGTTTTCTTAAGTTCCGTCTGGAACATTTCCCAGTTATTCAGTTTTTCTTCGTTGTTCTCGAACCACTGCTGGGCGGTTCCGTCCAGATAGAAATAAACATTTGCCAAGCACATGGTATGATCCCACCTGTTGTACTTGGCGACTCGGCCGAACCCTTTAGCCATTTGTTAGGATCCTGTCCAGCGTCTCCAGAGAACACCGATGGGTGTCGAATGTGCAGCTGGCTTGCCGCCATGGGTTTCCTAATGACGCGGACTTTCGGAAGGACGTACTGAGTATATCCTTTGTAGTCCGGTTCCAGTCCGTGTAGGCGGCGACTTTTACGTTGCCTAATCGGAGCCACGACGATGCAGCTGTTGCACAGGGTACCCGGCGTCTCCACCAAACTATGTCGCGTTGGAACCGGGACAGGTGGAATTCGAAGGTTACTTGTCAATGAACACAGCACTTAAACTGAGAACAGGTTTATTGAGAACTCAAACATACACGCAGCACTGACTGCCTCTTGGGCAGAATGCTCTTCTATTTATACACAGATAGAACGTACTAGAGATTACAAAGAGTAGTTAACAAGTGAAATGTGTAGAAGTTACAAGTGACCTTAGGAAACATGTAGAATCTTCTGGAAATAATAAACAGAATTAAATAATTTTTGTCAGTGGGCGGGATTGAACCGGCGACCTTCGGTACCGCAATTTCGTGACGCTACCCGCTGCGCCATGCTGGCAGACGGTACACTGGCGTTCATGCGGC